>CM061751.1:145664192-146013962 GCA_030979885.1 Lolium multiflorum | reverse complement strand
GTACATAGTCCAAGGATGAACCATCATAATCTTGATCAACCTAGGGCATGATGATGTAGAGCCTCCGGTGATGATTCCCCTCTCGAAGACAGGAGGCGATCTCTCGAATCCCCCGAGATGGGATTTCGCGCGGCGGCGTCTCGGGAAGGTTTTCCGTATCGTGGCTCTCGGTAACAGGGGGTTTCGCGATGAAGGCTATTTTGTGGCTTTAGCAGTAGTCGTAGGCCAAGAGGGACCTACAGTGGCCGCGCCGTGGCCGGGCCGCGCCGCTTATGGTCCTGCCAATTGCACCCACTTCGTACTTCTTCGGTCTTCTGAAGCTTGGGTGGAAAAATAGGACCTCGGCATTGGATTTCGGCCCAATTCCACAGAATATTTTCTTACTAGGATTTCTCAAACCAAAAACAGCAAAAAACAGGAACTGGCCGGCATCTTGTTAATAGGTTAGTGTTTGAGCATGTATACACTGAAAAGTATGTATAAAACACCTAAGTATTGTCATAAAAGTAGTATGGAACATAAGAAAGATATGTTTGAGACGTATCAAGGGTCATCAAGAAGAAAATTCAAAACACATTTAAGTCTAACCCACTTCATATGCATAATCTTGTACGCAAATAAATTCACAAAGAACAAAGTGACAAGCATAGGAAGATAAAACAAGAGTAACTTCAAAAACTTTCAAAGATATATTTTAGTAACATGAAAACTTCTACAATCATATTTTCCTCTCATAATAATTTAGGCTTCATGAATAAACTAACAATACTATCACATACAGCATGCTTTATATGATCTACAAACACATAATTTTATCAAGCTTAAAAATAGTGGGATTAAAACATTCAAATCCACTTTTAACAATTTTATAACAAGATGATTGATCATTCTCAAGAGGTATGGGGCTCCAAGATAAAGTCAAGACCCCTCCAATCTCATTTTTAATAGTAGTACATTTAATATTATCAACCAATATAGGACCATCGTCTAGAGGTTTATCATGAACATTTCCTAAGAAAAACTGTTTAGTACCATGCATTTCAAACTTAGGCACAAAATAAAAAATTATCATAATATTTATCAAAATATCATGGATTATCATAGATAACAATAGCACAATTATTATCACAAGTTTTACTCATAGTAAATATTTTAAGAAAATTCACAAGAACATAACATTCATCCTCCTTTGGTAAGCATGGGGGACAATCAAATAATGTAGGGATTTTAGACGCGCCCATCTTTTCCCTCTCCTGCCGCCCTCCTCTCTTTTTCCTCTCGCCTTCTCCTTCTCTGTGAAATCTCCATGGCCACCGTGAGCTCCTCCACGACGCGTGTTGCGCCACGTCGTCAGGCTGTCGCAAGGCCGCGCCGCTGCGTGGGCCGGGTAGAAAGGGACCGCGTGTGACAGACGAGAAGCGCTTGGTTGCACGTGAGCAGAGCCGGGTTTTGTCTCTCTCGCCCAAATTGGCATTTTTAATAGCTTTTCCTCTTTCTCTCTCTCATTTTTTTCACAAATTATATCAAATCTAGAGAAGTTTATTTCTGCCTTTCTTTCTAAGAGGAGCAAAGAATCTAGGGAGCAAATCTCTCAAGAGTTTATGCCTTTGGCCTGCTGCCCAACAGGCAGCAAACTGAGGCCCAATGAAGCTAGTGTTAAGATAAATCACAACCGTATTAATCGAAAGCTAAGTATAATACATAGGAAATCGCATACAAAGAGCCAAAAAGGTTCTAATAATGCTAAGACATAAGACGATGAATGTGACAGATAACAAGAAGATTAGGATGAATGAATTTGTTCTTCATTCCTCCTCATATATTTCATCGTAGCTCCCGTGCATTACCCCAAGGAAATATTGATTGAACTCCTTCCGTCTGCAGGGTGAGGCCAATACATCCTCCAAACGGTATGGCCTCGTGTTCATTTCGACCGAGTTTCATTCTATCCACGTTCCGCCACTCCTCCAGGCCTTTTATCATGATAGTACTCTCCATATAACCAAATCCGTAGTAGATGCAGCCAGGTCGTGGGGTGCACTCCGGTGTCGACGGAGATACACCGGGTATAATTCACAAAGAGGCATTACTGATGCTACTGACCGGATGAGAGCGGCTCCGAGTGTCCACAGTACACCAATGGTCTCGCCACCAAAGCCACGCTGACCAACAACACAAGCGACAGATCACCATGACTTCACGAGGTAGAACTTCGATGTCCAAGTTCAGAAATGAAGTGAGTGTCTCCATCTGGACGGCAGCTCTGCGCTCTGGCAAGACATTGGTGCACACTATTCTTCCATGCTCTAATTGTCCACAACTGGTGCATACAGTTCACCATTGAACTGCAATGCAAAGCGACAATGGTTCTTGATGAAACTGTTTTCCCAACCTTATCTATCCTTAGTTGGAGTGCTCTCATCGACCCAACAATTTCCGACGGTAATGTGCAAACTGAAGACTATAGTCGAGATTGATCACATCGATCGGATGAACAGACAGATCTGCGCCTCAAACATAGTGTATTTCTTTGTGAGGGGGAAGCCGTATCTTGTGCGGCGGGTACTTCTGGGCAAGCACGATGAACACGGCAAAATCCGACGAAGTAGTATCTAGGCAAGCACGATAACATTCAGCACTAAGATACAGAATTGAAAACAAGAGGTAGATATGGAGAAGTTGAACCTTGTATGAACTTAGAGAGATCGGTGACGGAGCGTGATGTGCCGAGTTGGAGGAAGGTGAACTCAGCTGACGTGAAGGGCGTGTAGCATGATCCATTCGTCCAGTGGGACGTCGGGCCAGGCAAACCTGAGCGCCTCTTGAGACTTGCCTCATGGCAGAGTACGTGTCGGCGTACTCTCGTTCGCCGAGCATTCGCGATCCGATCTGGTCCATCAGCCGAGAGAGAGGCCCAGTTCACGGAGGAGCCGCTTGGATGCGCCGCCCTCGGAGGCGACGCGCTCGGCGGCGACGGCTCAGCGGCGACGGGCTCGGCCCGGCTCGGCGGCGACGGGCTCGGCGACTGGCTCGGCGACGGCGCGAGGCGACGGGCTCCGAGGCGACGGGCTCGGAGGCGACGGCCGCCGGCGCATTCTTCTTCTCCATCGCCGGCAGGGTAGCGTGCGTACGGTTTTTTTTTCGATTTGGAGAAGTTGATGGGACGTGAGAGGGTGGTTTCGTGCGTGAGCGAGAATGAGACGACCGTGTGCGGAGAGGGAGGGAGGGGCTTACGCGTCCTAAATGCGACCCGCGTCTACGCGTCCACTATTTGCACGTGCACCGACACGCGTCAACAATGGCACGTCTTCCACTTGCACGCAAACGCGTCCTCGAGTCTAACCCCGGAAATTTAGATATACTCAGGTATACCTCGAGTCATACATTACATTTTTTGTGTGCTCAGTTTTTCCTCGAGTGCTAATACTGGCTAGTGCAATATACTCAGTTTTACCCTCAAGTGGCTGGTCAACAGAGAGTCAACAAATGGGATTAACTAGTTAAATGAGTTATTTAATGTGCAAAAAATCTGAAAAAGAGTGGCACTTACTCATGGAGTCTTTACCACAAATTGCCACTTCTCAAATCATAGATAAATCATAGATAAATCAAGTTTCACCACAAATTGCCACTTCTCAAATCACCTAGTAGCTATGAAGGTGCATGGTTTTCCATAATAAGCCCTACCCAAAACAGCTTTCCCCAAAACATACTTTGTCTAAATGAGGCCACAATTCTCACACTGATGTATATTGGTATTGCAAATAGTTTGAGGTAGGCCAAGATGGGTTTCATTGTACAAAACACGCATTTTCCATTTTTTAAATCTCATATTTGAATCCCTTAGTCTGTTTACTACTCACTTGCCCTTGGTTTCTTGATACTACTCAGTTTTGCCCTCTCCCTTCACAAACTCTCACGACGCCCAACATTGCCCGATTGGTCTAGCCCATGTCACGCGGATCTTGTCGCCGACCGTTGATCGTATGATCTAACGGGCGGATAACCCCTATCTCTCTCTGGTCGGGGCCACCACCCTCTCTCTGTCAGTCGGTTAGCTTCCACACTCTATGTATGCGAAAAAGGCGGTTACCTAGTACGCTAAAGTTTGGTTTCATTATTTTTTCCAGCTAAATTATAAACTCTTTTAGGCATTACTTTTCGCAAAAAATGATAAAGATCACCGATTTGTTGTAGCCATTACTTTTCACGCAAACAATGATACACCATCACCCATTTCTTGTAGCCATTACTTTTCACGCAAAAAATGATAACCATCACCGATTTTGTTGTAGCCATTACTTTTCACGCAAAAATGATACACCATCACCCATTTCTTGTAGCCATTACTTTCAACGAAAACGATAAACCATCACCGATTTTGTTGTAGCCATTACTTATCACGCAAAAATATGATACACCATCACCCATTTCTTGGACCCATTACTTATCACAAAAATGATACACCATCACCCATTTCTTGTACCCATTACCTTCCACGCAAAAAACGATAAACCATCACCGATTTTGTTGTAGCCATTACTTTTCACGCAAAAATGATACACCATCACCCATTTCTTGTACCCATTACTTTTCACGCAAAACGATAAACCATCACCGATTTCTTGTAGCATGCACATGTTACTACTCTATGTTACTACCTTCATAGGGAAGTAACATATGTAGTATGCAGCCATTTTAATTAGGTTGTAGACTCATCTAATCTGGAAAATGTGATGTTATGGTAACATAGCTAGTTACCACAATGCTCTCTTTCCTCAATTAATGATGTGCCATGTCATCAAATTGCTTAGTTGGCGTTGCATGTAGCTCTATGTTACTACCAAGTTACTCCCACTATGAGTAGTCTTAGGCATTACTTTTCACGGTAAAATGATAAACTAGTCAACATAGTCCGCATTACTTTTTTTGTTGAGATATATACCCCCACAATCGTTCTCCTTAATTTATTGTGTATAAACCCCCACAACGGTCATCTCCTCCTTATTTTATTGTGTAAACCCCTACAACGGTCATCTCTCCCTTATAAACACCCACACGGCCATGTCAATAGGTTCTGCCTCTCTCTTCTTCGTTCACATACACTTTATCCATTGCCATGGCTTCCACGTCTCGGACGCGGACCGGGGGAAGGGGAAGGGGAAGGGAAGGGAATGGGAAGTGGATCATCATCATTGCCACCACCGTCAACACTGCCATTGATCATAGAGGAGTTCTTCATCGTCGTCTATGAAGACCCTTTGGTCAAGAAGGTACGTACGCGTTCCCACATATATGATGCATGTGATTAATTATGGGCATGTTCTAAAAACCTTTAATTTCAAGGGTTCCCTAATTTCAAACGATCGGCGCTCGATCTTTGCAGGAACTCCCAAAAATTTGCGGACTATCTTGACGGCAAGGAGCCAGCTAAGGTGTATCGCGAGCAATGACTGCGGTCCTCGTCTCTGGACCGTGGAGGTCCTATTTGACGGACAAGGCGGATGTACCTCGACAAGGGCTGGGAGAAATTCGCCATCGCGCACGTGTGGATTTCGGCTGGTTCGTACACTTCAAATATGAAGGCGATGATGTGCTCACAGTGAAGGTGTTTGACGGAACAATGTGCGGGAGGTACTACTACTCAGACGACGAAGATACTGATGATGAAAGCGACGACGACGTGAAGCCATGCATCCATCCCCTTTAGATAATTAAGGGGATCATGACCAAGAATATATATGTAGCTTCATATGCATCGATTTAGAGATCTAGCTATTTTCTATATATTATGCATGTAAAAAATAATATCGCATTTCCACTATTATTCGAGCACCACATCCTCGCAAAGATGCTAGGGGGATGCACAATGTTTAGCCTAAAAGTCACTTTAGATTAAGCGGCTCTATATTATATTCTCTAAATAAAATAGACGACCACAGCGGTCATTGACTGCGGAGGCCCCACAGAGCGGCAATATATAATTTAATAGACGACCCACTGGTCATTGGCTGCAAGCCCCATAGAGCGCCCCATTTGTCATTGGCAACACCGCGTATACAATCAGTAAATGGCCCACGCGTCTGTAGATGGATCCACCTGCACGAGACGGTCAACAGGCTGACCTCACGGTAACTGTAAGGCCTCGACCCACGGCAACCCGTCTTCGATGGGTTTCAAACTAGAGGAGGGAAAACTGAGGAAAACTAACGAGCTGGGAAAATGAGTACAACTAACGGGGGAAGAAATAGAAATCCCAATAATGTAAGAGATAAAGAGTTACTCTCATTAGAAGGTAGCCTTGGGTAGCTAATCCATTCTTCCTCCTTTTTTCATCACTATCTTCCTCTTTTTCATCTAATGATATTTCAGGTTCAGCAATTTCTTCTTTCACAGGTTCCTGCAAATTGTGGATACATTTTTTTGCATGACTGAGTCGCTCTTTATAATCAATGATATAACAATTATTGCTAAAAATTTCTATGCAATAATCAAGGATAGAAGAGACCATATCTTTAAGTTTATTACAAGCAACACATGTTTCATAACTTTTAGACATGAAGGATTCTATTTTAGAAGCTCCCATAAATAAGACAAATTGTTCTACTTCTTCAGATCCAAGATGAATATAGTTATTCCAATGATAGTTCACCATTAAAACTTCTTTACTAAAGCCACATTGGAATTTAAGATGTTTAGTATCCTGTTCAGAGCAACAATTTATATCATGGTGTTTAAGCAAAATTTCAGCAATTTGATTCAACTTATGTAACACGCCTCTCATGCCTTTACCTTTATATGATTCTCTATACTTTACAAATAGCTCCATAGAGGTTCTAGCATGTTCTTCCATAACAAAAAAAAATTTTCGGTTTTTCAAAATTTTATGGATTTTCGGGTATATAAGAAAAATAAAACAAGACAAAATAAACTAGACAAAAGTAAACTAAACAAAAAATAACTAAACAGAAAGAAACTAAGCACAAATAAAATAGACAAGACAAAATAAAATAAAATAAAAACATAGAGTAATCCAACTACGTCTATGACTAATAATTCACCTTCAGGTTATCATCTGAACCCCTTCTAGTATTAAATTGCAAGCAACAGACTATCGCATTAAGCAATGTGCGTAAAGTAAACAATAGAATCATCCTTAGACAAAATATTGTCGTTTTCTCCCTAGAGCAACAACACATCTACAATCTTAAAAGTTATTGTCACTCTTCCGGATTACTAGAGGCATGAACCCACTATTGAGCATAAATATTCCCTCTTGGAGATACAGAGACTACTTGATCGGGGTAACTACAAGTACCGGAGAGCATGCAAGATCTTAAATAAACAATAGTATGATAACATGATGAACAATCTGACCACAATTCCACAATTTATCGGATCCCAACAAACACAACACGATTACATCATATGGATCTCAATCATGTAAGGCGGCTCATGAGATTATTGTATTGAAGTACATGGAAGATAGAGAGTAGCAACTAGCTATTGCCGAGAACCCGTAGTCCAAGGGGGAACTACTCACGAACCATCATGGAGTTGAAGTGGAGGCGGTGGAGTCGATGGCGATGGCTCCGGGTCACCCCCCGGGTGCCGAACAGAACTTCTGACCCCGAAACTTTTCGGACGATGGCAGCGTTGACGAAACTTTTCGTGGACGGAGGCCGGATGCTTTAGGTTTTTGCGTCGAAGGCAATTTATAGGCGGAAGGGCAAGGTTGGTGGGCGCTAGGAGGCCCCACACCATCCCAAGGCGCGGCCAAGGGGGGCCGCGCCAAGGACAGGTGTGTCCTCCATGGTGTCCTCCCCCGTCTCTGCTCTGGACTCCGTCTTCGTGTCGGGAAAAATAGGAGGTTTGGCTTTGTTTCGTCCAATTCCGAGAATATTTCCTGTACAACTTCTGAAATATAAAAACAGCAAAAAATGACACTGTGGCATCTTGTCAATAGGTTAGTTCCAAAATGCATAAAAGTGCCACGAAGTGTAGACAAAACATATAGAAATTAGTATAAAACAAGCATGGAGCATCAAAAATTATAGATACGTTTGCAACGTAACATTGAGTTGTGCCTCAAGCTATCCCAGGATCCGGCTTATAAAGGCTTCGGTTCTAGGTTTACAATGGTAGAGATCCTACCGGATACTATTAAGACTATACTACGCTAAGTATTCCTTGTCGTGTACGTCACATATTCGACCGGCCTTCATTATGGACGGATCCGACAGCTTGTCTCCAGTCCAGATCCCACCTTTGTTTTTCTCCGACAACTGGGCCGCCTGGTTGGACCATAGACCTCACCACCATCTGTGGGCCACTTGGGCTTGCCGGAATCAAGGCCCTGTTGTGGTATATTTAGTTAGCACATTCACGACAATAAGGCTTGTGTTGTAAGGAGTTGGAGCACGCAAAGAAAAGATAACAAGATAGTCCAACAAAGAAATCGCAAAAACATGAAGTTGATGGATGTGCTTCTTACACGTTTGTGTGAGGAGCATAAGGGGTGTTGTTAGGATCTTGTCGGACGAGGATGTTATAGACTGGTGGTGGGTGCTGTAAACGTGACAAGCTATAACTAAGAACGAAAAGGAAATCAAAGCGGGATACACAAGATTTTAACATGGAAAGACCCCTCCCAAACATGGGGAAAAAATCCCAGCAAAATTTCACTATATCGGGAAGTGTTTAGAAACATCGTGGGTTATATTATGAAACGTCAAACCCTAGCCGGCGGTTACAAGATGTATATATAGGTGGTGATGACGATCTATAGCCTTCTTATGAATTTGGATAACAATATAACAAACTTCACCTTGAGACAAATTCCTTCTTTAAGCATGAATTTCAATAATCTCCTGAACAACAAAGAAAACACTTGCTAGCGCCACACGACCACGTGGGCTAAATAGTTATACCAACCAATATCGAGCAAAGCGCAAACTTGACAACATGAATTGGCTTTATCATCATATCAGCAGGATTATCATGAGTACTAATCTTGCATACCTTTAGTAAACCTTGTGCAATAATGTCGCGAACATAATGGTACTTGACATCAATGTGCTTTGTCCTCTCATGATAAATTTGATCTTTAGTAAGGTATATGGAACTTTGACTGTAAAAAAAAAAGCTAATGCCAGAACCATCTCCACAAAGCTCAGCATACAAACCTTTCAACCAAAGCTTCAGCAATATCGATATATTGTGCTTTGGTTGCAGATTGGACAACAACAGATTGTAACACTGTCTTCCAACTCACAACACATCTACCAACAGTGAACACATAAACCTGTGAGGAACCCCTCTTATCCAAGTCATCATCAAAATCTGAATCTACATAGCTCGTGAGTCCCTCATCGATTTTGCCAAACTTCAAGCAACTTTGGATGTGTCACGAAGGTACCCGAAAATCCATTGAACAATTTTCCAATGTTCTTTACCAGGATTAGCCATGTATCAACTCACAAAACTCATAGCATATGATAAATCAGGGCGAGAACAAACCATGACATACATCAAGGAACCAACAACACTAGAATATGGAACTCGTGACATATACTCAATTTCTCCATCAGTACTAGGACATTACAATGCTAACATTTTGAAGTGTGGAGCAATATTCGCTCAAAAAAAAGTGAGGAGCAATAGGTGTACTAACCGACTTTGCATCATGCATATTAAAACGATGAAGAACTTTCTTAATGTAATTTTGCTGACTAAGAAATAACATACTAGATTTTCTATCCCTTGTAATTTCCATACCTAGTATTTTCTTAGGAGCACCAAGATCCTTCATCTCAAACTCACTACTTAATTGTGCTTTCAAAGTAGTGATCTCTTTCTTGCTCTTGGCAACAATCAACATATCATCAACATATAACAATAAGTATATAGGTGATCCATTAACAAACTTGATGTAAACACAGATATCATAGTGAGATCTATTAAAATCATGTGCAAGCATAAATAAATCAAACCTCTTGTACCACTGCCTTGGAGACTGTTTCAGACCATAAAAGGACCTCTTTAACTTGCAAAGAAGATCCTCCTTACTAGGCTAAACAAAACATTCATGTTTGTCCATGTATATCTCCACCTCAAGTTTTCCATGTAGAAAAATAGTCTTCACATCTAACTACTCAAGCTCAAGATCATGCATAGCTACAATATTAAAGAATGCACGAATAAAACTATGCTTCACAACTGGAGAGAATACAACATTATAATCAATACCTGAAATTTGATTGAAACATTTTGCTGCTAACCTTGCTTTAAACCTTAGAGGCTCTTTAGGAGATAAATCTTTCTTTCTTTTAAGTATTCACTTGCAGCGAACAACCTTCTTTTGTTTAGGCAAGCCCACAACATCATATGTGTCATTCTTCTCAAGCTATTGTATCTCCTCTTGCATAGCAGAAATCCACTTTTCGCGGTCAACGGATGCAACAGCCTTGGTATATGTAGCAGGTTCAAAATCATGATCCACATGTCCAGCACAACTCAAGCATAATGAACAATATTACACTCTTCAATTAAACGAGGACGTGGACCTTTGTTACGCCTCGGTCTATCAGCAGCAATGAAATTTTTTGTTTGCTGCAAAACTGGTGGTGAGTGTTGAACAATGTTATCAATTTTAGCCACATCATTTTCTTTAGTAACATCATTTCCTTTCTTCTCCACGTGCTCCACCTGCACGCTAATCTTCTGTTACTCATCATCAGAAACATCAGAAAAATCAATAGCATATGTACATAAACTCTTATGAAACATAACATCCTCGTTAAAAACAATATTTCTGCTATGAAAAACCTTCTTAGTTTCAAGATTCCATAACTTACATGCTTTAACTCCTTAACCATAACCAAAAAAACACGCACTTAATAGCTCTAGACTCTAACTTCCCATTATCAACATGTGTATAAACAGTGCAACCGAAAAGTCTAAACCGTAAATAATCAGCAGATATTTCCTTTGTGTCAATGACAACTATGATATGCACTCACGCTTCTTCGGAACGAAAGGATTTTCATACAAACGTTGGAGGATTCCAACCCATATGATTTTCTCCAATGGGGATGTGTGGGGGCAGCAAAATTCCTATGGATTGCATTCCTACAACTTGACTTGATTCCATAGGATTTCTAGTAAGATCGTAGATTTTGTTTTCCCTTAAGTCTTGCGTGGATCTTTCTCCCTCTTCAAATTCCTGCAAAATATTGTGAAGCATACAAAGAGCTATGCGTGTTGTTGAGATACATATCTCTGAATATTTGGATGTGTATCCTCTGTAATTATGTATAGCGATACATATATTTGTATTTAGTATCGTGCCCGCCTCCTTCCTTGTATAGTCGAGGACGGGGCCTATATATATGTACCGCCTATGACTCCGATGAATATATTGAGCATTGCATCTCTCTTCATGGTAGACACCTCCTAGATCCTAGCCGCGCGCCGCCTCTCTCCCCGTGCGCCGCCCTCCACCTCAAACCCAGCCGTGCGCCGAGCACCGCCTCCCCACCCTAGCCGGCGCCGCCTCGCGCCTCTTCCCACCATGTCTACCCCCTCCAACCCCTTCGCCGACTCCTCCATCCCCGACCCCGGCCAGCTCCGCGCCGTCGCCATCGCCGACCATGTCCCCGTCAAGCTGTCCACTACCGCCGCCAACTACCTCGCTTGGAAGACGTACTTCTACCTCCGCGAGTACAACCTGCGCGACCACATCGACGGCACCGCCGACCTCCTCGCCCGCGACTCCGACTAGCTGGCCATCGACGCCACCATCATCCGCTGGCTCTTCCTCACCGTCTCGCCGGACATCTTCAAGACCGTCGTTCGGGAGGGCGATGACGCCCGCACGGTGTGGGGAAAGATCAACGGCCTCTTCACCAATAACAAGCTCCAACGTATTGTCTTTTTGCAGCAGGAATTCTTTGGTACACCCTGGGCGATCAAACCCGCCTATGCCTGCGCCTCAAGGCCATCTCCGACGAGCTCCAGGACCTTGGGTTCCGGATTGGCGACGAGCTCCTCCTCTCCACCCTCACCGCCGGCCACAACGAGGACCTCGGCAACGCCGCCTCCAACCTCACCCTCATGACCAACCCTACGTTCGAGCGGGCGGTGACTACCTCCGGCTGGAGGAACGGCGGCTGAAGGGTGTGTTGGCTCACCACCTATGGGCCAAAGCCACCTCCTCATGGCGAGGAGCTCCACCGCCGCCTACCTCTCCGCCAACCCGGTCCACCATCGCCGCACCAAGCATATTGAGCTGGACATTCATTTTGTTCAGTGGCCCTTGGACACATTCGAGTCCTTCATGTGCCCACCTCTCAACAGTTTGCGGATATCATGACTAAGGGTCTCCCTACGGCATCATTTGAGGAGTTTCGGTCATGCTCGACCAGGCGACGCTTCGACTGCGGGGGTGTTGAGATACATATCTGAATATCGATGTGTATCCTCGTAATTATGTATAGCGATACATATCTTTGTATTTAGATCACCTCCTTCCTTGATATAATGGGACGTGGCCATATATATGTACCGCCTATGACTCCGATGAATATATTGAGCATTGCATCTCTCTTCAACGTGTGAACTGCCGTACGATCCTACATTCCGAAAAGAAGCTCTCGATCCTTGTAGAATGTTTTTATTTCATATGATGCAACTAAACAATATATATTACCCATTCGTGCGTGTTCAGTTCATGTTGCACTCAACATGCCACCTCCTCGGATCCAAAGGGACCTAGTAGTCAAGAATATCTGCAAGAGCAATCATCAGTGAAGTGCCTAAGCAAAAACTTTCATAAGACGTAAAGGAATCTTCGCTCATCGTAATGGCTTAAGCAGAAATCATGGAGCCTACCATAGCCTATTAGCAGGCCTCGATTGTCCTTATGTACACCAGGAGTGCACGTACGCCAGCATGGCTAAGTTTAAAACCTAAGTAGCCATCAGACAATGCTTATCAGCTAAATTTAAAACCTGCGTAGCCATCAGACCATGCTTAGCTTATCATCGTCCGCACAAAGGACAAAATCGCTAATCAACCAGCTGCGGTCAAAGATGCACAGAGAGACAATGCTCACCACAAACACGGGGGCCATGTCTCGTGGGCAGAGCTCCCGGCCGCAGCTCTCAAGGACTAGGAATAGAAGAAAAGACAACACGGGATGCAATGCAATGCAGGTCTGGCCAAGCAGAAGCGAACAGGTGGGCAAACAGACAAGCGCACGGACGCGCTGCATGTACCGTGCGCGAGCGTGCACGCACGCACACATGCGCGCCCCCACGCACGTACCGAGGCTGGCACATGCAGGACATCCTGTGAGCTGTGACCAGGACAGGGAGCCCATTTATTTAGACAGACAGCCTCTTCTTGCTGGCAAGTCTAAAGTGAAATTCAGGCTATTAGGCATCAACATAATCAACTTTAGGTAGTAAGTGAACCTATGATGATGATGTTATAATTGTAAAAAGAACCTCTCAAAACAAAATTGTTAAAAGAAATCTGTGATTGAAGCACTAACCACTTCATACCTTAGAGGTACTTCCTCCGTTCTAAATTAATTGATCCAACTTTATCTTGATAGCATGTGTTACTTTATCTTGATACGCATGTGTCTACACATTAAAGCACATTTAAATACATGCATATCTAGATAAAGTTAAACCAATTAATCTGTAACAGAGGGAGTAGCACATACACTGAGATGTCATGGTTCAGTCAAGGTTTCATTGCATCCATCGACAGCATGTCATGGTCCAGTACTCCAGCCATGATTTCAGGTACTCAGGCAAGCTCTGATTAAGCTTTTCCACTCGGGGTGACTGCAAAAAAAAAAAGAGTGGTCTACCACTACCAGCCACAGCTTGCTTTCTTTCTCAAGAGGGCTGCAACATGGAGTGAACATATTAGTATTCTCTCCTCCATGAGAATACTACCATTCGTGGTATCCACCAAGTTTTAGGGCATTTTTGGGACGCAGTACTTTCACAGGAAACCGCTCAATTTCTGCAAGAATTACGAAAAGCAAAGCAAATCCCGCACTCCATATGGGGCACTAACGGACCCACACCAGGAGCATACATGGCCACATATCAAAGAAAATAAGTCAGTCACCTCTCAGAGGACCTGGAGGGAAAAGGCGTGACCACACAGAGAGATTCCAACTTTCCATCAAAAGTGTAAAGCATCAGATACGGATCGCTTCAAACCGTTAAGAAAGTATAACTAACTTCATCACAAAGGTACCACTGTTTCAATCTGCGATTTTCAGAAACTTGTCAATTCACAGTTATCATTGTGAGTATAATATCAAGTTGAAGCACAGTTAAGCAATGATCTTTCTCCAGTCTTATAAGAGGGTGACAATCTCGGACTACAGAGTTGGATCTCCCACCCGTGCCCGCAACAGCAGGCAAGTGTTGGGAGAAAAAATGACCCTCAAAAATGAAGAAGACTAGGAGAAGTACATGGACAGCCTATACATAGAACCTACACCTAAACTCTCTCTAACCCTCCAGAAATGGCAGCGCCAAAGAGAAAATTCCAGAATGGAAGGAAAAATAAGAAACGGATCAGTCACTCCATCGAAGCAACATGACGACGCAGCGGCGGAAGATGTAGAACCTAGCCCTCTTCTCCCTGAAAGCTCTGTTGAGCCTCCCTTGGCCTCCAATCTTCATGGTCTGGTTCACAAAGCTCGGTGCAAGGCGGAGGAGGGGAAGAATGCTGCTAGACTATAAGACAGCTTGTAGACTGATGGCTAGTGTGGTACGAGAGGGGTGTTAAGCGGGGGCCCTTTATATAGAGGCACACAACGCATGATATGCCATACTATCAAAGGAACATCATACCCCCCACATGCAGGCACTTTGTTTACGCACTGGGAGGCACACTTCCGACCCTAAACTTATCCTACTCGTTATTCTATCTGCTTGCAGCTTAGGAGCTAGCAAAAGGCTT
Organism: Lolium multiflorum; assembly: GCA_030979885.1. NCBI lineage: Eukaryota > Viridiplantae > Streptophyta > Magnoliopsida > Poales > Poaceae > Lolium > Lolium multiflorum. The sequence continues at coordinate 145,998,968 of CM061751.1, read as the reverse complement.
AAACTATGCATGGCCATGACTGTCTCGGAGAATTACAGCGGTAAAACCAGACAAGATACAGTGGTCTCCCATCCATCCATGCAACAAAGGAAGATAAAGGTTGTTTAGTGACTCCAAGAAAGGGGCTCCAAAAGATATCCTAGCCACGCTTACTAAGGAAACTTCCTGGAAGGTCACCTTGATGCATAGGATAGAACTGATTAAGCTTTACCGCTAACAGGTGTTAAGACCGGGTAGTTCTGCAATTAGGAAATGCTGTACACAAACGGTGAAGGTAAGGGTAAAGCTCCGGACTTCGATGAGACTTGTCCGATTCCACTTTCCGTGCACTGCCATGTAGCTCTAACTAGGTGACATTATTCGTGACAGATGTTAAGGCCATGTAATACTGCAATTATGAAATTCTCTACAACAGGCTTAACCTCAGGGTAAAGCTTGGACTCCTAGGAGACTTGTCTGATTTCACCTTCCATGCAATGGGATGGAACTTTTACTACACATCACAGCAATGTTTGACACATACCTTGGTGACAGTGATTAAGTCGGCAGTTTAGGATAGCAGTATAGAGCAACCTCTCCAGGTACACAAGGAACACAGCATATAATCTTGTACGCTGAAAATTGCTTGATTGGAAAGCCAAGCAAATGGGTTCTCCCATGTACGTCAGGTCATTTTTACTCAAACGACAGCTTGTTCTCTTGAGGCAACTTGGGAGCTGAATAAATCCGAATTAACAGATTAGCATATTTCTTTTGTAGCATGGAAACTAGAAAGTACCTTTTGTCATCATTATTCAATTTCCCCGTTTGCAGAATCCGCATAGTAATTTGAACTAACCAAGTTCCCATATTGCCTTCTACTCAGATGACAGAGTCCCATATGCAAGGAAGACCATAATTTGTCTTTGTCTCTTGTTTCGCAGACAGCATGTAAACCTAAGATAAATTCCAAACTGTACTGCCTACAATTTCAGTTCATCAAAAGTTATTCAGGCTACATGTAGTGATGTGAAATTGAAAGTGAGCTGCATAAACCAAGGTAATTCTCTTATTTAATTATTTCAATTATCATTTACCTGTCCCAAATGTTGGAGAGAGAGTGACAGGATATGGCTAGTGTGTATCTTATTCCATTAGCAAGAGAGCTATATGTGCAAGAGAGCTAGACTTCATGGACAAACCTAGATAACACACCTATCCCACATACGTCTATTTTAACACCCGTAGCATGCAGGCATCGTCTGTGAAATCACTACAAGACATATCGTTAAGTACAAAAAGGTTGCAAGAGGAAACAATAGTTATTACAGGACTGTACACTAATCACAAACTAGGGAATCAAATCAGAAGAAAATCTCCATATGCATTGAATCTGTTGTGTTACTGAGGCCGTAACATTAGATCTAAACAGATGACTGAAGATGAGGCTACGTACCACGAAGAAACTTCCTACCTGATGATCTCATTATGATCTTGGCCTTCCTTTCAATCAATGAAAAGGGGCACCTTTTGTTGTCTGCAGTTTTCCAATATAACGAATGATTTAAAGTGCTTACAGATTAGGTGCCTCCATTATTTGATGCATACCTTCTATATAATTAATATTTTTCAGGCTTACAATCTGCAGAATAATCTTTAATTAACTGAATTGGAAGTAGTATTTTGTTAGGGAGAAGTAACTTATGCTTCAAACAAAACAAGTCAACAAAGCCCACAAAGGAATCCTACCATAACATCAGCATTCATGGACTCAACAAAAACACACCAATGGTTATGTTTGTAACCATGAGCATACATCAGAAGAAAATCTGCAAATACAAATTACACAATGAGCGCATGCCAGGTAACAGTCACTTAGCTAATGCCAATATTAGCACTAGTAAATAATGCATCACCAGTTAGCAGTGGAATTCTTAAGAGTGGAAAATACAAGGAGGGGTAGAGGATGACCGAAGTTGACATGGGCGGGGCGGTAAGAAGTGATTTGAGGGACTGGAATGTCCCTAAAAATTTAGCTCTTGGTAGGGCAACATGGAAATCAGCGATCCATGTGCTGGAATCTTATTTTACTTGTTCTTTCTCTCTCTCTCCTTGTTTTGGTTGCCTTATGTTTCCGTTTGGGTTTCATATCTAGCCTACCCCAACTTGCTTGGGAAAAAGGCTTTGATGTTGTTGTTGTTGTATTAAATTAGCCTACCCCAACTTCGCTATTGAAATTTTGTAGTGTCAATGCTCAGCATCCAAAGTTGTGCTACAAGGATTAGTAGGAAAGTTGAACATAACAATAAAAATAACTGATCAAGGTGGCACAAGATCAATGCACACATAAATGAGGAATACACGTTACTGTAAAAAAATCTGGATAAAGGCATATTCTCAAATGTGCATATACTTAACTAAATTGCGCAGAGAATAAATAAGTCCGGAACAATATATTTCCTCTGAAAGTTCTAAGGAAAGAAGATCATATCCTTATATTTTCAAAGAGTAGGTGAAACATGAGAAATATGCATACAAGAAAATGAAACAATTGAGTAAAATGCTGAAATCTTCTTCCTCCTCTTCTTCAACATAACCAGCAAAAGTAGCAAAATCGTTAAGCTGCTCAAAACTACATAAAGATGTATAAGATCCTACCAACTTATCAAAGTCCCTAAAGAGATCTCAAAAGTACCCAACTACACACTTATATTTAGCTATTCAAGAACATCCTTGTCTGGTATAAACGAACTCTTGTGAAGCACCTCTATTGGAATTATCAAATAATTGTGTATACTGCAACTTGCATGTTATTATAAGTTTTTTATGAAAAGCAAGAGCTTAGACAAGTCTACCTCTAGACCAACCCAAATTGACTGCACGAAAAGCTGCCTTTGTGAGATCATGAATGCTCACATGGTCTGGTGCATCGCACAACTAACGGCTGCTTCAGCCATGTTAAAAGTTTCAGGATCCATTGCAAAATCACATCACCCAAAATGATCACACTCCAGCAGAAAGAAGATATAAAAATAATGCAAGCCTGTCTCCTAAATTGCACTCATCTTATTCAACTTGCTTGCATGTGACAAGTGAACTCATCATTGTGTCTCTATAAAATTATTCCATATCTTCACATGCTAACCAAATCCACGGAGACTCCAATCAGCAAATCTTTATAGAATTCTCTTCTGTATACCAATCAAGCAATATAAGTTGTAGTTAGCCTCGTAGACATGATAGCAGAGAGCAGCAAAAAGATAAGAAAGGGAAGGTTCAGTAGACCTATTTGACATGGACAGACTCAACTGTTAGCTTGACTGACTCTAAGTGCTCAGCGGTCAGTGCATTTGCCTCACATCATTTGAGCCAAAATTTAGTGTTTTCTGGGCCAATCTAAAACCTGTAGATGTTAAGGTAAAGAACTAACTAGGACATCTAGCTGCAGTAGGGCACTTGCAGATTATGAAATCAACCTCTTATCCATCTTGCCAATGAGGAAACACTATGATTTACCTTCTTTCTCCCTATTTTAATGTATCCTTTGTATTGGGTTGTTCCCGTTGTACTTGAACATACCTTCAACGACAGTCGATGCTCAGTTCTTCCTTTTTCTTCATGTAATGAAAAGGTAATCCTGAAGTTGGTCAAATTCTCTGTAGATCATGATGTGCTTCGGCAGTGACCGATGGTGCATCACTTATGGAATAAAAGAAGGTGTTCTTGGATCTCGACCTGTGCAGTTAAAGAGGAAACTGCAAACCTCACGTCATTATTGTTTATTTGCAGCTCCCTGTGGTAGCCATTTCACAGCTCAATGAGATATTAAATATTTACTCTAGCAGGTATTCCGGTCTTTTCAGTAAGAAATACAACTACAGTCACAATTTGAAGTTACACAGTTGCTAATGTTCTTCCAAGATAACAACAAAACTACTCCCTCTGTCCCAAAATATAATTGGATGGAGGGAGAAAATTTTTACAAAGAAAACATATCACACAAAATAAGCGAGTTTCTGTTCCTGATGTGAAGTACACATAATATCTCTATCTTCATAAATGAACAGCATGTCCCAAACAGCAACATGGAAGAATAAAACAACAAATGCTTATGCAATATCTATTCTTGTTCAATTTCAAACATAGTAGATGGAAGTAGGTTCCAAGATTATCAGAAGAAATACAATGACAGGAGTAGCTGCTTAACTATCAAAAGCTATGTGAACAACAATGCTAATGGTATGATTTGTTCATCAATGCCCTCTGATTCACCCATCTATCCCAGTAGAGCTCCTTGACCATGAGACGTATCAATAACATAACATAGTTCACCTCGGCAAGGAATGGAACACTGTTCTTGGGGATATTTAATGAATTGACTTTCCTGTTCAACAATGTATTCTTTTTTACTCTTTTTTTCCTCAGCTTGTGCTTTCGTACGGAAGGATCTAAAGGCCAATGGCAAACAGTATTACTTCAATGCTGCAGTTCAGAGACTAGGAAATGCAAGAACATTGCAAGTGTTATGGTTTTGCCTAGTGGTTAGTTAGCAATCTGTTAGAGCTCGAACGAAGCCAAAAGTTCATTTATGAATGTGTCATATAGGTTATAGGAACATAAGGTCAACAATTGCCAATTTACCATCGCTCAATGCTAAGGTACTTGTATTACGCAGAAATCATTAGCAGTGGAATTGGAAAGTCTAACTTGAGAGCTACTCCGGTAGATAGGTATTTGCTACTGCCACTAAGAGCTATTTGGCAAGATCATATCCTTCAGCGTATGACCTGCAGCACTCAGTAAAGTAAGCATCTAAACTGTATTCTGTATCACCATGAGCACTAAGCTCATCTACTTATGTATTCAAATCAGTCCATGTCATGAGTTCATATCGCATGGACCAATTCATATTCTAGGGTACTATGGTGAACCTAATAGTTCATCCTGAACTGAAACAGCTATAAGAATCACGAAAAATGATTCCAAAAGTAATCAACCAACTTTGTGTGACGTTCAAAAAATCTGGAATGTGTACAAATTGTGTCTAAAAAAATTAGAATGAGATCACATTTGTGCCTTATGAACCTACTTCCTAGTTCTAGTAAATAGGGTGTACCATAGATAAACTTAACAAGTTATTCTTCTCATCTCCTAAATAAAACACATAACAAAAATCATTTTTACTTATCTCAGGTGATGGAATAAAATATGTACGCACATGTTACTCCAAGTTTAAGAGGGAAAAGCAGAGAAGCAAGTATACAACTTATTCACATTTCCCTTTTTTTTTGAAAGGTAACTTATTCATATCTTACATAAGAAGTAACTTCAATAGTGTGAAACATATCTATCACAGTTTTTTCAAGTATCCACACCTCATATGGCTGGAAGAACAAAGTTAAGAAACAACCTAACACTTTACATTAGTAGATTCTCCATATCCAGACCAGGAATATCAAACGGTAACTTTATAACTCCAAGGGCAATAAGCATGAGGAAGAACCACAGAGGAAAGATCTTCATACAAAGCACCAAGACAGACTTTTGCCCTGACAAGAAGAGGGGAAGAAAGTAGAGAAAACAATTTCAGCCCAAACTTCAGCCCATACCATCAGAACTCAGAAGTTCAGAACGATGCAATAAGGTAAGATTGCTTGTGAGGAATGGCCTAAATCTTATTCGCAATGTAGTCTTCAGTAAATAACTAGTGAGGCATGGTTCCTAGTAATGCAGAAATCTTAGGCAGTTCATTCACCTTGCTGTGCACGCGCCTCTGTGTTGTCGACGACCCACTCGGCGGCCTCGCGGATTCGGCGCTCGGCGTCGCTCTCCGGCTGACCGATCGGCGTGGAAGCGAGGATCTTCATGAAACCGGACTGCTTATCTTTCCCGGAGGCGGACGGGTCGTTCTCGGCGCCGATGGCGCGCCGCACCTCCGCGACGGACGGCTGGGTTGGAGCCGGCGTGGGAGTCTTCCTGGGAGGTGAACCCCTAACGCGACGCCGGATACGGCGAACGGGGTCCCCGGAGGCGGAGGAGGCCACGACGGCGAGGCGCGGGGCGCAGGCGGCGGCGAGGTGCCACGCCATCGCCATGGAGTGTGTGACTGTCGACGGTGTGGGGCTTGTGTGGAGAGCAACTTCAGATAAAGCTAGCTTGCCCGCAGCCACGGTTTCATGCCTCAAACACTTTCAGAAGTTTAAACAAAATGACTAAAACAAGAAAATTGCGCAAATCTTGCACAGGGAAAGGCTAGGGTTGCTCATAGTAATTTCTCCAATGACCGTTTCAGTGAAAACGACTACTCTTTCCATTTCAAAATAATTACTGTTATGGGTGTATCCTAATTCCTAAGTCAACTTAAACTCATTAAGTTTGACCAAATTTGTAGAATTACATATGTTAGTATCTACAAAATTAAATTTATATAGCAACAAAATTTAGTGTATTATGCATGCAATAGAACTAAATTAGTGTTGTGGATGTTGATATATTTCTTTACAAACCTAAATTTTCTAAATTAGTTTGACCTAATACACAACTTTTTTAGCAACCGGCACGAGCACTGCTTTTCATATAGATGGAAGGAAAAGATATGTATGAAAACTATATTATTTTTTGTTAGAGGGGAAGCAAGATCAAATCCAAAAAGACCTGCCCAAAAAAATTTAGGGCTTGTTTGATTAATCCCCTACCTAGGAGTATTGGAGTTTATTGAAGTGTATTGGTGTGTATTTTAAGTTACAAGGAATTAAATCCTTCTCATTCCCTTCTAATCCACTTGGATTTCATCTAAACCGAACAAGGCCTTAGAGGGGAGGAGGGCTTTTTTTTGAACAATAAGAGGGGTCTAGAAGACCCCGATGGTGCTCCATTAATAGAACATGTGGCAGGTACAAATTACAAAGAGGCCCTTAACAAGACTCGCTCTAAAGAACTTGATATTTGAAGATAATGCTTCTACATTTACACAAAGCACCCTAGCGAAAAAGAGAACAAAGCAATAAAGGACACGAGTGCCTTCGCCACCAATCGCCGACGAAGAGATCCAGTTGCATGCCACTTCTAGGAATCCGGGGACGAACCACTTGGCTCCCTAGAGGCGTCGAGATCCGACAAAAGATCCGCGAACCTGCCTCCTCAGTGGAGGTTGAAGAAGGGACTCCATATTGGCCAAAGATCACGGCGGCTACAATGTCCACTGTGTGTTCCGCTCGAGAAATGCTCCAAGAACGCCCAGCTCCATCTGCAACAACTGCCCACACATCCTCCCTTCTGCCACCATGCAAGGCAAGAAGAAGAGAACGAGCCTCGCCATCAAATCGGATATGAGCAGCCACATAGACCACGAGATTATTTGGAGGGTAGACCACGCGATCCCCTCCACTCGTCTTCGGCTCCAACCTTTGGAGCACCATGAGCAAGAAGATCACGGCCGCGAGCCGCTAGAAACAGCCCGACTGCTCCTGCGACTTGCTCCCCTTCGGCATGACGCCATACTCCACATGGGTAATTAAAGCTACAACTAACCTACTTCTGCTATGAACAAGGAGGAGCCGGCCTCCTCCCCCACCTCTCTCCGGCCGGCGAGGCCGCCGGAGACGAGAGGGGGAAGGAGCTGGGGAGAAATGATGCTTGGGTTCCTGCGATCAACAACAGGGTTGTTGCGGTACTTGTAGCAGGAAATATTATTTATATAAGTTTGTCCCTGAGAAGCTTTGCAAATGGATATGAACACAACCCCACAACTGCGTTGTCAGGCGCAGCCACGTTCGCACCAACGTGGTTTGGAAATATCCTATACTATAAGTTGTTAAGATGGCAAATATTTAAGAGTTTGAAGTAACTAAAAGAAAGTAAATAATAAATGTAAACAAAATCTAGAGAGTTTTTGTGATATGGTTGAGGGGTTCTCAAGGAGTGTAGGTTACACCACTAGTATTGCTTACTTATGATTAGAATGAACTATATCTTTGCTACGCTATGTGTGGGAAGGGCTCCATAATAATATGCGTCCAGAAAGCCATTGGTCATCGTATCTCTAAATAACCACATCAGCTAGTCTTCTACAAGCCACATATTGACCATTGATATTAAGGATTTTACCCCATGGTTATCGATATGAGCTTAGTGAGTCCCTCCTTATCCCCCTCTTCCATGTGTTAAAGTGACGATACGGTAATGTCACTTCTCGTCGTACACTTGACCACACTTCAAAGGGTAGTTCCCTCTCGAGACCATAAGAAAAATATTATGTGGTGCACAACATATAATATCAAGAGAGAGAACTAACACATATTCATAGATCAAAGGTATAAGTCATCTTTATTTCACATCATAATATTACTAGGCTTTCTCCATATTTCCCTAAGAACAAAGGAACTACTCATACATGAAGGGGATCAACATCATGACAATATGAATACGAAGGTACAATTGCATACAAGTGTAAATCCTAATAGAGTCTGGATCACAACCAAGTAGACAAAGGGGATTGAAGATGTAGGCATTGTTGATGATGATGATGGAGATTGATGCGTTGCCCTTCAAGGTCCTAGTCTCTTCCTCCTTTTCTGTGTTGGTGGAGATGGTGATGGAGGCAGCGGCTGTGAAGACGGCAGCGGCGGAGCAGCAGGGCTCTGCCCTGGGTGTGGATGAATTGTGTCTCCTCCCCTCCTAAAATAGGCACTCTGGAGGTCGGTTTCGCGAACCGGTGGAGATAGGGTCCAAATATGCACACCGGGTCTTCACAAATGTTTGCCCGTACCAGTGGTCGCCAAGGGCGCGTTTTGTAGCCTGCATGCCCCTTGGCTCGCATCGGCCCAGATTTTTTCGGCCCGTTTGGTTACCTGGCCGAGGCCGCGTTCTTGCACGAACCGCTTCTCAAAGCACCCTCGGGCCAGGCCCTGGAGGAACGGCCGTTTCTAGCGAGCCACCCCCGTTTCCGCAGAAGTGGAGAACACGGCGACCTCTGATACGTCTCAAACGTATCTATAATTTTTGATGCTCCATGCTTGTTTTACACCAATTTATATATGTTTTGCGCATACTTCGTTGCACTTTTATACATTTTCCGGCACTAACCTATTAATAAGGTGCCACAGTGCCAGTCCTTTTGTTGTTTTCAGAAAAGTTATACAGGAAATATTCTCGGAATTGGACGAAACAAAAGCCGAAGTCAATATTTTTCCGTAACGAAGACAGAGTCCAGAGGGGAGTCGAAGAAAGGCAGCAGGTGATACATCTCCAACATATCTATAATTTCTTATGTTCCATGCTAGTTTTATGACAATACCAACATGTTTTAGTCATACTTTATAATGTTTTTATGCATTTTCCGGGACTAACCTATTAACAAGATGCACAGTGCCAGTTCCTGTTTTCTGCTGTTTTTTATTTCAGAAAAGTTAGTTTACAAATATTCTCGAAATTGGACGAAACAAAAGCCCACGGTCTTATTTTCCACGGAGCCTTCCAGAACACTGAAGAGGACACGAAGAGGGGACGCGAGGCGGCCACACCATAGGGCGGCGTGGCCCCACCTCTGGCCGCGCCGGCCTATGGGGTGGGCCCCTCGGGCTCCCCCCGACGCTGCCCCTTCGCATATTTATTCCTTCCATCGCGAAACCCTAGTACCGAGAGCCACGATACGAGAAAAGTTCCAGACGCCGCCGCCGTCAACCCCATCTCGGGGGGTTCAGAAGATCGCCTCCGGCACCCTGCCGGAGAGGGGAATCATCACCGGAGGGCTCTACATCACCATGCCCGCCTCCGGACTGATGCGTGAGTAGTTCATCCTTGGACTACGGGTCCATAGCAGTAGCTAGATGGTTGTCTTCTCCTCTTGTGCTATCATGTTTAGATCTTGTGAGCTGCCTATCATGATCAAGATCATCTATTTGTAATGCTACATGTTGTGTTTGTTGGGATCCGATGAATATGGAATACTATGTCAAGTTGATTATTGATCTATCATATATGTGTTATTTATGTTCTTGCATGCTCTCCGTTGCTAGTAGAGGCTCCAAGTTGATACTTGTGACTACAAGAGGGAGTATTTATGCTAGATAGTGGGTTCATGTCTCCATTGCATCTGGGGGAGTGACAGCAACCCCTAAGGTTGTGGATGTGCTGGTGCCACTAGGGATAAAACATCAATGCTTTGTCTAAAGATATTTGTATTGTTTACATTACGCACAGTACTTAATGCAATTGTCTGTTGTTTGCAACTTAATACTGGAAGGTGGACTTTTTAGGCATAGATGCATGCTGGATGGCGGTCTATGTTCTTTGTCGTAATGCCCTAAGTAAATCTCATAGTAGTCATCATGATATGTATATGCATCTCTATTTGTCAATTGCCCAACTGTAATTTGTTCACCCAACATGCTATTTATCTTATTGGAGAGACACCACTAGTGAATGTGGACCCCGGTCCATTCTTTTACATCTGAAATACAATCTACTTCAATCATTGTTCTCTGTTGTTTTTCTCGCAAGCAAACATAATTCTCCACACCATATATTTAATCCTTTGTTTTTTTGAGATTGACAACCTCACCGTTGTTGGGACAAAGTAGTTTGATTGTGTTGTGCAGGTTCCACGTTGGCGGAATCACTGGTGTTGCGCCGCACTACACTCCTTCACCAACAACCTTCACGTGGCCTTCATCTCCTCTGGTTCGATAAACCTTGGTTTCACCGAGGAAAACTCGCTGTTGTACTCATCATACCTTCCTCTTGGGGTTCCCAACGGACGTGTGCTTTACCGTCACAAGGAGCTGCCTCCACGCAAGCAGCAGCAGGGCGGCTAGACCAACCCTATGCGTGGCCTGGCCCTAGCCCGCGCCTAGGGGTGGTGTGGGCCCCCCTAGCCTCCACCGACATCGCCCCTCCGCCTATTTATTCACGATCTCGGAAAACCCTGAATACCCGAACCTCCATCTATGAAAAGTTCCGTCGCGGCCGCCATTGCACCCTAGCTTGGGAGCGTTTGAAGCTCTTCCTGACACCCTGCCGGGAGGGGAATCATCACCGAGGCATCTATATCGCCATGCCCGCCTCTGAAGTGATGCGTGAGTAGTTCATCCCTTGACTATGGGTCCATAGTAGTAGCTACATGGTTGTCTTCTCCAATTTGTGTCTCATGCTTAGATCTTGTGAGCTGCCCTATGATACGTCTCCAACGTATCTATAATTTCTGATGTTCCATGCTAGTTTTATGACAATATCTACATGTTTTGTTCACACTTTATGATGTTTTGATGCATTTTCCGGAACTAACCTATTGACGAGATGCCGAAGTGCCGGTTCCTGTTTTCTGTTTTTGGTTTCAGAAATCCTAGTAAGGAAATATTCTAATTGGACGAAATCAACGCCCAAGATCTTATTTTTCCGAAGCTTCCAGAGAGCCGAGAGGCGCCGAGGGGAGCTGGGGCCCACTCCCGCGGCGCGGCTGTGGGCGCGCCCCCTATGGTGTGGCTTGATGACCCACAAGTATAGGGGGTGTACCGTAGTACTTTCGATAAATAAGAGTGTCGAACCCAACGAGGAGCAGAAGGTGTTTGACAAGCAGTTTCGACGAAGGATTCACCGTAAATGCTCACACAAGTATTCGGGGGTTTTGATATAGCAGATAAATAAAGTACAAGTAAATAAAATGCGAGAGAAATAATTGCAGCGAGTGGCCCAATCCTTTTTAGCACAAAGGACAAGCCGGTTTGTTTACTTATAATGACCAAACGTTCTTGAGGACACACGGGGATTTTAGTCTAGTGCTTTTTCCTATAGTTGATTAATCTTCATTGTTTTGATAAGTGTTGTGTGGGTGAACCTATGCTAATGCACCGCCCTTCCTAGGACTAATACATACTTGTGATTATACCCTTGCAAGCATCCGCAAATACAAGAAAGTAATTAAGATAAATCTAAACAGCCTTAAACTCTGAGATCCTGCTATCCCTCCTGCACCGATATACCAACGGGGGTTTAGGTTTCTGTCACTCCAACCCCACAATTAGCAAACGAATACAAGATGTACTCCCCTAGGCCCATAAAGTGAAGTATCATGTAGTCGACGTTCACATGACACCACTAGAAGAATAACACCACAACTTAAATATCAAACCATTAAATATTACTCAACATAGTTCACTACTAACATTTAGACTTCACCCATGTCCTCAAGAACTAAATGAACTACTCACGAGACATCATATGGAACATAATCAGAGGTGATATGATGATGAATAACAATCTGAACATAAACCTTGGTTCAATGGTTTCACTCAATAGCATCAATAACAAGTAGTAATCAACACCGGGAGAGTTTCCCATATCAAATAATCAAGATTTAACCCTAGATGTTACAGCGGTGACGAGATGCAGCGGTGGAGATGGCGGTGTAGATGGTGGAGATGATGATGATGATGATCCCAATGATGTCCAGCTTGATGACGATGGCGATGGCGTCGATTTCCCCCTCCGGGAGGGAATTTCCCCGGCGGATTCCTGCCCGCCGGAGAGCTCTTTTCTCTCTGGTGTCTCTCCGCCCCGCAGAGGCGGCTCTGTCATTCTCCATAACTCCCCGTGCCTTAGGTTTTCGGGGCGAAGATGTACGCAGGAGAGGAGGCCGAGGGGGCTGTGGGCCCCTCCCCACATGGCGGCGCGGCCAGGGCAAGGCCCGCGCCGGCCTATGGGGGGCCCATGGCGGCCCTCCTCGGCTCCTCCTTCTGTCTCCCTCCGTCTTCTGGAAAAATAGGATTTTTCATATAATTTCCGTCAATTGTTGATCTTCTGAAATATGGTGTCCTGACGGTGCTTTTTCCAGCAGAATCCTGACTCCGGTGAATAATTCTCCAATAATCATGAAACATGCAAAATAGGTGAAATAACATAAGTATCATCTCTAAATATGAAATATATCAATGAATAACAGCAAATTATGATATAAAATAGTGATGCAAAATGGACGTATCATGGCTGCACCAGGCCCCCTCCGAGGCTGCCCTTCTGCCTATATAAAGCCCCTGACCTAAATCTTCGACACGAAAAAGCCACGGTACGAGAAACCTTCCAGCCGCCATCGCGAAGCCAAGATCTGGGACAGGAGTCTCTGTTCCGGCACGCCGCCGGGACGGGGAAGTGCCCCCGGAAGGCTTCTCCATCGACACCACCGCCATCTTCACCGCCATCGTTGTCTCCATGATGAGGAGGGAGTAGTTCTCCCTCGAGGCTAAGGGCTGTACCGGTAGCTATGTGGTTAATCTCTCTGTACTCCAATACAATGATCTCATGAATTGCTTGCATGATTGAGATCCATATGATGAGCTTTGTATCGCTACTAGTCTATGTGCTACTCATGTGATGTTATTAAAGTAGTCTATTCCTCCTGCATGGTGTAAAGGTGCCAGTGTGTGCACCGTGTGGTTCTTGTCGTAGGCTATGATCATGATCTCTTGTAGGTTATGGAGTTAATTATCATTATGATAGTATTGATGTGATCTATTCCTCCTTTCATAGTGTAATGTGGACAGTGTGTATGCTATGTTAGTTCTCGGTTTATTTTGCAAAGATCTATTATGCTCTAAGGTTACTTAAATATGAATGCCGAATGTTGTGGCGCTTGTTAACTCCGGCTTGAGGGAGCTCTTGTAGCCCTACACAACGAATGGTGTTTGTCATCCAACAAAAGAGTGTATATAGCACAAATGAGAGAAGTTATTATTTATTATGCGATCAATGTTGAGAGTGTCCACTAGTGAAAGTATGATCCCTAGGCCTTGTTTCCAAACATCGAATCACCGCTTACTTACTATTCTGTTGCATGTTTACTCGCTGCCATATTTTATTCAGATTGCTATTACCACTCATATACATCCATACTACTTGTATTTCACTATCTCTTCGTCGAACTAGTGCACCTATACATCTGACAAGTGTATTAGGTGTGTTGGGACACAAGAGACTTCTTGTATCGTGATTGCAGGGTTGCTTGAGAGGGATATCTTTGACCTCTTCCTCCCTGAGTTCGATAAACCTTGGGTGATCCACTTAAGGGAAAACTTGCCGTTCTACAAACCTCTCTTGGAGTCCCAACATTGTCTACGGAAAAGAAGCGTGAGTAGACATCAAGCTATTTCTGGCGCCGTTGCCGGGGAGGTAAGGTAAAGGCACTCATTCTCCGGTCCCAGTGTAACTAAGTTATTTTCTGTTGCCGTTGTAAGTGCTCGAAGCTATTTCCTTTAGATCCCAATTGCATCTTTTGGTTTCTTGTTTACACTAGTTAGGCATAATGGAAAGCAACAGTGAGCTTCTTATTCTATTTCCTGAGTTAAGACATGGATTGTTTGCTGCGAAAATTAAAAAACCTATGGAATCTTATTTGCATGCTAGTAGCAATGATATTAGTATGAACTCTTTGAACACCATTGTTGCTAATGATATGGAAAATTCTAAGCTTGGGGAAGCTGGTTTTGATGAGCATGACATTTTTAGTCCCCCAAGCATTGAGGAGAAAATTTTATTTGATGATATTTTGCCTCCTATTTATGATGATTACAATGATAGTGGTCTTTTGGTGCCGCCTATTATGGAGAGTAAATTTTACTATGATTATACTATGCCTCCTACACTTGATGAGAATAATAATGATAGCTACTTTGTTGAATTTGCTCCCACTACAACAAATAAAATTGATTATGCTTATGTGGAGAGTAATAATTTTATGCATATGGCTCATGACAAGAATGCTTTATGTGATAGTTATATTGTTGAGTTTGTTCATGATGCTACTGAAAGTTATTATGAGAGAGGGAAACATGGTTATATGCATCTTAATAATATTAAGTTTCCCTCTTTATGTCGAGAATCTTGAAATTGCGCTTGTGTTGCTTTTCTATGATTGCCACTTTGTTCTTCATGAATTTATTTGTGTACAAGATTCATTTTCATAGGAATTGGGTTAGGCTTAAATGTGCTTTGAATTTGCTTCTTGATGTTCTCTTTTGCTTCAAATCTTAATTCTTGCGAGAGCATCATTAAAATTAATGAGCCCATCTTAATGGCTATAAAGAAAGAATTCTTGGGAGATAACCCATGTGTTTATTTTGCTACTGTTTTGTTGAGTCTTGGAAGTTGTTTACTACTGTAGCAACCTCTCCTTATCATGTTTTTGTGCCGAGTAAAGTCTCTATGGTAAAGTTGATGCTAGATTTGGATTACTGCGCAGAAACAGATTTGCTGTCTGTCACGAATTCGCGCAGAAATCTCTGTAGGTAACTCAGAAAAATCTGCAAATTTACGTGCGTGATCCTCAGATATGTACGCAACTTTCATTAGTTTTGAGTTTTTCCATTTGAGCAAGTTAAGTGCCCCTGTAAAATTCGTCTTTACTGTTCTGTTTTGACAGATTCTGCCATTTATTTCGCATTGCCGCTTTTGCTAAGTTGAATGAGTTTCTTTGTTCCATTAACTTTCAGAAGCTTTGTGCAATGTCCAGAAGTGTTAAGAATGATTGTGTCACCTCTGAACATGTGAATTTTTATTATGCACTAACCCTCTAATGAGTTTGCTTGAAGTTTGGTGTGGAGGAAGTTTTTAAGGGTCAATAGAAGAGGATGATATACTATGATCAAGAAGAGTGAAAGGTCTAAGCTTGGGGATGCCCCGGTGGTTCATCCCTGCATATTTTAAGAAGACTCAAGCATCTAAGCTTGGGGATTCCCAAGGCATCCCCTTCTTCATCGACAACTTTCAGGTCACTTCTAGTGAAACTATATTTTTATTCCGTCACATCTTATGTACTTTACTTGGAGCGTCTGTGTGCTTTTATTTTCGTTTTGTTATCTTAGTTTTCTGAATAAATTCATGCTCATGTGTGGGAGAGAGACACGCTCCGCTTTTTCATATGAACTCTAGTGTTCTTCATTTTTGCTTTTGATGTTCAAGGGCGAAAGTTGATCGCTTCACTTGTTGCTATTTGGTTGGAATCAGAAAATGCTTCATATGGTCTTGAATAATTTGATACTTGGAAATTGTTTTGAGCTCTCATAGATCATGTTTAAGCTCTTGCATCATGTAGTTTAATCTATTAGTGGAGAAATACCGTAGAGCTTGTTAAAATTTGGTTTGCATGATTGGTCTCTCTAAGTCTAGATATTTTCTGGTAAAGTGTTTGAACAACAAGGAAGACACATGTAGAGTTTTATAATGCTTGCAATATGTTCTTGTGTAAGTTTTGCTGTACCTGTTCATACTTGTGTTCGCTTCAAACAACCTTGCTAGCCCAAACCTTGTACTGAGAGGAAATGCTTCTCGTGCATCCAAACACCTTGAGCCAAAACCCATGCCATTTGTGTCCACCATATCTACCTACTATGTGGTATTTTTCTGCCATTCCAAAGTAAATTACTTGAGTGCTACCTTTAAAATTCCATTCCTTTATCTTTGCAATATATAGCTCATGGGACAAATAGCTTAAAAACTATTGTGGTGATGAATATGTAGTTATGTGTCTTAGTTCTTATAAGTTGCTTGTTGAGCGGTAACCATGTTTCTGGGGACGCCATCAACTTTTTACCTTTGTTGGATATCATGTGAGATGCTATGCATGTTCGTCTTGTCTGAAGTAAGTGCGATTTCATGATCAAATGGTTTGAGTATGCATATGTTAGAGAAGAATATTGGGCCGCTAACTAAAGCCATGTATCATGGTGGAAGTTTCAGTTTGGACATACAACCTCAATCTCTTATGAGAATATTATCTGTTGTTGAATGCTTAAGCATTAAAAGAGGAGTCCATTATCTGTTGTCTATGTTGTCCCGGTATGGATGTCTAAGTTGAGAATAATCAAAAGCGAGAAATCCAATGCGTGCTTTCTCCTTAGACCTTTGTACATGCGGCATAGAGGTACCCCTTTGTGATACTTGGTTGAAACATATGTCATGCAATGATAATCCGTGTTATCCGAGCTGATTAGGACAAGGTGCGAGCACTATTAGTATTCTATGCATGAGACTTGCAACTTGTAGGAAGTATTATGCATAGCACATAGGAATTATTACTACCGTTGACAAAATTGTTTCTATGTTTTCAAAACAAAAGCTCTAGCACAAAAATAGTAATCCATGCTTCCTCTGAAGGGCCATTCTTTTACTTTATGTTGAGTCAGTTTACCCACTTCTTTCTATCTTAGAAGCAAACACTTGTGTTAACTGTGTGCATTGATTCTTACATGTTTACCTATTGCACTTGTTATATTGCTCTTTGTTGACAAATATCCATGAGATATACATGTTGAAAGCAATTGCTAAAACTTAATCATCCTTTGTGTTGCTTCAATGCATTCTACTAAGAATTTATTGCTTATGAGTTAGCTATTATGCAAGACTTATTGATGCTTGTCTTGAAAGTACTATTCATGAAAAGTTTTGTTATATGATTCATTTGTTTAGTCATCATCTTTTGTTAGCAATCTTTTGCTTCAGATCACTCCATTCATCTCATATGCTTTACAATAATGTTGATCAAGATTATGTTGGTAGCATGTCACCTCAGAAATTATTCTTGTTATCGTTTACCTACTCGAGGGCGAGTAGGAACTAAGCTTGGGGATGCTTGATACGTCTCCAACGTATCTATAATTTCTGATGTTCCATGCTAGTTTTATGACAATACCTACATGTTTTGTTCACACTTTATGATGTTTTGATGCATTTTCCAGAACTAACCTATTGACGAGATGCCGAAGTGCCGTTCCGTCTGTTTTTGGTTTCATAAATCCTAGTAAGGAAATATTCTCGGAATTGGACGAAATCAACGCCCAAGATCTTATTTTTCCCGGAAGCTTCCAGAGAGCCGAGGAGCCGGGGCCCACCCCACAAGGCGGCGCGGCAGGGGGTGGGCGCGCCCCTATGGTGTGGCTGCACAGGCCCCCTCCGAGGCTGCCCTTCCGCCTATATAAAGCCCCTGACATAAATCTTCGATACGAAAAAGCCACGGTACGAGAAACCTTCCAGAGCCACCGTCATCGCGAAGCCAAGATCTGGGGGACAGGAGTCTCTGTTCCGGCACGCCACCGGGACGGGGAAGTGCCCCGGAAGGCTTCTCCATCGACACCACCGCCATCTTCACCGCCATCGCTGTCTCCATGATGAGGAGGGATTAGTTCTCCCTCGAGGCTAAGGGCTGTACCGGTAGCTATGTGGTTAATCTCTCTCTCTGTACTCCAATACAATGATCTCATGAATTGCTTGCATGATTGAGATCCATATGATGAGCTTTGTATCGCTACTAGTCTATGTGCTACTCATGTGATGTTATTAAAGTAGTCTATTCCTCCTGCATGGTGTAAAGGTGCCAGTGTGTGCACCGTGTGGTTCTTGTCGTAGGCTATGATCATGATCTCTTGTAGGTTATGGAGTTAATTATCATTATGATAGTATTGATGTGATCTATTCCTCCTTTCATAGTGTAATTTGGACAGTGTGTATGCTATGTCAGTTCTCGGTTTATTTAATTTGCAAAGATCTATTATGCTCTAAGGTTACTTAAATATGAATGCCGAATGTTGTGGTGCTTGTTAACTCCGGCTTGAGGGAGCTCTTGTAGCCCTACACAACGAATGGTGTTTGTCATCCAACAAAAGAGTGTATGTAGCACAAATGAGAGAAGTTATTATTTATTATGCGATCAATGTTGAGAGTGTCCACTAGTGAAAGTATGATCCCTAGGCCTTGTTTCCAATACTGCAAACACCGCTTACTTACTGTTCTGTTGCATGTTTACTCGCTGCCATATTTTATTCAGATTGCTATTACCACTCATATACATCCATACTACTTGTATTTCACTATCTCTTCGCCGAACTAGTGCACCTATACATCCGACAAGTGTATTAGGTGTGTTGGGGACACAAGAGACTTCTTGTATCGTGAGTGCAGGGTTGCTTGAGAGGGATATCTTTGACCTCTTCCTCCCTGAGTTCGATAAACCTTGGGTGATCCACTTAAGGGAAAACTTGTTGTTGTTCTACAAACCTCTGCTCTTGGAGGCCCAACACTGTCTACAGGAAAAGAAGCGTGAGTAGACATCACCCTACATGATCAAGATCATCCTTATGTAATGCTACATGTTGTGTTTGCTGGGATCCGATGAATATTGTGTACTATGTTGAGATCGATTATATATTCTTGTCATATGTTATTTGTGATCTTGCATGCTCTTCGTTGCTAGTAGATACTCTGGCCAAGTAGATGTTTGTGACTCCAAGAGGGGGTATTTATGCTCGATAGTAGGTTCATGCCTCTAGTTTTCTGGAAGAGTGACAATAACTTCTAAGATTGTAGATGTGTTGTTGCTACTAGGGAGAAAACAACAATATTTTATCCAAGGGTAATTCTATTGTTTACTTTACACACATTGCTTAATGCGATAATCCGTTGCTTGCAACTTAATACTGGAAGGGGTTCGGACGATAACCAGAAGGTGGATTATTAGTCATAGACGTAGTTGGATTATACCATGTTATGACTATAACCAGTCAACTAAAGCCTCTATGATCATTTAGTTTTTGACTTGTAATATCATTTTATGCTTTGATTGATAATGTTTTGTCGCTATGCATGATTATGGCCATTATTGCTCTCTTAGTTGGTCGCTCCCAGTCTTTTGCTAGCTTTCGCATGTACTGAGTATGAACTCTACTCGTGCATCCAACCACCAATAACCAAAGTTTGCCAATTGTGTCCACCATATCTACCTACTAGCATTATTGATATTCCAAGTATGTTCATCATGTTTTTATTCATCTTCCAAATTAAATTTTGGCATGAGAAAATTAGTTAGTAAAGCTCTCACGAACTTGATGGCACATTTACTTTCTTGCACTTAATAAACTTGATCATTGTGACTATCTTATGAAGTTTATATGTTTGCAAATTGCGAGTTGGGAGTTAGCACAACCATGCTTTCATGGGGAACACTTTCAACATTGCACTTATTCATATTTAGTTGATGTCATGTTCTTTTGTTTATGGATGCCTAGCGGTGCGAAATAAAATGGAAACTTGTAAGTCCATGGAGTTTGTATATGTGTTAGAGAAACGCCTGGGCCGCTAATCTAAGCCATGCATCATTCATGGTGGAAATTTACAGCGAACCATAGTGAGCATTCTATGAAGCATTTGCAATAAAAAGCTATATCAGAGATAATATAGAAGAATTTTTCACTCATGTTAGTAAGGCTGAAGATTTTGAAGATAGATCCTTGGTAGAACTTGCTCCTAATTATGAAATTGCTACTACCTCTTTAGTGCACATGTTGGAAGCTAGATTTGTTAATCTCAATCCAATAATGCAACATATGTTTCTTACACTAGGTGATATGGAAGAAGGAGAAAAGAAAGATTTTGTTTTAGAAACCCTTCTTAGAGAATTTGGTGATGTAGCTAGAGAAGCTAGGAAAGTTTTTATTCGACATAAGATGCTAGGCTTGTGTACCAATTTTGCAAATATCCTTGAAAAGGGAAAAAGATAGGCTAAGATACACTAATAAAGCCAATTGTGAGGGGGAGATTAAAATACCAATACCTTATAAACTCATAGGAATGCATGAGGCATTAGAAAAGAATTTTGATTGGATTGTTCCTGAAAATTTATTTGAGGAGGATAGTAAGCCTAAAGGTATTGAAAAAGGAGTTCCTTACATAGATAAGATACAATGCATAGTTGAGAAAACTCCAAACACCTCTGTTGATGCTTCATCTCTAGATAATACTTGATTTGCACTTTCTGCGCCTAGCTGAAAGGCGTTAAAGAAAAGCACTTCTTGGGAGATAACCCATGTTTTATTTTTACTACTGTATTGTTGAGTCTTGGAAGTTGTTACTAATGTAGCAACCTCTCCTTATCATGTTTTTGTGCCAAGTAAAGTCTCTATGGTAAAGTTGATACTAGATTTGGATTACTGCGCAGAAACAGAATTGCTGTCTGTCACGAATTTGCGTAGATCTCTCTGTAGAAAAATCAAAAAAATCTGCCAATTTACGTGCGTGATCCTCGATATGTACGCAACTTTCATTAGTTTTGAGTTTTTCCGTCTGAGCAAGTTAAGTGCCTCAGAAAAATTCATCTTTACGGACTGTTCTGTTTTGACAGATTCTGCCTTTTATTTCGCATTGCCTCTTTTGCTATGTTGAATGGATTTCTTTGTTCCATTAACTTTCAGTAGCTTTGTGCAATGTCCAGAGGTGTTAAGAATGATTATGTCACCTCTGAATATATGAATTTTTGATTATGCACTAACCCTCTAATGAGATTGCTTTAAGTTTGATGTGGAGGAAGTTTTCAAGGGTCAAGAGAAGAGGATGATACAATATGATCAAGAAGAGTGAAAAGTCTAAGCTTGGGGATACCCCGGTGGTTTATCCCTGCATATTTTAAGAAGACTCAAGCATCTAAGCTTGGGGATGGCCAAGGCATCCCCTTCTTCATCGATAACTTATCAGGTCACTTCTTGTGAAACTATATTTTTATTCCATCACATCTTATGTTCTTTACTTGGAGCGTCTGTTTTTATTTTTGTTTTGGTTTGAATAAAGTTGTATCCCACCATCCTTGTATTGGAGATATTACGCTCCGCTTTTTCATTTGAACACTTGTGTTCTTAGTTGTGCTTTAATGTTCATGGCAAAGGCTGAAAATTGCTTCGTTAATTGCTATTTGGTTGGAATCAGAAAATGCTTCATATGGTTTTGAATAACTTGATACTTGGCAATTATTTTGAGCTCTCATAGATCATACTTAAGCTCTTGCATCATGTAGTTTAATCTATTAGTGAAGAACTACTGTAGAGCTTGTTGAAATTTGGTTTGCATGATTGGTCTCTCTAAGGTCTAGATATTTTCTGGTAAAGTGTTTGAACAACAAGGAAGACAGTGTAGAGTCTTATAATGCTTGCAATATGTTCTTGTGTAAGTTTTTTTTTTTTTTTCATACTTGTGTTTGCTTCAAACAACCTTGCTAGCCAAAGCCTTGTACTGAGAGGAAATGCTTCTCGTGCATCCAAACACCTTGAGCTAAAACCCATGCCATTTGTGTCCACCATATCTACCTACTATGTGGTATTTTTATGCCATTCCAAAGTAAATTACTTGAGTGCTACCTTTAAAATTTCATTCCTTTATCTTTGCAATATATAGCTCATGGGAAAATAGCTTAAAAACTAGGGATTTCTATTTTCGTGCCCTCGGCTCCTTAGTTGTACTCAGTTTTCCCCAGATCCTTAGTTTTTCCTCAGTTTTCCCCAACCCCTTGTCTATAACCCGCAGAAGGAGCTCGGACGGAAGGAATCCCGTTTAGTTGACGTTGGTTGGTGCTGGCAAGTGGGGCCGCTGTTGGTGCCCCGCAGTGGACACGTCTCCACTTATCCAGATCATCGTGGGACCCACAACTTGTCCACGTTAGCGCGCCGGACCCACAGCTTACCCAGGTGACCGTTGCAAAATGGGAGCCCGAGAGCCCCGCGCCCGTGCCCGTGCCATTGCTTCCCCTTTCTTTCTCCGCGCCCCATTGTTCTTCTTCTCCGCCAGCGGCAGCCCTTCTCCGGCACGCGGGTGATGTCTAGTTTCTCTTCGACCTCCCGTTCTTCATGGCCGCAGTATGGACCCGTGCCTTTGACAAGATGCCCTGACTGCCCACGCCAGGAGCCTCTGAAGCGGTCGATCTGTAAGACGGACGAGAACGGCAACCGTGGACGTGAGTTCGTTGCATGCGAGAGCTTGCCATATAGAGAGGGGATAAGGTTAGATCTCGCTCCAATTTCTCTGTTTTCTCTCGATTTTCTTGTTATTCCCTCGAATTTGGGATTTAGGGTTCACGTTGTTGTTTTCAGATCTTGAAGAAATGCAGGCATTTCGAGTGGATCGATGTGTACGTTCAGAGGCTTCAGTTGCAGGAATCAATTGGCGCTATTGGGGGGCGCAATTTGGGAGGGGGGTGATACGTCCAATTTGCATCACTATTTTGTATCATAATTTGCTGTTATTCATTGATATGTTTCATATTGGGACACAATACTTATGTTATTTCATCTATTTTGCATGTTTCATCATCATTGGAGGATCAAGCACCGAGCCAGGATTCTGCTGGAAAAAGCACCGCGAACGCAATATTTCGGAAGATCAACTGTGGAAGGGAATTTCACGTAAATTCCTATTTTTCCGATGACGGAGGGAGCCGAAGGGGAAGAAGAGAGGGCCAAGGCCCAGACCAGGCGGCGCGGCCCATGGCCCGGCCGCGCCACCCTATGCTCGGGGGGCCCACGACCCTTTTCGCCTCCTTTTCTTCGCGTACTCCTTCGTCCCGAAAACCTAAGCCACGAGGGATCCTCACGAAGGGTTACAGCCGCCTCGTGGGGCGGAGAACACCAGAGAGAAAAGAGCTCTCCGGCGGGCAGGAATCCGGGAAATTCCCTCCCGGAGGGGGAAATCGACGCCATCGCCATCGTCATCGAGCGGGACATCATCTCCATCATCATCATCATCATCTCCACCATCTACACCGCCATCATCACCGCTGCACCTCGTCATCGCTGTAGCAATTCTAAATCTTGATTGTTTGATAGGGGAAACTCTCCCGGTGTTATTCTATACTTGTTGTAGATGCTATTGAGTGAAACCATTGAACCAAGGTTTATGTTCAGATTGTTATTCATCATCATATCACCTCTGATTGTATTCCATATGATGTCTCGTGAGTAGTTCGTTTAGTTCTTGAGGACATGGGTGAAGTCTAAATGCTAGTAGTGAATTATGGTTGAGTAATATTCAATGTTATGATATTTAAGTTGTGGTGTGATGTCTACGTTCCCCCTCCTTTCCTGTAGACAGTGTTGGGCCTCCAAGTGCAGAGGTTTGTAGAACAGCAGCAAGTTTTCCCTTAAGTGGATCACCCAAGGTTTATCGAACTCTGGAGGAAGAGGTCAAAGATATCCCTCTCATGCAACCCTGCAACCACAAAGCAAGAAGTCTCTTGTGTCCCCAACACACCTAATAGGTGCACTAGTTCGGCGAAGAGATAGTGAAATACAGGTGGTATGAATATATATGAGCAGTAGCAACGGTGCCAGAAAATAGCTTGCTGGCGTGTAGTTGATGGTGGTAGTATTGCGCAGTAGTAACACAAGAAACAAGAAACAAGCGTAATAACTCAGCAGTATTTAGGAACAAGGCCTAGGGATTAGACTTTCACTAGTGGACACTCTCAACATTAATCACATAACAGAATAGATAAATGCATACTCTACACTTTTGTTGGATGATGAACACATTGCGTAGGATTACACGAACCCTCAATGCCGGAGTTAACAAGCTCCACAATAATGCTCATATTTTAGTAACCTTTAGTGTAAGATAGATCAAAAGACTAAACCAAGTACTAGCATAGCATGCACACTGTCACCTTCATGCATATGTAGGAGGAATAGATCACATCAATATTATCATAGCAATAGTTAACTTCGCAATCTACAAGAGATCATGATCATAGCATAAACCAAGTACTAACACGGTGCACGCACTGTCACCTTTGCACACATGCAGGAGGAATAAAACTACTTTAATAACACATCACTAGAGTAGCACATAGATAAATTGTGATACGATGCACATTGCAATCATAAAGAGATATAAATAAGCACTTCACTACGCTCTTGAACAGTGAATAAGTACTTCGTGAAATATAGCCTAAGAGACCCACACGGTGCACACACTGTCACCTTTACACACGTGGGACAAGGAGTCTCCGGAGATCACATAAGTAAAACCCACTTGACTAGCATAATGACATCTAGATTACAAGCATCATCATATGAATCTCAATCATGTAAGGCAGCTCATGAGACTATTGTATTGAAGCACATAGGAGAGAGATGAACCACATATAGCTACGGTACAGCCCCGAGCCTCGATGGAGAACTACTCCTCCTCATGGGAGCAAAGGTGATGAAGATGGCGGTGGAGATGGCAGCGGTGTCGATGGAGAAGCCTTCCGGGCACTTCCCGGCTCCGGCAGGGTGCCGGAACAGACTCCGTCCCCGCATCTTGGCTTCGCGATGGCGGCTCCGGAACTTTTCTCGTATCGTGGCTTCCTCCGTAAGGGTTTTCGATGCAGGGGCTTTATATAGGCGAAGAGGCGGCGCAGGAGGGTCAACGAGGCGACGAGACATAGGGTGGCGCGGCCAGGGCCTGGGCCGCGCCACCATGTCATCTGGGCCCACCAGGCCCCTCCGCGCTCTCGGGTGTTCTGGATGCTTCCGAGCAAAATAGGAACCTGGGCGTTGATTTCGTCCAATTCCGAGAATATTTCGTTACTAGGATTTCTGAAACCAAAAACAGCAGAAAACAGGAACTGCACTTCGGCATCTTGTTAATAGGTTAGTTCCATAAAATGCGTAAATACGACATAAAATGTGCATAAAACATGTAGGTATCATCAATAAAGTGGCATGGAACATAAGAAATTATCGATACGTTGGAGACGTATCAGCATCCCCAAGCTTAGTTCTGCTCGTCCCGAGCAGGTAAAACGATAACAAAGATAATTTCTGAAGTGACATGCCATCATAAACTTGATCATATTGTAAACATATGTAATGAATGCAGCGATCAAAACAATGGTAATGACATGAGTAAACAACTGAATCATAAAGCAAAGACTTTTCATGAATAGTACTTTCAAGACATGCATCAATAAGTCTTGCATAAGAGTTAACTCATAAAGCAATAATTTAAAGTAAAGGCATTGAAGCAACATAATGGAAGATTAAGTTTCAGCGGTTGCTTTCAACTTGTAACATGTATATCTCATGGATAATTGTCAACATAAAGTAATATAACAAGTGCAATATGCAAGTATGTAGGAATCAATGCACAGTTCACACAAGTGTTTGCTTCTTGAGGTGGAGGAGATAGGTAAACTGACTCAACAATAAAAGTAAAAGAAAGGTCCTTCAAAGAGGAAAGCATCGATTGCTATATTTGTGCTAGAGCTTTTATTTTGAAAACATAAAGAGAGCATAAAAGTAAAGTTTTGAGAGGTGTTTGTTGTTGTCAACGAATGGTAGCGGGTACTCTAACCCCCTTGCCAGGCAAACCTTCAAAGAGCGGCTCCCATTTTATTTTGTTTTTGGGTGGCACTCCTTCCAACCTTTCTTTCACAAACCATGGCTAACCGAATCCTCGGGTGCTGCCAACAATCTCATACCATGAAGGAGTGCCTTTATTTTAGTTTTATTATGATGACACTCCTCCCCACCTTTGCTTTCTCAAGCCATGGCTAACCGAATCCTTGGTGTCCAACAATCACATACCATGGAGGAGTGTCTATTTTTGTTAATTAATTTGGGACTGGGAATCCCATTGCCAGCTCTTTTTGCAAAATTATTGGATAAGCGGATGAAGCCACTAGTCCATTGGTGAAAGTTGCCCAACAAGATTGAAAGATAAACACCACATACTTCTTCATGAGCTATAAAACATTGACACAAATAAGAGGTAATAACTTTTGAATTGTTTAAAGGTAGCACTCAAGCAATTTACTTTGGAATGGCGAAAAATACCATGTAGTAGGTAGGTATGGTGGACACAAATGGCATGAATATTGGCTCAAGTATTTGGATGCATGAGAAGTATTCCCTCTCGATACAAGGTTTAGGCTAGCAAGGTTATTTGAAGCAAACTCAAGTATGAAATGGTGCAGCAAGACTCACATATAAACATATTGTAAACATTATAAGACTTTACACCGTCTTCCTTGTTGTTCAACCCAATACTAGAAATTATCTAGACCTTAGAGAGACCAATTATGCAAACCAAATTTTAGCAAGCTCTATGTATTTCTTCATTAATAGGTGCAAAGTATATGATGCAAGAGCTTAAACATGAACACAACAATTGCCAAGTATCACATTATCCAAGACATTTTACCAATTACTACATGTAGCATTTTCCAATTCCAACCATATAACAATTTAACGAAGAGGAAACTTCGCCATGAATATTATGAGCTAAGAACACATGTGTTCATACGAACCAGCGGAGCGTGTCTCTCTCCACACAAGGATGAACTTATTCAGAGAACTAAGATAACAAAACAAAAACAAAAATAAAAGCACACAGACGCTCCAAGTAAAATACATAGGATGTGATGGAATAAAAATATAGTTTCACTAGAAGAAACCTGATAAGTTGTCGATGAAGAAGGGGATGCCTTGGGCATCCCCAAGCTTAGATGCTTGAGTCTTCTTGAAATATGCAGGGATGAACCACCGGGGCATCCCCAAGCTTAGACCTTTCACTCTTCTCGATCACATTATATCACCCTCTTCTATTGACCCTTGAAAACTTCCTTCACACAAAACTTCAAGCAAACTCATTAGAGGGTTAGTGCATAATCAAAATTCACATGTTCAGAGGTGACACAATCATTCTTAACACTTCTTGACATTGCACAAAACTTCTGAAAGTTAATGGAACAAAGAAACTCATTCAACTTAACAAAAGCGGCAATGCGAAATAAAAGGCAGAATCTGTCAAAAACAGAACAGTCCGTAAATACGAATTTTAAGATGGCACCAGACTTGCTCAAATGGAAAAACTCAAAACTAATGAAAGTTGCGTACATATCTGAGGATCACGCTCGTAAATTGGCAGATTTTTTCGAATTTTCTACAGAGAACTGTGCCCAGATTCGTGACAGACAGCAATGCTGTTTCTGCGCAGCGATCCCAAATATAACATCAACTTTGACATAGAAACTTTACTTGGCACAAAAACATGATAAGGAGAGGTTGCTACAGTAGTAAACAACTTCCAAGACTCAACAAAACAAAAATTGCTGTAGTAAAATAAACACATGGGTTATCTCCCAAGAAGTTCTTTCTTTATAGCCATTAAGATGGGCTCAACAGTTTTAATGATGCACTCGCAAGAAATAGTATTTGAGGCAAAAGAGAGCATCAAGAGGCAAATTCAAAACACATTTAAGTCTAACATGCTTCCTATGCATAGGAATCTTGTAAATAAACAAGTTCATGAAGAGCAAAGTAACAAGCATAGGAAGATAAAACAAGTGTAGCTCAAAATTTCAGCACATAGAGAGGTGTTTTAGTAACATGAAAATTTCTACAACCATATTTTCCTCTCTCATAATAACTTTCAGTAGCATCATGAGCAAACTCAACAATATAACTATCACATAAAGCATTCTTATCATGAGTCTCATGCATAAAATAATTACTACTCCCAACATAAGCATAGTCATTCTTATTAATTGTAGTGGGAGCAAATTCAACAAAGTAGCTATCAAATATAGGAGGTATATTGTAATCATAATCAAATTTATCCTCCATAACAGGTGGTAACAAAAGACTACTATCATACCACAATTGTGCCATAGATGACGCGGAACTACCAAATGGGACACGATTGTCACATGACTACCATGTTTGGGGCAGGGTCGCGACGCGGAGCACTGATTGAACGGATCAAGCGTGCTAACCATGTTTCTGGCAGCCCTGGCCCACCGTCAGAGCTGACGTGGCTAGCAGTCGACGGACGGCCGTTAGGGCGCGCGTTAGGCTGATGTTTTAAGGCGTTGGCTGGGTCGTCTCCTTCCTCTCTCCTTTCTCTCTGTTCCGTCGCACTGGAAGCAGTCGCCGCCGACTTAGATCTCCGCCGCCGCAGGGACAGACGGCCATGGTTTCGTGGGGTGACGGCGAGGATTCCTCTTCAGAGCAGAGCTCCCTCGGCGCTGATGTGAGTCCTCAACTTATGCTGTCATAATTTGGGCAAATTGCAGGGTTAGGAATTGGGGGAATTTTGATTTTGAGGAGGATTTAGGCTGATTCTTCTTTGTTTTTTCGAACTGCTAGAGTGTGAACACTACCTACGACTCTGATTTCTGCGGTTTAGCTGATGATGGTGCATGTACTGTGACTTGCAAGCATGGTGCTGTAGCTGCTCGATTTGTAGCATTTGATGGTTGCTGGACAGGGAGGAGGTTCTTAGGGTGTGCAGGGCATGATGGAGAACCAGCTTGTGATTTTCTTCTGTGGTTAGATGGTGAGTGGCCACCTGCACTTCGGAAATCATTGGCAAAGTTGTGGGATTTGTATGGACAAGAGAAGCAAGGCAGGGTTAATGATGGTCTGGACAACATGGAGAAGAGGTTCAAGCTGAAGGATGAGATTGAGAAGATGCACATTGACCTGAGGAATGCTCAAGAAGAGATGAAGAAAATTGTGGAGGAGAAGCAAGTGATACTTGCCTTGAAGGCCCAAGCTGAGCAAGGATTGATTGATGCTAGGGCAGAGTTAGAGCAGAAGAAGGCACTGGATGCATCAAGCAGCAATATGCACAAATGCATGAGAATTAAGGCAGAGAAGGAGAGAGATCAGTTGAAAGAAGAGAAGAGAAAGCTTGAGTACATAATTGGGGATTTATTTAAGCTCAAGGAAACCACCAGGGCAAAGCTGAAGAAGATCAAGGAGATGTGTGAGGAGTAGCTAGCTTGTGTACCAGTTTAATTTTATTTGTCATGTTTGAATTGAATTCCCTATGGTTTGTAATGTTGAACAATATGTGTTGGTTTGTAATGTTGAACAAATGATGGTTGGTTTGTAATGGTGAACTAAATGATGGTTGGTTTGTAATGTTGAACAATATGTGTTCAATCTGTTGAAGTTGATCCCTGATGTTCAAATGAATTCCTTTTTTATCAGTTTAAGAATGAGTTACAAATATGTGTTATGTGAACAATCTGTTATGTGAGAAAATTTGTATAGTTATTTTAAAGTTGGAAAGGTCTCGACATCGACGCTTCGGCTTTGTCGAGACCTTTAGGGTTATTTAAAGTTGGAAAGGTCTCGACATCGACGCTTCAGCTTTGTCGAGACCTTTAGGGTTATTTTAAAGTTGGAAAGGTCTCGACATCGACGCTTCGACTTTGTCGAGACCTTTAGGGTTATTTTACATGTGTAAAGGTCTCGACATTGACGCTTCGACTTTGTCGAGACCTTTAGGACTACTTTACATTTGGCATTAAGCAACAGTTTGAAACATCATAGTCTTAAACAACATAGGCATCACAAAATGGTCTTAAACATCTACAGGCATGGCCTTTAGGTCATAAGCATCACATCAGGCATGGCCTTTAGGTCATAAGCATCACATCAGGCATGGCCTTTAGTTTACAGGCATCACAAAATGGTCTTAACCATGTCAGGTACATGCACATCCAAATGATCTAGCAGGACCAACATTACAAAGGACCTAATTTCTTCCTTGGAGAGGAGGGTCAGATGCATCTCTTCCTGGACCAGCATTTGCTCCTGCATTGAAATAACCAGACAAACCCCTGGCATTTCCTGGAGCAGATCTTCCAGCATTTCCTGGAGCAGATGAACCAGCATTTCCTGGAGCAGATGAAGAAGCATTTCCTTGAGCAGATGAACCAGCATTTCCTGGAGCATTCCTTGCAGTATACCTTGGAGCTGTGCCTGGAGCAGATCTTGAAGCATTTGGTGGAGCATTTCCTGGAGCTACATGATGTACATTGGTCCCAGAAGAACTAGCAGGTACATTAGTCCCAGAAGCATCTGCTGTTGGCATTGTTCTATTGGCCTGCAGATGTCATGCATAAATTAGGACATTGCAATGTACAAATAAGTATGATGTGCTCTTGACAGTGCATTACCTTGTGATTGTTTTTCCTCATAGCTAGGTCAGGCCTCAAAGGTTGTGAGCAGCTAGTGTACTTGTGGCCCTGTAAGTTGCAGTTGCTACAAGTAATTGTGGACATTCTTGATGTCTCTTTTGGTGTGGGAGGCTCAAATTTGCCCTTCCTCCTTTTTTCTGCCCTTCTACCCTTCAAGTGATCTTTGAATGCAGGTGGCATGATGTCAACTGTATCTGTCTTAGTCCAACCATGTTGTGCTGGCATTGGATTGAATACAGGCTTGTAGCTCTTCAAGTACATTTCTTTTGTGAAAAAAGGAGACACAAAATCTTCTGGACACATAGCAGCCTTATAAATGGCACTCACTGCATGGTTGCAGGGCAAGCCAGTGAGCTGCCACTTCCTACAAGAGCATGTCCTACAACTAATGTTGACCTCATGTGTAACTTTCCCACTTTTCACTTGCCATAGTCCTTTATCTGCCCTCTTAGGGATGCAATTTCTTGAGTACTTCTTCATCAACTCCAGCAGTTCTGCATAATGTGGTGTAATTTCCCATCCAGCTGACTCTGCACCAGCTCTTTTTCCATCCCATCTGACCATGCATTTGTCATATATTCCTACAAGCATTGTCACTATTGGTTTGTTCCTGACATCAAGAATGTATTTGTTAAATACCTCTGACAGATTGTTTACCACTAAATCTGTTTGACAGTTGGTGTCCATTGCAAACCTTGCCCATGCCTCCACTGGTATCTTGCTCAACCATTTCCATGCTTCCTCACTCTGCTTCTTCATCTCCTCCATTGCTTCATCAAAACCATCTTTTGTGTATGAGTATGCAGCATTATCCATGCACTTCTTCAAGTCCTCTCCTCTAAAGCCTGCTGTCTGAAAATTGGCATATATATGCCTCAGGCAGTACCTCTGTGGTGAATTAGGGAACACAGTGGACACTGCTTTCAGTAATCCCTTTTGCCTGTCAGACATCATAGTGTAGTACCCAAACTGTCCATGCTCTCCACCAAGTGCTTGCTTCAACTGCTCAAGAAACCACTGCCAATTCTCTGTATCTTCTTTGGCAACCACTCCCCATGCAATTGGATAGATGTTGTTATTTCCATCTCTGCCTGTAGCTGCAAGGATTTGAGCTCCAGAGGTGAGCTTAATGAAGCAACCATCCAAACCAATAAATGGTCTGCAGCCCTGTAGAAACCCTTCTCTAGCAGCATTAACACAGAAGAACAATCCATGAAATCTAGGGCTGTAAGATATGTTCACCATCTGTCCTTTCTTCATTGCTTCAACCTGCTCATCTGTTGGACCTGTGACAGTGGTCACAATGCACCTGGAACCAGGGTTTTTGTCTATAACAGTCTGCAGATAATCCCTTAGTCTGTAATATTGTTGCTTGTGATCACCCATCACCATCTCAATTGCCTTGGTCCTTGCCCTGTAAGCCATCCTCTTGGGAACATCCACTCCAAAATCTTTCTGTGCTTTGTCTTGCAAAGTGTTGATGGAAGTGCTGATGTTTGATTTGTATTCAGTAACATATGTACCACTAAGCCACTTTGCATTAACCCTAGTGCTAGATGGATCTGTTGGGCATGTGTGCTTCAACTCCATTTTCTTTATGCAAAATGTAGCCTCATTTTTTATCTTGGCAGCTGTCATATAAAATGGACAGTCCCACTTTTTCTCCTTCTCCTTCACATTCTCTTCATTATTTTTCTTCTGCTTGTCCTTGCACCACACAATGATCCTGTCAGGTGTATTCCTGTGGTAATGGAAATTCCTGACCTGCACAATGTGGAGTCTAGCCAAAGCTTGCCTGAATTGATACACATCTTTGAAGCAAAGTCCCACCATGAATTGTTGCTCTGGATTCTGTCTACTATCATCATACCACACCCTCTCCTTGGCCATCTTTCCTCTGCTCTTTCTCCCTCCTGCTAACACAAAAGGCAATGGCTCATACCCATCATCATCTTCTTCTTTCAGAAATCCTTTGTCACCCTCATCATCAGAAGGAACCCAATCTGGAATAACATCTGCCTCTAATTGAGAATGTGATCTCAATGTTGGACCAGGCCTCTTCACTTGCCTCTTCACTGCTGGAATTGTTGAAATATCATCACACTGAGTTGCATTGTCATAAATATCCTCCACATCACTCTCCCCCTCACAATGAAGCATTGGATCAAGATTGCTCTTCTTCCTAGCAGCAATTCTCTGGTGCATTTCCTCTTCCTGATCTCTTCTTGCCTTCTCTGCAACTATTGGGTCAAATCTGCCTGGATATAGCCAACTATCATCCTCATCTTCAGATTCCTCTTCTTCTTCTGCCATACATGTCTCTAGACCCAGTACATGTTTACCCTTCTCACAGTTAACACTCTCCTGTGTGTGCATCTGAGGAAAGTTGTGATGATCCATTTGTGACTGCCAACCATCACAAAAGGAACTGTCTTGGCTCAGAAAAGGGTGTGCAATTGGCTCTTCTTCCTCTGGATCAAGGTCAATTGTGCTTGCATGCTTTCTCTTCAATGGTGATAAAACAATTGCTCTTTTCCTATTGTCCTTCATCACAGTGAGCACCAGTTTCTTTGTACTTGCATACTTCACTAGCATTTCATCAACCTTATAGTTGCTGTCCACTAGCTCTAATCCACTCAGTCCTACTCCTTCATTTTTAACATAATATAAGGAATCACACAGACCATATCCCTCTTCCTCCATGATGGACAACAATTTCAGAAACCTTATGTCTGTCCTATGTAAAGTTTTGTGAACAAATTTTGCTCCATCAAATTGAAAATAGAGCTCCCACATCTCTGCCTTCTCCCTATAATCCAAATTAAAATTCTAGTCAATCTACATCGTCATTCTACCAACATTATTGCCAGAAATAACACTAGGGCAAAATGGAACAGGGGATTACTCTACAAAGGGCAAAATCCAACAGAGAGGTAGTCTACAGAGGGCAAAGAACTCTTACCCGCTACCATTGTAGAGGTAATGGCTCATGGGGTCATTCTGAGACGTCATGCCCTGAGATGTCCA
Source organism: Lolium multiflorum (assembly GCA_030979885.1). Taxonomy (NCBI): domain Eukaryota; kingdom Viridiplantae; phylum Streptophyta; class Magnoliopsida; order Poales; family Poaceae; genus Lolium; species Lolium multiflorum. Next base: position 145,965,187 of record CM061751.1, on the reverse strand, counting down.
CCACTTCTCGGACTCTGGACGCGGTGGGCTTGGTGGCGTCAGCTGCAGCACCGGCGAGGAGTGCTGCAACACCGGCGAGGGCAGGACGAAGCCCTCCATACCATCATACGCCGGAGATGCGCCGTGCACGCCTGGGTCGCCGAACCAGTCGCCGCCGCCTCCTCCGTCTTCCATTTCTGTTCGATTTGGGGGAAAGTCAACCAGGAGTTGCCCTAACGCGCGCCCTAACGGCCGTCCGTCGACTGCTAGCCACGTCAGCTCTGACGGTGGGCCAGGGCTGCCAGAAACATCGTTAGCACGCTTGATCTGTTCAATTAGTGCTCCGCGTCGCGACCCTGCCCCAAACATGGTAGTCATGTGACAATCGTGTCCCATTTGGTAGTTCCGCGTCATCTATGGCACAATTGTGGTAGTTTTTTGTCATTTACTCAGACTACTATCATTATAATCATCATAAATGGGAGGCAAAGTATCATCAAAGTAAATTTTCTCCTCAATGCTTGGGGGACTAAAAATATCATGCTCATCAAAGCCAGCTTCCCCAAGCTTAGAATTTTCCATATCATTAACAACAATGGTGTTCAAAGCATTCATATTAATATGTTCCATGGGTTTTTTAATTTTCGCATCAAACCATCCATGTCTTAAATCAGGAAATAGAATAAAAAGGTCATTGTTGTCCATTATGCCTAACTAGTGTAAACAAGAAACCAAATGTCGCAATTGCAGAGTCTAAAGGAAATAGCTTCGAGCACACACACAATGGCGCCGAAAAGTAATTACCTGGAACCAGTATGAGTGCCTTTACCTTTCCCTTCACGGCAAGCGCTTTAAAATTGCTTGATGTCTACGTTCCCCCTCCTTTCGTAGACGTGTTGGGCCTCCAAGTGCAGAGGTTTGTAGAACAGCAAGTTTTCCCTTAAGTGGATCACCCAAGGTTTATCGAACTCTGGAGGAAGAGGTCAAAGATATCCCTCTCATGCAACCCTGCAACCACAAAGCAAGAAGTCTCTTGTGTCCCCAACACACCTAATAGGTGCACTAGTTCGGCGAAGAGATAGTGAAATACATGTGGTATGAATATATATGAGCAGTAGCAACGGTGCCAGAAAATAGCTTGCTGGCGTGTAGTTGATGGTGGTAGTATTGCAGCAGCAACAAGAAACACAGTAAAACAGTAAACAAGCAGCTCAGCAGTATTTAGGAACAAGGCCTAGGGATTAGACTTTCACTAGTGGACACTCTCAACATTGATCACATAACAGAATAGATAAATGCATACTCTACACTTTTGTTGGATGATGAACACATTGCGTAGGATTACACGAACCCTCAATGCCGGAGTTAACAAGCTCCACAATAATGCTCATATTTTAGTAACCTTTAGTGTAAGATAGATCAAAAGACTAAACCAAGTACTAGCATAGCATGCACACTGTCACCTTCATGCATATGTAGGAGGAATAGATCACATCAATATTATCATAGCAATAGTTAACTTCGCAATCTACAAGAGATCATGATCATAGCATAAACCAAGTACTAACACGGTGCACGCACTGTCACCTTTGCACACACGCAGGAGGAATAAAACTACTTTAATAACACATCACTAGAGTAGCACATAGATAAATTGTGATACGATGCACATTGCAATCATAAAGAGATATAAATAAGCACTTCACTACGCTCTTCAACAGTGAATAAGTACTTCGTGAAATATAGCCTAAGAGACCTACACGGTGCACACACTGTCACCTTTACACACGTGGGACAAGGAGTCTCTGAGATCACATAAGTAAAACCCACTTGACTAGCATAATGACATCTAGATTACAAGCATCATCATATGAATCTCAATCATGTAAGGCAGCTCATGAGACTATTGTATTGAAGCACATAGGAGAGAGATGAACCACATAGCTACCGGTACAGCCCCGAGCCTCGATGGAGAACTACTCCCTCCTCATGAGCAGCAGCGGTGATGAAGATGGCGGTGGAGATGGCAGCGGTGTCGATGGAGAAGCCTTCCGGGGCACTTCCCCGCTCCCAGGTGCCGGAAGAGACTGTCCCCAGATCTTGGCTTCGCGATGGCGGCTCCGGAACTTTTCTCGTATCGTGGCTTCCTCCGTAAGGGTTTTCGATGCGAGGGCTTTATATAGGCGAAGAGGCGCAGGAGGGTCAACGAGGCGACGAGACCATAGGGTGGCGCGGCCAGGGGCCGGCCGCGCCACCATGTCATCTGGCCCACCAGGGCCCCTCAGCGCCTCTCGGTGTTCTGGATGCTTCCGGGCAAAATAGGAACTCGTTGATTTCGTCCAATTCCGAGAATATTTTTACTAGGATTTCTAAACCAAAACAGCAGAAAAGGAACTGGCACTTCGGCATCTTGTTAATAGGTTAGTTCCATAAAATGCGTAAATACGACATAAAATGTGCATAAAACATGTAGGTATCATCAATAAAGTGGCATGGAACATAAGAAATTATCGATACGTTGGAGACGTATCATGGTGTCATTCTTCTAGTGGTGTCGTGTGAACGTCGACTACACGACACTTCACCATTTATGGGCCTAGGGGAGTGCATCTTGTATTGCGGGGTTGCCGGAGTGACAGAAACCTAAGCCCCCGTTAGTATATCGATGCAGGAGGGATCGCAGGATCTCAGAGTTTAAGGCTGTGGTTAGATTTATCTTAATTACTTTCTTGTAGTTGCGGATGCTTGCAAGGGGTATAATCACAAGTATGTATTAGTCCTAGGAAGGGCGGTGCATTAGCATAGGTTCACCCACACAACACTTATCAAAACAATGAAGATTATTAAACCACATGAAGCGAAAGTACTAGACTAAAATCCCCATGTGTCCTCGGAACGTTTGGTCATTATAAGTAAACAAACCGGCTTGTCCTTTGTGCTAAAAAGGATTGGGCCACTCGCTGCAATTATTTCTCTCGCATTTTATTTACTTGTACTTTATTTATCTGCAATATCAAAACCCCCCGAATACTTGTCTGTGAGCATTTACAGTGAATCCTCCATCGAAACCGCTGCCAACACCTTCTGCTCCTCGTTGGGATCGACATTCTTACTTATCGAAGATACTACGATACACCCCTATACTTGTGGGTCATCAAGACTATTTTCTGGCGCCGTTGCCGGGGAGTGAAGCGCTATTGTGGAATTGGTAAGGAAATTTACTGTTTGTGCTGATTTTATTTCTGCCTGCTGCTATAAATCATTATGGAGAGATCTTCTCTTCAATTTCTATTTGGGAAATCTACTACTACTGCAACGGTAGTGGATGAAGCGCCAGGTGAGGAAGTAGTACCATATAAAATACCTATGAAAATTATTGAACGTGTTATGGATAACCGCTATGAAGGGGATGGAACTGTCATCCTGGTGATCATTTACTGTTTTTGCATGAATTATGCGGGTTATTCAAATGTGCAGGTATTTCTATGAATGAAGTTAGGAAGAAACTATTCACTATATCGCTGTCTGGTAAAGCGGCGCACTGGTATAAATTGCTGAAGAATGGTGATTCTATTGATTGGGAGGACATTGTGCCTTTATTCTATTCCAAATTTTATCCTCCAAGTGAAATTCACAAAGATCGGAACCGCATATATAATTTCTGGCCTCATGATGGAGAGAGTATCGCCCAAGCTTGGGGGAGATTGAAGTCTTTAATGCTCAAATGCCCCATTCATGAGCTTCCTGGTAATGTTATTATTGATAATTTCTATGCAAGACTTTCTTTTCAAGACAAGACCTTGCTGGATACTTCTTGTTCTGGATCATTTACACGCAAGAATGAAGAGTTTAAAAGGGACCTTCTTGATCGGATCCAAGAAAATACTGAAGGATGGGAGAACGACAAAGATAGAGAATCAGGTATAACTTATGATTATAAATGCATTGAAGCTTTTATGAATACTGATAAATTTCGTAATATGAGTGCTACATATGGTCTTGATTCCCAAGTTGTTGCAAATCTTTATAAAGCTTTTGCCTCTCATTATGAATGCCTAAGAAGAATTTTGATAAGTATCATGAACCGTATAAAGATAAAATTGATTCATCTGTAAACAAATGTGTAGTGGTTGAAACTGTTGATAATGTTATTCCTGAAGCTTATATTGAAAAAACTCCTTTCCCTGCTAAAATGAAGGAGTACTCTGTTATATCTAGTGCGGTTAATAAAAGTGAAAAGAAACCTAAAGAACCTGAAGAACAAATTAAAATTGAACCTGCTGTTGCTATAGTTAAAGATCTTGTGACTGAAAATGTGGAGGATGGTCATATTATTTTCTGTGAAGATGCTTCTAATATTGTTTCACATCCTAATAAATCCAAACAAGTTAGTGTTCCTATGCTATCTGTTAGAATTGGTGATCATTGCTATTATGGTTTATGTGATATTGGTGCAAGTGTTAGTGCTATTCCTTATGAGCTTTACACGGAGATTATGCACGAAATTGGTTCTTGTGAACTTGAAGATATTGATGTGGTTATTCATCTGGCTAATAGAGAAACTATTTCTCCAATTGGTATTGTTCGAGATGTGGAAGTTCTATGTGGTAAGATTAAATATCCTGCTGACTTTTTGGTACTTGGTTCTGCTGCTAGTGATCATTGTCCTATCATTTTTGGTAGACCTTTTCTAAATACTTGTGGAGCTATTATAGATTGTAAGAAAGAGAAAATTTTGACTAGATTTGCTGGTGAACCTTATGAATTTAACTTTTCTAAATTTACCAAAACTCCTTATAAACTGACTTGCCTAGTAATGATTTTAAAATGGAGCAGTGTGCATCTATTGTTCTTGTTCCTAATAATCCTTTGCAGCAACATTTGGAGAATAGTGAAAGTGAAGCTTTTAGGAAAGAAAGAGATGAGCTTGAGGAAATTTTTCTTCGCCAACCTATTCTCAAGCATGATTTACCGGTGGAAGATTTGGGTACAACACCGCCACCAAAGGAAGATCCTGTTTTTGATTTAAAGCCTTTACCTGATAATCTCAAATATGCTTATGTTGATGATAAGAAAATATATCCTGTTATTATTAGTTCTAAACTTACAGAGTTTGAAGAAGAAAGATTATTGGAAATATTGAAGAAACACCGAGGAGCTATTGGCTATACTCTTGATGATTTGAAAGGGATTTCTCCTTCTATTTGCCAACATGCTATTAATATGGAAGAAGATGCAAAGCCTGTTGTTGAACATCAACGTCGTCTAATTCCGAAGATGAAGGAAGTGGTAAGGAACGAGGTATTAAAACTCCTTGAAGCTGGTATTATATATCCTATTGCTGATAGTAGATGGGTTAGTCCTGTGCATTGTGTTCCTAAGAAAGGAGGAATGACTGTTGTGCCTAATGATAATGATGAGCTTATTCCTCAAAGAATAGTTGTAGGTTATAGAATGTGCATTGATTTTCGAAAAGTTAATAAAGTTACTAAGAAAGATCATTACCCTTTACCCTTTATTGATCAAATGCTAGAGAGGTTGTCTAAAAATACTCATTTTTGCTTTCTTGATGGTTATTCTGGGTTTTCACAAATTGTTGTTAAAGCTAAAGATCAAGAGAAAACCACTTTTACTTGTCCTTATGGAACTTATGCTTATAGGCGTATGCCTTTTGGTTTATGTAATGCTCCTGCTACTTTTCAAAGATGCATGTCTGCTATTTTTCATGGTTTTTGCGAAAGTATTGTAGAGGTGTTCATGGATGATTTTTCTGTCTATGGGAATTCTTTTGATAATTGCTGCGAAACCTTAAAGTTTTGCAGAGATGTGAAGAAACTAACCTTGTTCTTAATTGGGAGAAATGCCACTTTATGGTTAATGAAGGAATTGTATTGGGACATAAAATTTCCGAGAGAGGTATTGAAGTTGACAGAGCTAAAGTTGAAGCAATCGAGAAGATGCCCTATCCAAGGGATGTTAAAGGTATTCGTAGTGTTCTTGGTCATGCTGGGTTTTATAGGAGATTTATTAAAGATTTCTCTAAAATTTCAAAGCCTCTTACTAATCTTCTTCAAAAAGATGTACCTTTTGTTTTTGATGATGATTGTAAGGAAGCTTTTGAAACTCTAAAGAAAGCCTTAACAACTGCTCCTGTAGTTGAACCTCCTGATTGGAATTTGCCTTTTGAAATTATGTGTGATGCTAGTGATTTTGCTGTAGGCGCTGTTCTTGGACAGCGAGTAGATAAAAAATTAAATGTTATTCATTATGCTAGTAAGACTCTTGATGCTGCTCAAAGAAATTATGCTACAACTGAAAAGGAATTGTTAGTTGTAGTCTTTGCTTGTGATAAGTTTAGACCCTATATTGTTGATTCAAAAGTTACAATTCATACTGATCATGCTGCAATTAGATACCTTATGACAAAGAAAGATGCTAAGCCAAGGCTTATTAGATGGGTACTTCTGTTGCAAGAATTTGATTTACATATTATAGATAGGAAAGGTGCTGATAATCCTGTTGCTGATAATTTGTCTAGATTGGAAAATATTGCTTATGATCCTGTTCCTGTTAATGATAGTTTTCCAAATGAACAATTGGCTGTAATAAAGGTGAGCTCGCGAGAGAGCCCTTGGTATGCAGATTATGCTAACTTTATTGTTTCGAAGTATTTGCCTCCAACCTTTTCAGCTCAGCAAAGGAGGAAATTCTTTTATGACTTGAGGCATTATTTTTGGGATGACCCACACTTATATAAAGAAGGAGTGGATGGTATTATGCGAAGATGTGTTCCTGAATATGAACAACAGGAGATATTGAATAAATGTCATGGAAGTGTTTATGGAGGACATCACGCTGGAGAAAAAAAGGTTCTACAATCAGGTTTTTATTGGCCAACACTCTTCAAAGATGCAAGGAAATTTATTTTATCTTGTGATGAATGTCAAAGAGTTGGTAATATCTCTAGACGCAATGAGATGCCTATGAATTATACTCTTGTTATTGAACCATTCGATTGTTGGGGATTCGACTTCATGGGTCCTTTCCCTTCTTCAGAGGTAACACTCATATACTTGTCGTTTGATTATGTTACTAAATGGGTAGAAGCTATACCTAGTGCTGATGGTGAGACCTCTATAAAAATGCTTGTAGATATTATATTTCCTAGATTTGGAGTACCTAGATATATTATGACTGATGGAGGTTCTCATTTTATTCATGGAGGTTTTAGAAAAACTCTTGCTAAGTATGGTATTAATCATAGAATTGCTTCTGCTTATCATCCTCAAACTAGCGGTCAAGTAGAATTATCAAATAGAGAGATTAAAGCTATCTTAGGTAAGACTGTTAATAAATCTAGAAAGAATTGGCCTAGCAAATTGAAAGAAGCGTTATGGGCTTATAGAACTGCTTATAAAAATCCTATGGGAATGTCACCTTATAAAATGGTTTATGGAAAAGCTTGTCATTTACCTCTAGAACTAGAGCACAAAGCTTATTGGGCTGTTAGAGAATTAAATAAAGATCCTAAATTAGCCGGTAATAAGAGGTTGTTGCAATTAAGTTCTCTAGATGAATGGAGAAGTGAAGCTTATGAAAATGCTAAACTCTTTAAAGAAAAAGTTAAGAAGTGGCATGATAGAAGGATCATCAAAAGAGAATTTAATGTTGGAGATCAAGTTCTATTGTATCGGTCTCGTCTCAGATTCTTTGCAGGGAAATTACTCTCGAAGTGGGAAGGACCATATGTTGTTGAGGAGGTGTATCGTTCAGGAGCAATTAAAATTAGCTCTCTCCAAGGCAATGCCACACAAGTGGTGAATGGACAAAGACTCAAGCATTATATCTCGGGATTCTTATAATGTTGATGTTGATATTATTCAAGTGGAAACACCGGAGGCTTTCATCAAAGGACAAATTGACAGTCCGCCAGAACTGGACTTTGAATAGGTAACAGTATAGGTAATAAAAAGTCCGCGTTTACCTTTCCGAACAATATTTTTGCTGTTTTTGGAAAATATGAAAAATTACGGAATCGAAACGGAGTGGAAAAGACGCGCGAGGGCGTGCCACCATAGGCCGGCGCGGCCACCCTGGCCGCGCCGACCTATGGTCTGGCCGCCTCGTGTCCCCTTTCGGCCTGGAACCTTCCTTTTGTCGTAAAAATATTTGCTATATAATCCCCCGGACCCCTGGAGGTCCGTAATATCGTTTTCTCGTCGTGTTTTGTTTCGAGCTGTTTTCTGCCAGGATCTGCTTCGGATCTAGATCCATCATGTCTTCGTCGGGAACTCAGAAGGACAGCTTCTTTGAGGACGTCGTCAACCCGTACATGAACGAGCTGAAGATGCACCCCAAAGAGTTGCAGCTCGTGGATGGAGAGTTGCAGATCAAAGATGTCCAGGGTCCTAAGGGAGAAGGGAGCTTGGAAGACAGGATGGAGAAGCTGGAACAAGAGGTTTTCAACTACAAGAAGATGGCTGAGCGTGAAGTGGATATCTTTCACAAGATTGTGTCTGAACTCATTGATGGACACAAGAAGGAGACTGCAAAGCTATGGGACGATATCTTCTCACTTCACGACACCACCAACAAACTCCAAGCTCAACTCTATGATGTCCATAATCAAAACTGTGAGTATGAAAACAGGTTTAAGCGCATAAGTCATGCTGCTAGTTTCAGGTTTCCGGAAACCAAGATGTCTTTTGTTGATGGAGGGCCTCTTCCATGGAAGTCTGATGGCAAAGATTCACCATCATCACCGAAGGAGTAATTCATCATCGGTATTGGCATCCCCTTGGTTTGTTCCAAGCTTGGGGGAGTGCCGCGGTATCACATCACCACCACCTTTATCTTTTACTATCAAGTAGTGTCATATCATGAGTAGGGAAGTTATCATATGGAATAGTATGCAATGTGGAAGTATCTCTCTTAGTTAGTTATCTATGTATCCGTTGGTGTGAGTTATCGTTATGGAATATTAATGAGAAGTCTTATCATTTACTTTTTGCACACCTTATTTTAGTTTGCAATCTCCATTATATGATTACTCTTGATATGAGTATTGATATCACTTTGGGAGCATCAAGTAAATCTATTTGGTTTTGGCAAACTTAGCATTGGTCAATAGCAACAACACCTCGATGTTTAATTAAAGAGAGAAATATACTTAGATATATTACTATTATCTCTATGCTTAGTATTCTGAAGTTAAAATTGCTTGTGCTTATGAGAAAGATGCATGATTGTTTCTATCATATGTATATTTGTTTGTTTCCCTCAACCTTTATGCTTGCTATCAAACCTTGCTAGCCAAAGACCTGTATCGAGAGGGAATGCTTCTCATACATCCATAACCTTAAACCAAACCTTTGCCATTTGTGTCCACCATATCTACCTACTACATGGTATTTTCTGCCATTCCAAGTAAATACTTCATGTGCTACCTTTAAATTATTCAAACTACTACTCCTTATTTGTGTCAATGTTCTATAGCTCATGAGGAAGTATGTGGTGTTTTTTCAATCTTGTTGGGCGGACTTTCACCAATGGACTAGCGGCACATCCGCTTATCCAATAATTTGCAATAAGAGCCGGCAACGGGGTTCCCAGCCCCAATTAATAACTTTCATTAATAATTCTCTTCACATGTTTTGCTCTGAGTTATCAGTAAGCAACTTAACTTTGCAATAGACACTCCTCCATGGTATGTGAATGTTGGAAGGCACCCGAGGATTCGGTTAGCCATGGATTGAGAAAGCCAAGGTTGGGGGGAGTGTCATCCTTAATAAAACTAAAATACATGTGTAAACAAAAGAGAGGGATGATCTACCTTGCTGGTAGAGATGCCATCCCTCATGGGAGCCGCTCTTTGAAGGTTCGTTTGGCAAGGGGGTTAGAGTGCCCGCTACCATTCGTTGACAACAACAAACACCGCTCAAAATCTTACTTTTATGCTCTTTATATGATTTCAAAACTTGAAAAGCTCTAGCACATGATTTAATCCCTGCTTCCCTCTGCGAAGGGCCTATCTTTTACTTTTATGTTGAGTCAGTAAACCTATTTCTCTCTATCTCAAGCAAGCAATTGAGTTGTTGTGAACCAATCATTTATGCTATGATTCAATTGATCATGTCTTTTATACTTTCTTGTTTAGTACCAATTTTATCTGAATGAATATGACTTTGAAGTTATCAATGATTATGAGGAGATTGTTATGCTTAAATATGAAGGCTCAGCTATAAAATCTAATATGAAAGCTTTGCTTAGAAGTACAATCCGTTAGTAGTTCTCTGACCAAGAACAAAGTTTGCCATCACCAATTATGATTTCTTATGCACCTTTACTTGTGATTTCTCTTTACTTATTTCAAGATGAGTTATATGAGGAAGTTGTTTACTAGAATGTCTTGTGTGAATGAATATGATGCTTCTTGTCCGTATTTTATTTATCGACTCTTCACTCCATAAACATGTGGTCTTGTTTATCGAGCTCAGTTTCGCTTGGGGACAAGCGAGGTCTAAGCTTGGGGGAGTTGATACGTCCAATTTGCATCACTATTTTGTATCATAATTTGCTGTTATTCATTGATATGTTTCATATTGGGACACAATACTTATGTTATTTCATCTATTTTGCATGTTTCATCATCATTGGAGGATCAAGCACCGGAGCCAGGATTCTGCTGAAAAAGCACCGTCGAACGCAATATTTCGGAAGATCAATGTGGAAGGGAATTTCACGTAAATTCCTATTTTTCCAGATGACGGAGGGAGCCAGAAGGGGAAGAAGAGAGCTGGTGGGCCCAGACCATAGGGCGGCGCGCCCATGGCTCCGGCCGCGCCACCCTATGCTCTGGGGGGCCCACGACCCCCGCCTCCTTTTCTTCGCGTACTCCTTCGTCCCGAAAACCTAAGCCACGTAGGATCCTCACGAGGGTTACAGCCCCTCGCGGGGCGGAGAACACCAGAGAGAAAAGAGCTCTCCGCGGGCAGTGAATCCGCCGGGGAAATTCCCTCCCGGAGGGGGAAATCGACGCCATCGCCATCGTCATCGAAGGACATCATCTCCATCATCATCATCATCATCTCCACCATCTACACCGCCATCACCACCGCTGCACCTCGTCATCGCTGTAGCAATTCGGGTTAAATCTTGATTGTTTGATAGGGGAAACTCTCCCTGTGTTATTCTATACTTGTTGTAGATGCTATTGAGTGAAACCATTGAACCAAGGTTTATGTTCAGATTGTTATTCATCATCATATCACCTCTGATTGTATTCCATATGATGTCTCGTGAGTAGTTCGTTTAGTTCTTGAGGACATGGGTGAAGTCTAAATGCTAGTAGTGAATTATGGTTGAGTAATATTCAATGTTATGATATTTAAGTTGTGGTGTCATTCTTCTAGTGGTGTCGTGTGAACGTCGACTACACGACACTTCACCATTTATGGGCCTAGGGGAGTGCATCTTGTATTCGGTTGCTAATTGCGGGGTTGCCGGAGTGACAGAAACCTAAGCCTCCGTTAGTATATCGATGCAAGAGGGATCGCAGGATCTCGAGTTTAAGGCTGTGGTTAGATTTATCTTAATTACTTTCTTGTAGTTGCGGATGCTTGCAAGGGGTATAATCACAAGTATGTATTAGTCCTAGGAAGGGCGGTGCATTAGCATAGGTTCACCCACACAACACTTATCAAAACAATGAAGATTATTAAACCACATGAAGCGAAAGTACTAGACTAAAATCCCCATGTGTCCTCAGGAACGTTTGGTCATTATAAGTAAACAAACCGGCTTGTCCTTTGTGCTAAAAAGGATTGCCACTCGCTGCAATTATTTCTCTCGCATTTTATTTACTTGTACTTTATTTATCTGCAATATCAAAAACCTTGAATACTTGTTCCAGACATTTACAGTGAATCCTCCATCGAAACTGCTGCAACACCTTCGTCCTTTCGTTGGGATCGACATTTTTACTTATCGAAGATACTACGATACACCCCCTATACTTGTGGGTCATCATTGCTAGAGAATGCGGCGGAGAGAGGAGCCGTTCCGATTAGGGACCTTCCGATTATGCCTAATGCTCCCAATGCAGAATGGTGGAAGTGAAGGGAGAACTGAAGAAAATGAACAAGCAGTTAAGGCAGCTGATCGAGTTGAAGAAGCAAGCTAACTGATGGCTGGTTGTTTTTTTGTTGTATAATTACGATCGGATTCTTATCATTGCTCACCAGGCGCTAGAAGTTGTTACAAGGGATACCTTGTTACAAATCCATTATTCAGTTACATGTACTTGTAGTTGTTTTCAAAGTTAGTGTGTGCATTCACCGAAATTACCAACTATATTCCCTAAAAGAAAAGGAAAGCTAAAGATAGTTGATAATTGTTAGAGGGGTGACAAATAATGCAATCACCGAAATCCGCAAATATGTATGCCTCATGTTTATACCAAAATTATACCACTTTTAGGCCTTTCCAAAATACCAATACCATATCCCAAACTATATTCCCTAAAAGAAAAGGACAACTAAAGATAGTTGATAATTGTTAGAGGGTGACAAATAATGCAATCACCGAAATCCGCAAATATGTATGCCTCATGTTTATACCAAAATTATACCACTTTTAGGCCTTTCCAAAATACCAATACCATATCCCAAACTATATTCCCTAAAAGAAAAGGACAACTAAAGATAGTTGATAATTGTTAGAGGGGTGACAAATAATGCAATCGCCGAAATTCGCAAAAATGTATGCCTCATGTTTATAGCAAAATTATACCACTTTTAGGCCTTTCAAAATACCAATAATATATCCCAAACTATATTCCCTAAAAGAAAAGGACAACTCAAGATAGTTGATAATTGTTAGAGGGGTGACAAATAATGCAATCCCCGAAATCCGCAAATATATATGCCTCATGTTTATACCAAAATTATACCACTTTTAGGCCTTTCCAAAATACCAATACCATATCCCAAACTATATCCCCTAAAAGAAAAGGACAGCTAAAGATAGTTGATAATTGTTAGAGGGGTGACAAATAATGCAATCGACGAAATCAGCAAAAATGTATGCCTCATGTTTATAATAAAATTATACCACTTTTAGGTCGCCTTTCCAAAATACCAATACCATATCCAAATATATTCTCTAAAAGAAAAGGACAGCTCAAGATAGTTGATAATTGTTAGAGGTGTGACAAATAATATTCACCGAAATCCACAAATATGTATGCCTCATGTTTATACCAATACTATATCCCAATCCTCCACCTATTAAAGAGAGAGAGAGAGAGAGAAAGCAACAAGAGAGAGAGAGAGAGAGAGAGAGAGAGAGAAAGGTTACTTAAGAGACGGTGTGGATAGGGTGGCACTGCCCGTTAGATCAGTGGATCAACGGTTCGTGGAGTCGATCCGTGTGACAACGGCCCAACCAATCGTAGATAAGTTTGGGCTTCTCAAGAGTATTGGGACAGTACTTGAGGGCAAAACTGAGTAGTACTAAGAATCCAAGGGCACATAAATAGTAAATAGACTAAAGGATTCAAACAAAAGAATTACAAAATGAAAAATGTGTGTTTTGTACATATAATTCATACTGGGCTACATCAAATTATTTGCAATTCAAATATACATGAGTGTGACAATTATGGCATCATTTAGACAAACTATGCTTTGGGAAAGATGTTTTGCAAAGGGTTTTGGTGGAAAACCATGCATCTTCATAGCTAAACTAGTGATTTGGGAAGTGGCAATTTGTGGTAAAACTGATTTATATATGTTTGTTAAGGTTTTCTAGGTGGCAGGTTGCGTGAAGACTCCATGAGTAGTTGCCACTATGTTTTTATTTTTTGGATTTTTTTGTGCATGAAATGACTCAATTAGCTATGTTAATCTCATTTGTTGACTCTATGTTGAACACAAATGCACTTGAGGGTAAACTTATATATTGTGAATTTCTGCCGGTCTAAGTTCCGAGGGGGAAATCGAGGATGATAAAATTTCTCAGATAAGGCCTGAGGTTATAACTAAGTACACCAAACGTCCTGTATAGCTCATGGGACAAATAGCTTAAAACTATTGTGGTGATGATGAATATGTAGCTATGTGTTTTAGTTCTTATAAGTTGCTTGTTGAGCTGTAACCATGTTTCTGGGGACGCCATCAACTTTTTACACTTTTGTTGAATATCATGTGAGTTGCTATGCATGTTCGTCTTGTCTTAAGTAAGGGTGATTTATCATGATCAAATGGTTTGAGTATGCATATTGTTAGAGAAGAACATTAAGACAACCAAAGCCATGTATCATGGTGTGTTTTCAATGAACATTCAACCTCAACTTCTTATGAGAATATTAACCCGTTGTTGAATGCTTGGTGCATTAAAGAGGAGTCCATTATCCGTTTTCTATGTTGTCCCGGTATGGATGTCCGTAGTTGAGATCTATCAGAGAAATCAAATGCGATTCATCTCCTTGGACCTTTGTACAGCCGGCATAGAGGTACCCTTGTGACACTTGGTTAAAACATATGTTATGCAATGATAATCCATGTAAACCCAAGCTAATTAGGAAGGCAAGTAGCACCATTGGTATTCTATGCATGAGGTTTGCAATTGTAGAAGTATTATGCATAACACATATGAATTATTACTACCGTTGACAAAATTGTTTCTATGTTTTCAAAATAAAAGCTCTAGCACAAAAATAGGAATCCATGCTTCCCTTTCTCTCGTAAGGCCATTCTTTTACTTATGTTGAGTCAGTTTTACCACTTTTTTCTATCTTAGAAGCAAACACTTCTGTTAACTGTGTGCATTGATTGTTACATGTTTACTTAATATTGCACTTGTTATATTACCTCATGTTGACAAATATCCATGAGATATACATGTTAAGGTTGAAAGCAACCGCTGAAACTAATCATCCTTTGTGTTAAGCTTCAATGCCTTCTACTTTGAATCTATTGTTTTATGAGTTAGCTCTTATGCAAGTCTTGTTGATACTTGTCTTGGAAAGTATCACTTCCTTCATGAAAAGTTTTGCATATATGATTCAAATATTTAGTCATTATCCTTTTGTTAGCAATTCATTGCTTTGAATCACTCCATTCATCTCCTATGCTTTACAATAATGTTGATCAAGATTATGTTGGTAACATGTACTTCACAAATTATTGTTGTTATCGTTTACCTACTCCGAGAACGAGTAGGAACTAAGCTTTGGGATGTTGATACGTCTCAAACGATCTATAATTTCTTGTGTGTTCCATGCTACTTTTATGACAATACTCATACATGTTTTATACATACTTTACATCATTATGATGCATTTTCCGGAAGACTAACCTAATAACAAGATGCCGAAGCGCCACTTGCTGTTTTATGCTGTTTTTGGCTCTAAATCCCACAAAGGAGATATTCTTTGAATTGGACTAAAATCAACGCCTGTGGTCTTATTTTTCCACCTTGTGCCCAAGACCGAAGAGCATACGAGGTGGGGCGACGAGGCACCCACACCACAGGGCCGCGCGGCGCCCTATTGACAAGGTATCAACTTTTCAATGCCTACGTATTGTAGACTAGGATTTTGCTGGAAGAAAAGGCAGATCTCGAAGGTTTCACCAAAAGTACTCCATTTACTGTAAAACTAGGTTGTGTTGAGATTAGATTCGTATCCTTCTTGTCCCCTCGAATTTCCTTTATATAGGAGGCGGAGCCGAGATCTGTGAATACACAAGTTATAGTCCGGGGAGGGTTTCTAACTCGTGCCGTAAAATTACAAGTCTCTATTCTTCGTAATAGCAATCCCCACTTTCTTTTAATACTAAATGGGCTCAAATCATATTCTTCTCACTTCAGGCCTTCAATAAACCCCTGTACCATTCGGCAGGCCCATTGTGAGGCCTATGTCAAAGCGCCTCTCTCATGTGCTGTTCTTTCCGCCTACTTATACTCTCCGAAACCTGACACGAGAGCCACGACACGAAATACTCTGCAGACGCCGCCGCCGCCAACCCCATCTGATTCCGGAGACCGCCTCCGGCACCCTGTCGGAGAGGGGAATCACACACGAGGGGCTCTACATCACCATGACCGCCTCCGGACTGATGCGTGAGTAGTCCATCCTTGGTATGGGTCCACAGTAGCTAGATGGTTGTCTTCCTCTTGTGCTATCATGTTTAGATCTTGTGAGCTGCCTAACATGATCAAGATCATCTATTTGTAATGCTACATGTTGTGTTTGGTGTGATCCCATGAATATAGAATACTATGCTATAAGTTGATTATTGATCTATCATATATGTGTTGTTTATGTTCTTGCATGCTCTCCATTACTTAGTAGAGGCTATGGCCAAGTTGATACTTGTAACTCCAAGAGGGAGTATTTATGCCTGGATAGTGGGTTCATGCTCCATTGAATCTGGGACAGACAGTGACTGAAAGTTCTAAGGTTGTGGATGTGCTGTTGCCACTAGGGATAAAATATTGATGTCATTCAAGTGATATTTGTATTGATTATATTACGCACTATATACTTAATGCAATTGTCTGTTGTTTGCAACTTAATACTCGAAGGGGTGCGGATGCTAACCTCTGAAGGTGGACTTTTTAGGCATAGATGCAGTTGGATGGCGGCCTATGTTCTTTGTCGTAATGCCTCGATTAAATCTCATAGTGATCATCATGATATGTATTGAATCTTATTTGTCAATTGCCCACCGGTAATTTGTTCACCCAGCATGTTAGTTATTTTATTGGAGAGACACCACTAGTAAATTGTGGACCCCTGTCCATTCTTTTACATCTGAAATACACCCTACTGCAATCATTTGTTATTCTTCTAAAACAAACATCATTTCCACACCATACGTTTAACCCTTTGTTTTCAGCAAGCCGGAGTTGACAACCTCACTATAAGTTGGAGCAAAGTATTTTGATTGTGTTAGGCAAGTTCCACGCAGATGCTTAATCCCGTGTTGCTTCGCATCATACTCCTTCACCAACAACCTTCACTGCAGCCCTTGACTCCTAACGTCTGGAGCAAACTCCTGGTTTCATACTCAGGAAACTTGCTTCTATACGCACTTCCACCTTCCACTTGGGGTCTTAACGGGATTTTGCAAGCTCTAATGCTGCTATCGCAGAATCCAAATGCTGCCTATGACTAATAATCCACCTTCCTGTTAGCATCACACCTCCCTTTAGTATTAAGTTGCAAGCAATGTATTATCGTGATTAAGCAATATGTGAAGTAAACAATAGAATATCGATCAATATTGCTGGTTTCTCCCTAGTAGGAAACATCACATTTACAATCTTAGAAGTTATAAAGACTCTCCCAGAAAACTAGAGGTATGAACCTACTATCGAGCAACCCCCTCTTGGAGTCATAAGTGTCCACTTGGCCAGAGTTTCTACTAGAACCGGAGAGCATGCAAGATCACAAATAACATATGACATGGATATATAATCAATCCCGCTGATAGTATACAATATTCATCGGATCCTAGCAAACCAAACATATATGATTACATAAAGATGATCTTGATCTGTAGGGAAGCTCACAAGATCGATACATGAAGCATAAAAAAGTGGAGAAGACAACCATCTAGCTATTGATATGGACCCATAGTCCAGGATGAACTACTCACGATCACTTTCTGAGGAAGTGGCATGGCGATGAAGACAAGCCCGGCGATGATTTTCCTCCGGGCAGTAGTGCCGGGAGGCAGCCGGTAACCCCCGAGATGTAAGTCCCACAAGCATGCCGCACAGAAATTTTCGTGGGATGGAGGTTTCGGTATCTAGGGTTTTCCAGGAAAATGTGTATAAATAGCGGATGATTTAGGTCGGTGTCGCTCCGTGGGCTCTAGACCACCCTAGGCGCGGGCCAGGTCCAGGCCGCGCCTAGGGTGGATCTGGCCACCCTCCTGCGCCTCTTCGACCCCCCTTTAGACTTCGTCTTTGTTTCGGTAAAATACTGACTTCGGATTTTGTTTCTCACCACTTTGTGAATATTTCCCGTACAAACTTTCCTAAAGACAAAAACAGCAGAAACATGAAATCGGCATTGTGGCATCTTGTTAATAGGTTAGTGCCGGAAATCATGTAAAAGTGCACCAAGTGTAAACAAAACATATATGAATTTTGTGTAAAACAAGCATAGATCATCAAAAATTATAGATATGTTTGAGACGTATCAAGGACCCGCGCCCAAACCGCTTCCTCGCTTAGTGCTTGTGCTTCCTCTGGCGTGATCTCGCTTATTTTGGAGGTGATCTTGTATCCCTCCATTAGCTAGGACTTGCTACAACCTGATTCCCGGTTCCGTAATGATGAACCTGTTCGAGGTGGTAGAGCACACCCTTGATACGTCTCCAACGTATCTATAATTTCGATGTTCCATGCTTGTTTTATGACAATACTCTACATGTTTTGTTCACACTTTTTATATCATTTTGATGCATTTTCCGAACCAACCTATTGGACGATGCCGGGCGCGCTTCCTGTTTTCCATTGCTTTTGGTTTCGTAAATCCTAGTAAGGAAATATCTCGGAATTGACGAAATCAACGCCCGCATCTTAGAATCTCCACGAAGCTTCCAGAATAATCTTGAGAGGAAATCCGCGTAGGGCTGAAACTTACACAATAAGGCAGCGCTGCCAGAGGGGCGCACCGGCCTACTGGTAGGGCCCCCCGTAGCCCTTCCGACTCCGCCTCTTCGCTCATAAGAAGCCTCGACCCAAATCTTCATACGAAAGCCGCGGCACGAGAAACCTTCCAGCCGCCATCGCGGGTCAGATCCTGGGGGACAGAGTCCCGTTCCGGCACGCCGCCGGACGGGGCAGCCCCCGGAAGGCTTCTCCATCTACACCACCGCCATCTTCATCACCATCGCTGCCCCCATGATGAGGAGGGAGTAGTTCTCCTCGAGGCTAAGGGGCTCGACCGTAGCTATGTGGTTAACTCTCTCTCCAACACAATGATCTCATGAATTGCTTGCAAGGATTGAGATCCATATGATGAGCTTTGTATCGCTACTAGTCTATGTGCTACTCATGTGATGTTATTAAAGTAGTCTATTCCCCCTGCATGGTGTAAAGGTGAGCATCGTGGTTCTGGTCGAGATTATGATCATAATCTCTTGTAGGTTATGGAGTTAATTATCGCTATGATAGTATTGATGTGATCTATCCTTCAGTGTACTGTGACAAAGCAGTGTATGCTATGTTAGTACTTGGTCCATTTTGCAAAGATCTATTATGCTCTAAGGTAACTTAAATATGAATGCCTAATGTTGTGGAGCTTGTTAACTCATTTTAAGTCTGTGATGCTATTATGCCATTCCTCGCAATCCCAGGAATATTGTTTTAAGCTAGACATAATAGATTGATATCACAACACAGCATTCATTACATACCATAACTGCTTATAAATAAAGGATCACATGATCCAGTCTATTACAATAGAAGTTCTATTAATCCATTACATAACACATAGCGGGAAGCGAAATAGTGTAGTAGTAGTCCATTTGTTCCACAGGCAACCGTTGACGCCGGGAGTGATCCTAGTTAATGAGACGTCCCGTTGTCCTTCTTCCGGGTTCCGTACCTTCTTCAGTAGTCCTGCCATTTGAATAGCCAGGGACAAAGCCATGAGTACTTTAAAGTACTCGCAAACTAATACTAGTGTAAGCACTATCAATTTTAGTAAGGGGATACTAAACTCTAGGTTTATTTTCATAAAGCCAAGTTTATTTCATAAACATTTAGTAAAGACTCTTCATTTGCTAAACTAACTCAAGTGGGAACATTAGTGTCATTTCCACAACTCTGTTGTGATTCAATTCAAAGTCACCATTCACCTTTCAAATGCAAGTCACAAGTCACATGTCATTTTTTTAAAGAGCCCGATGACGGAAAAAGTATGGCCTTTCCAATCGTCCGTAACCGTGGACACGGCTATTCGAATAGTTCTACACTCTGCAGAGGTCGCACACTTGTGCCACAATATTTGCAATAGTCCGTCAGGGTTAACTTATCACACTCCGTGTGCGGACTACCAACCATAACCTTTCACTTATATACCCTAGTATAGGCACCTCTCCCCATGAGCTTGGCTTCCCAGTGAAGACAAACCCGGGAACTGCACAAGGCTTGGGCCGGACAATTCACCTCATTCACGCTATTTCACATCAATTCACTTTCAACGGAGGCAGCCCCTCGGCATAACCCCCATGACGCTTGTTTAGAGGGAACCCATACTAAGATACATAAATCTCTAGTTGCTCCTTACCCATGGGTATTGTACTTAAATTGGAATGGCATCGATCCGAACCCAACCACTGCATTGTAAAATTCACCAAGTCATTCACTAGTCATATTCACAAATCATTCAATGGAATGATTCATCATTCCAAAGTTTTCAAAGTCATTTCATTGTACATGTTCCCATCTAGAGTAGTCAATTTTATTTGTTAGCACTAGCAACTAGTCATGAGGGGTGCTAACTAGCTTGTCTTGCTCTAGGCTAACTTTGATGCTCTTGTTCTACTCTAGATATAAACCCAAGTGAATCATGAATCAAAGAGTAAATTTCGATAAACAATTTTTTTAGTAAAGCTTGTAAAGTAAAAACTTGGGATAGGAGCATTAAGCATAAAGTAAAAGTAATGATGCCTTGCTCTTGTAGAGCTTTGCATTAAGTTGGCTTGCAAGGGTATTAGCTTGCCTTGATTAGGGTAGTGCTCAAAGTTCTCTTCTCCTTCCTCTTGGTAGAATACCTCTTCCTCTTGATAGTCTCCGCTAGCGTCTATAAACGAATACGAGGACACAATCACCAAACAACACTTAAGTAGTCTTAATTAGCCTTAGTGGCTCACACAAATGATCTAGCATCACTACTTAACATTTATTCACAAATTATGCTAGGGTTTTATTTAATATTAGGAAAATAATTCTCCTCTCATTGAAAAATGTGGATTAGGTTTTTAGTTTGAGAAATAATTTCTCCTTTCATTATCTTATTAAGATTTAATTTCTCTCATGAATCATATATGAATTAGGTTGACCAAAATAACCTCTTCATACTTAGGTCATCTAAGAAATGATTTAAAATGAGGTAGCAATTTATACAATTTAACTTAACATGGAAAAGATTTATCATCAAACAATTCATATGAGACCTAAATGACCAGAGTCTCTACCTCATTTTGAAATGTTTGTGCAGATTTAATGAGAGAAAAACTCCTATGATTTCTTAATAGTTTTTTGATAACAATCTTGACTAGAAATAGCTATAGAGTCCTTTATTTAAATGATCATTCAAAGTAAGTATGGCATATTTTCTTTTTGCAACAATTAATTCAAGTAAATGTAGTTATAGGAGTTGGAATCAACTCAGCACTTTTGGTTGATTTTTAAGATTTATTTGAATACTGAAAAGTTTCTGACTTGTCATTTTTATCATTCAAAATCTACACAAGCTATAGGGTTGAAACCAGTGTGGTTGGATCAAGCATTTCATGGGCTTTCCAACAATATAATGTTTGCTAAATTTGGTGCATTAGATTGTGAAATATTCAAATTTGAAGTTGACATCAGTTTGTACTATTTCTCTATTCTGGAAATTTAAATTCAAAAGGTTGGGTCAAGGGAACAAGGTGGGCCGCATAAATGAGAGATAGATGGCCGGCCCAAAGATCGCGGCAGGGTCAATGGGAGAAAGGGCCCCCGCTTGTTAGGCGGGTTGATACGCTCTCAACGATCGATAATTTCTTATGTTCCATGCTTCATTATTGATGATATCTACACTTTTATATACATTATATGTCGTATTTACGCATTTTCCCCGGAACTAACCTATTAACAAGATGTCAAGAGCCATTGTCAGAAGTTGCTTTGCTCTCGTAAATCCAGTAACGAATATTCTTAATTGGGACGGCAATCACCGCCTGTCCTATTTTGCACGTAAGCTCTAAGACCGGCGGGATAAGAAGTGGGCGACGAGGCGTCGCCACCATAGTCAAAGGCGCTTAGGGGTCTGCACCACTGCATGGTGGGCCTCGTCAGCCCCCCCGACCTACCCTTCCGCATACTTAAAGCCTCCGTCGCTAAACCCCCAGTACCGAGAGCCACGATACGAAACCTTACCGAGACGCCGCCGCCGTCATCAATCCCATCTCGGGGATTCAGAGATCGAGCTCCCGGACCGCCGGGAGAGGGGATCATCTCCCCTGAGGACTCTACACCGCTGGTGTCGCCTCCCGTGAGTGATGAGTGAGTAGTTCACCCCTGGACTATGGGTCCATAGCAGAGCTAGATGGCTGCCTTCTCCTTGTTGTGCTCATTGTTGGATCTTTGTGAGCGCCCAACATGATCAAGACTGAGTCGATCAGAATACTTCATATGTTGTGTTTGTCGTGGATCCCATGGATAGAGTAATGATTGGTGTTATGGTGATTATCAATCTATTGTTTATGTGTTGTTTATAATCTTGCATGCTCTCCGTTGTAGAGGCTCTGGCCAAGTCTTTACTCTTAACTCCAAGAGAGCATTTATGCTCTTATAGTGGGTTCATGTCACTGACACCTGGACAGTTGATGAAAGTTCTAAGGTTGTGATGTGTTGTTGCCATTAGGGATAATTGACTCTATGTCTAAGGATGTAGTTGTTTTATTACATTACTTAATTACACTTAATGTGTAATTGTCTCCATGTTTCGCAACTTACCATCATTGGGCTCTGATGATAAATCAAGGTGGACTTTTAGGCATAGATGCAGTTGGGATAGTGGTCTATGTACTTTGTCGTAATGCCCGGATTAAATCTCACTATGTATCATATCATGTAGGTATACTTGTTATGCCCTTCTATTTGTCAATTGCTCAATCAATTTGTTCACCCAACATGCTTTTTATCTTTATGGGAGAGACACCTCTAGTGAACCGTGGACCCCGGTCCTATTCTTTACATAGCATAAAATCTACTGCAATCTTTACTGTTTTCTTTCAAACAATCATCTTCCACATAATACGGTTAATCCTTTGTTACAGCAAGTCAGTGAGATTGACAACCTGTTATGCTGGGGCAAAGTACTTTGGTTTTGCTGTCCAGATTCCACGTTTCGTTGTTACAAATAGCATCTACATTTCGCCACCATCAACCTTCAACGCGGCTTCTTGGCTCCCTCCTCGGTTCATTAAACCTTGTTTCTTTTCTCTCGAGGAAATCACAATCGCAAGCGATTGCGCATCTTCCTCTTGGGGTTCCCAACGGACGTGCCAACCACACACATCAAGCCTGCCCGCGCCACACGGGGAGATCAAGACACTGCAACGGGAGTCTCCACTTCTCAATCTCTTTACTTTGGTTTTTGTCTTGTTTATTTTATTTACTACTGCTAACGGCACCTAAACAAAACACACAAAAATTAGTTGCTAGTTTTACTTTATTTACCTATTGTTTAACTAAAAACACAAAAAATTAGTTAGTTGCATTTACTTTATTTTGTTTTATTTACTGTTGCTCAAATGAATACCCCTGAAAATACTAAGTTGTGATTCCCAAATGCAAATAATAATGATTTCCTATGCACACCTATTGCTCCACCGGCTACTACAGGAGAATTCTTTGAAATTAAACCTGCTTTATCGAATCAAGTTATGAGAGATCAATTTTCTCGTGTTAGTTCTGATGATGCTTCTGCCCATCTTAATAATTTCCTGGATAATTTTGTGAAATGCAAAATATAAGGATGATGGTGATATTATTAAATTGAAAGTGTTTCCTTTCTTATTAAGAGGAAGAGCTAAAGATTGTTGCTATCTTTGCCTAAGAATAGTATTGATTCATGGACTAAAATGTAAGGATGCTTTTATTGGTAGATATTATCCTCCCACTAAAATTATATCTTTGAGAAGTATGCATAATGAATTTTAAGCAATTAGATACTCAACATGTTGCTCAAGCATGGGAGAGAATGAAAACTTTGGTAAAGAATTGCCCAACCCATGGATCCACTACTTCTGATGATCATCCAACCTTCACATGCAGAGACATCAAATTTTTCTTCACTAATTTATTGATTCAGCTGCTGGAGGTAATTTTATGTCCATCACTTTGGGGACGCTGCTACAAAACTTCTTGATGATATGATGATAAATTACTCCGAATGGCACACTAAAGAGCTCCACAAGGTAAGAAGGTAAATTCGTTTGAAGAAACCTCTTCCTTGAGTGATAAGAGTGATGTGATTGTCTATGCTTGAGAATGGTAGATCTAATGTTGGTCTAACAATGTTCCTTTAGCTTCATTAATCCAAGAAGAAAATGTTGATGTGAATTTCATTAAAATAATAATTTCAACAACAATGCTTATAGGAACAACTCCGGTAATAACTATAGGCTATATCCTTCTGCTAATGGTAATGGTTGTGGTAATTCTTATGGGAATTCTTACAACAATAATAGGAGTGTACCCCCCTGGTCTTGAAGTTGAATTCATGCTTAAAGAATTTATTAGTACAAACCGTTTTTAACAAATCTGTTGAGGAAAAGCTTGATAAAATTTATATTATTGCTTCTCGAGTTGATAGACTTGCCTCTCGATGTTAATCTTTAAAATTGAAGGTTATGCCCGAATAATGATATTGATAATAAGATGACTACTACTAAAGAAATGCCATCCAAGTTAGAATTAATGAGAATATAAGATTAATTGCTGAATTGCGGGCTAGGTGGGATAGAGAAGAAAATGAAAAACTAGCTAAAGAGAATAATGTAGCTAAAGTTTGGACTATTACCACCACTAGTAATGCTAATTCTTCACATATTGTTGCACCTCCTACTATCAATGGTAAAATAATTGGTGTTGGCAATGTTTCTACTCCGTAGTGCAGCTTATAAACCTACTCAAATTGCTAAACCTACTGGAATCGCTTGTGATAAACTCGCTGAAATTTTTTCCAACCTTTGGGACAAAGATCCCATTGCTGTAGCTCATAATGATTTAGATTTTGATGATTGTCACATCTCTCAAGTTATAAAGTTCTTACAAAAAACTTGCTAAAAGTCCTAATGCTAGTGCTATAAATTTAGCTTTACAAAACATATTACAAATGCTCTAATAAAAGCTAGAGAAGAACTTGAAACTTCTATTTCTAGAAAGTTAGAAGATGGTTGGAGCCCATCATTAAAATGAAATTCAATGACTTTAAATGTAATGCTTTTTGGTGTAAGTATTTCTGTTATGCCTAAAAGATTTATGATATGCTTGATTTGCCACCATTGAAGAATTGTGATTTGGATGTTAATCTTGCCGATAATGTTAAAAAGAA
This sequence comes from Lolium multiflorum, assembly GCA_030979885.1. NCBI lineage: Eukaryota > Viridiplantae > Streptophyta > Magnoliopsida > Poales > Poaceae > Lolium > Lolium multiflorum. The sequence continues at coordinate 145,939,860 of CM061751.1, read as the reverse complement.
ACCTTGGGGAGGATTGATAATGTGCGGATTTGGTTAACAATAACCTTGTCCTCGTTGATTTTGTTGTCTTGGAATATCAAATGCAATGCATCTTGTCCTATTGAGTTGGGAAGACCTTTTCTTCGTGTGAATCAAGTTGGTGCTGTTATTGATATGAGGGAATGTAATATTAAATATCAATTTCTCTCAAGAAAGGTATGTGGAACACTTCCTAGAAAGAGAATGAAGTTGCCTTTTGATTCACTATTAGAACAAGTTATGATGTTGATGCTTCTACTCTTGATGTTACTTGATTTGCACTTTCGGCGCCTAGCTGAAAGGCTGAAGAAAAGCGCTTATGGGAGACAAATCATGTTTTTACTACAGCAATTTTTTGTTTTGTTGAGTCTTGAAGTTGTTACTCTACTGTAGCAACCTCCTTATCATGTTTTTGTGCTAAGTAAAGTTTCTATGTCAAAGTTGATGATAGATTTGGATCGCGCTGCGCAGAAAAAGCATTGCTGTCTGTCACGAATCTGGGCCTAAGTCACTGTAGAAAACTTAAAAATCTGCCAATTCATTGTTTAACTTTATTATGTACGTAACTTTCATTAGTTTGAGTTTTTCCATTTGAGCAAGTCTAATTCATTTAAAAATTGCTTACTTCTTATCTGCTCTGTTTTTTGACAGATTCTGCCTCTTTTATTTCGCATTGCCTCTTTTGCTATGTTGGATTCATTTCTTGATTCATTAATGTCCAGTAGCTTTATGCAATGTCCGGAAGTGTAAAGAATGATTGTGTCACCTCTTAATGTGTGAATTATTAATTGTACAACCAACCCTCTAATGAGTTTGCTTGTGTCATGTGAAGGTTATGGTTGCAGAGGAGTATGGGATATACTCTTCATAGATCAGCAGGAGTGAAAGCCGGCTTGGGGATGCCCCCGTGGTTCACCCCTGCATATTCTAAGAAGACCCAAAAAAGCCTAAGCTTGGGATGCCCAAGGCATCCCCTTCATCGACAACATCATCATGTTCCTCCTCTGAAACTATATTTTTATTCACTCCGCATCTTGTGTTCTTTACTTGGAGCGTCGGTTTGCTTTAGTTTTTGTTTTGTTTGAATAAAGTTGGATCCTAGCATTCACTTTTGTGGAGAGAGCTCCATTGTTGCATATGGACAAATATATCTTAGGGTTTACTCATAATGTTTGGCGAAGTTTTTCTTCGTTAAATCGTTATATGGTTGGAATTGGAAAATACTACATGTAGTAAATTGCTAAAATGTCTTGATAATGTGATACTTGGCAATTGTTGTGCTCATGTTTAAGCTCTTGCATCATATGCTTTGCACCCATTAATGAAGAAATACATAGAGCTTGCTAAAATTTGATTTGTATATTTGGTCTCTCTAAGGTCTAGATAATATCTAGTATGGAGTTTTGGAAGACGATGTAGAGTCTTATAATGTTTACAATATGTCTTTATGTGATTTTTGCTGCACCTGTTCATCCTTGAGTTTGCTTTCAATAACCTTAATAGCCCAAACCTTGTATCGAGAGGAATACTTCATGCATCCAAAATCCTTGAGCCAACTACTATGCCATTTGTGTCCACCATAATTACCTACTACATGGTATTTCTCAGCCATTCCAAAGTAAATTGCTTGAGTGCTACCTTTAAACAATTCAAAATTTATCATCTCTTATTTGTGTCAATGTTTTATAGCTCATGAGGAAGTATGGTGGTGTTTTATCTTTCGATCTTGGCATTTACTTTGACAGATTTTCACAATGGACTAGTGGCTTCATCCGCTATCATCTAATAATTCTGCATAAGAGCTGGCAACGGGGTTCCCAGCCCAATTAATTAACTTCATTAATAATTCTTTCACATGTTTTGCTCTGATTCATCAGGAAGCAACTTAATTTTGCAAATAGACACTCCTCCATGGTATGTGAGTGTTGACTGCATCTAAGGATTCAAGTTAGCCACATGATAGTGTTAAAAGGTGGGAGAGGCTTGAACACAATAAAATTAAAAATAAAAAGGTACCTTCATGAGTATGATATACAAACACCATGTGAACCTAAGTAGCTTATGGTTTGGTGTAAAAGAAAGGTTGGAAGAAAAAAAAAAAAAAAAATACATGTGTAAACAAAGAGAAGAGGGATGATCTACCACGGTGGGAGACGTATCAGGAGCCGCTCTTGAAAGTCCTGTATGATAAGGTAGTTAGAGTACCCATTACTATTCTGTTGACAACAACAAACACCCTCTCAAATCCTTTTACTTTTATGCTCTCTTTGTGTTTTCAAAATAAAAGCTCTAGTACAAATATAGCAATAGATGCTTTCCTCTTGAAGGACCATTCTTTGCTTTTATTGTTAGAGTCAACACTTTACTTTCCAATTTTGCTATGGAAGTAAACACTCAGCAACTGTATTGATTCCTACATACTTGCATATTGTAATTGTTAGAGAGCTACTTCATGTTGACAATATCCATGAGATATACATGTTGAAAAGTTGAAAAAGCAATCAAGCTGAAACTTAATCTTCCTTTGTGTTGTTTCAATACCTTTACTTTGATTATTGCTTTATGAGTTAACTCTATGCAAGACTTATTGATGCTGTTCTAAAGTACTATTCGTGAAAAGTCTTTGCTTTATGATTCAGCTTGTTTACTCATGTCATTACCTTTGTTTTTGATCGCCGCATTCATTACATATGTTTACAAATAAGTAATCAAGATATGATGGCATGTCACTGTAAATTATCTTTGTTATCGCCATCGCTTTGACGGCACTTTATTAGATGCTGGACACGTCTCAACGACGATAATTTCTTATGTTCCATGCTTCATTATTGATATATCTACATGTTATATGTACATTATATGTCGGGATTTATTTTTCCTAACTAACTAACAAGATGCCGAAGAACCAGTTGCTTGTCTTCTGCTGTTTTTGGTTTCATAAACTTAGTAACGAAAATATTTGAGTCTTGAATTGACGAAATTCACCGCCCACAGGTCCTATTTTTGCAATGAGCTTCCGTAAGACCGAAAGGGATAAGAAGTGGGTCACGAGGTGCCGCCACTCATAGGGCGGCGCCGCGTCGTAGAGGGCCCGCGCCGCCCCATGGTGTGGCCCCGTCGCCCCCCGACCTACCCTTCCGCCTACTTAAAGCCTCCGTCGCGAAACCCCCAATACCGAGAGCCACGATACAAAACCTTCCAGAGACGCCGTCGTCGCGAATCCCATCTCGGGGGATTCAGAGATCGCCTCCGGCACCCCGCCGGAGAGGGGATTCATCTCCAGGACTCTACACCGCCATGGTCGCTCCGGAGTGATGAGTGAGTAGTTCACCCTGACTATGGCATAACAGTAGCTAGATGGTCGTCTTTCTCCTTGTTGTAAAGCCATTGTTGGATCTTTGTGAGTCTGCCCAACATGATCAAGACTACTTATCTCGTAATACTATATGTTGTGTTTGCTGGGATCCCATGGATATAGAATACTATGTTATGGTGATTATCAATCTATTGTTTATGTGTTGTTTATGATCTTGCATGCCTCCGCTATTAGTAGAGGCTCTGGCCAAGTTTTTGCCTCTTAACTCCAAGAGGGAGTATTTATGCTCGAGAAATGGGTTCATGCCTTCATTGACACCGGGGACAGTGAGAAAGTTTTAAGGTTGTGATGTGCTGTTGCCACTAGGGATAAAAGCATTGATTCTATGTCTAAGGATGTAGTTGGTTTACTACATTACTTAATTGCCACTTAATGCACTGTTCCAAGGTTTTGCAACTTAATAATTTCTAATGTCTTGATGATAACCTAAGGTGTGACTTTTAGGTATAGATGTAGTTGGATGGCGGTCTATGTACTTTGTCAATGTCTTGACTGAATCTCATCATATTTATCATATCATGGTATACTGTTATGCCTCTTCTTCATTTGTTTAACGTTCACCTAATTTGTTCACCCAACATGCTTTTATCTATGTGAGACACCTCTAGGAATCAGACCCCGTCCTATTTCATATAGCATACACCATTGCAATACTTGTTTTATCAAGTTTTTCGTAAACAATCATCTTCCTCTACACAATACGTTAATCCGTTAAGGGCAATGTGTGAGATTGACAACTCCCATCAAGTCAGTTGGGGCAAAGTACTTTGGTTTTGTTGTGCAGATTCCACGCTGGCGCCGATTCCTGTTGTTGCGCCGCATCACCGCCACCATCAACCTTCAACGTGCTTCTTGCCCTCCTGGTTCACGATTAAACTCTGCTCTTCGAGGAAAATTTGCCATTGTAAAGATCATACCTTCCTCTTGGGGTCTCCCAACCGCTTCCACAACAACTGCCAACAAGATTTGGTGCTCACACGCGAAGCGGTACGCAGCGCGGTGACCGTCGGATTAAAACGAAGATCTACGGCGGAGGGTCGTCCTCATCATCGACGCGGCTCGCCGGAGAACTAACCCTACCGGCGGCCTGCCTAGGGGGTCGGGGAGCTACCTGGAGGCGGGCGAGCGTCGGCGAGGCTGGCGTTCGACGTTGGAGACGATGGCGAGTCGATTGGTGGTCGTGGGAGGAGCTGCGGTGGCGTCAATCAACGGCGAGGTTGCAGAGGTACTGGCGGAGCTCCGGCAAGATGGTGGGTAATCGCAGGGAAGGGTCGAGTGAGATCAGGACAAGGAGGGGAGGGAATGGGGTGCGAAGAGATCACTCAGAGGCCCTCCTTTTATAGAAGCCGGCAAGGCCGAGCGGTTCAGCCACCTGTGGCGCCCGTCATTGACGCAGGGCAAGAGGGGTTGCGCGCGAGGCAGGCGAACACGTCTGTGCTGGGCTTAGGGAGCGCAGCCGGCGTGGCCAACATGGTCCGGGAGGCGTGGTGGAGGGGGTCGCCGACCGTGGCAAGATCGTGGGCGGAAAATCCGGATTGCGGAGACGGCGATGGGTGCTCCTGCGCGAGCAGGCGAGATGGCCTCAGGGGAGGTAGAGGAGAGATGGCGACGCCGATGCAGAGGGAGGGCTGCAGGGGAGGACGAGAGCGGGCGCACGCCCGCGTGAGCCTGCTGGTCTGAGACGTGCCCGTGCGCGTCGTCGTGCCTGCATGATTCTCGCGTGTTTAAGCGTGCGTCGTGTGGCCAATGGCGCAGATGCTTCGGAGCCGTGCGGGCGCGGGGCACAGCGTGCTCAGTGAGTAGCAAGCTCTGTCACATGGTGAGGGATAGAGAGAGGCACAGGATGAGTGGCAAGGCGCATGGTGCACGGTGCATGGTCCCGTTCTCGAAAGCATTTCCCCTTTAATCACCACCAGCAGGTACATGGCTTGATGCAGGAGACACAGAGGGTTCATGATCATCACAAACCAAAAGCGCTTGAAATAAAGTCCAAGGAGTAATAGAGAGTATGAGTGCCACTCTATGCCGCCAAGTGTTCAAGGATATGGCGTGATGAATATTTTTGTTTAATTTTTAAACTTTTGGTGAATCTAATCATATAATTAAAGAGATGAATGAACAAACTTAATTGGTGAAAGTTGTGGAGATTTCAAAAATGGGGGTTATCTTCTCTTTATTCAATCGTCGTTCCACTCTGTCTCAACCATTCTTGGTCAAACCTGGTCAAAGTTAGCTCTGGTGGTCAACAGCAAAGTTGTTCACATTGACATGACTGGTTTATACGTGTGGTTGACCAAGGTTGGTTTAAGAAAAGTCAAAACCAGTGGGGTAAAGTGAAGATTTTATAAAATGGCCATATGACCATTATCATATGTAAGTTGAATTTGAGATTTCCTTGTGTTTGATTCTTTTTCTTTGATTCAAATGGATGTGTTATTGATATATAAGTGTTTTACAAACAATGGCACAAGCCAAAGTGGCCTTGATTGAAGATTTGCAAAAATGTCCATAACACATAAGAGGTGATGTGTCAATTTTTCTTAATCTTGTAAATTGTTCCCCTTGCTTTACTTGGGCAAGGTTGAGGGTCAATTTAGGGTTAGATTAGGGTTAGAGATGGTTTCACACCATTTGGTCAAGGTTTTAAAGCGTATAGGGCAAGAATTGGGTATTATGGTTATGTGTCACATATGCCCCTATGCATATGTTTATTTTTATTTTATTTTTGTTTCACCTTGGTTTTGATTGGGGAAGTACTATATGAAGTTTGTTGATGTTTAAAACATCTAAAAAGGTAGAAAGGTTCAATTATAAGTTTCATAAAATAGTCATAGCACATAGGCCTTTTCTTATTTAATTTCTTTTTATTTTAATTAACTAAGATGGTGAAAAGAGGGTGAGGTTTAGGGGTTGGTGACTACCAAAATACTTAACAAGCAATCATGCAGAATAGCACAAGAATTAAGCAAGATCACTATGTATCAAACTTAATTTAATGAAAGTTTTTGTTGGTTCCAAAATTTGGAAAAAGGGAAATTCATTTGTTTTGTTTTGAAATTTTTGGGATGTTACAGGTTGTCAATCTCACCGGCTTGCTGTAACCCTACACAACGAATGGTGTTTATTTTCCAACAAAAGAGTGTATGAGTACAAAATGAGAGAAGTTATTATTTATTGTGCGATCAATGTTGAGAGTGTCCACTAGTGAAAGTATGATCCCCAGGCCTGTTTCCAATACTCCAACCGCTTACTTACTGTTCTGTTGCATGTTTACTCGCTACCATATTTTATTCAGATTGCTATTACCACTCATATACATCCATACTACTTGTATTTTACTATCTCTTCTCACAACCAGTGCACTCATACATCCTGAAAGTGTATTATGTGTGTCAGACACAAGAGACTTCTTGTATCGAGATAGGGTTGCTTGAGAGGATATCTTTGACCTCTTTCCTCCCCGAGTTCGATAAACCTGGGTATCCACTAAGGGAAACTTGTCATTGTCACAAACCTCCGCTTCTGAGGCCCAACACTGCCTACGTGAAAGAAGTGGAGTAGACATTAAGCTATTTTCTTCCTGCGCCGTTGCCGGGGAGGAAAGGTAAAGGCACTCATACCCGGTCCTGTAACTGTTATTGCTGTCACAAGTGCTCTAACTTATTTCCTTAGATCCCAACAGATTTTTTGGTTTCTTGTTTATACTAGTTAGGCATAATGGAAAGCAACAGCGAGCTTCTTATTCTATTTTGTGCTAAGACATGGGATTGTTTGCCGCGAAATTAAAAACCTATGGAATCTTATTTGCATGCTATTACAATGATATTAGTATGAACGATTGAACACCATTGTTGCTAATGATATTGAAAATTCTAAGCTTGGGGAAGTCGGTTTTGATTAGCATGATATTTTTAGTCCCCAAGCATTGAGGAGAAAATTTTCTTTGATGATACTTTGCCTCCTATTTATGATGATTATAATGATAGTGGTCTTTTGGTGCCGCTTACTATGGAGAGTAAATTTTATTATGATTATACTATGCCTCCTACACTTGATGAGAATAATAACGATAGCTACTTTGTTGAATTTGCTCCCACTACAACTAATAAAATTGATATGCTTATGTGGAGAGTAATAATTTTATGCATATGGCTCATGGCAAGAATGCTTTATGTGATAGTTATATTGTTGAGTTTGTTCATGATGCTACTGGAAAGTTATTATGAGAGGAAAACCATGGTTATATGCATCTTAATAATATTAAGTTTCCCTCTTTATGTTGAGAATTTTGAATTGCGCCTTTGTGTTGTTTTTCTATGCTTGCCACTTTGTTCTTCATGAATTTACTTGTGTACATCCTTTTCACAGGAAGAGGGTTAGGCTTAAATTTGTTTCATACTTGCTTTTTCGATACCTTTTTTGCTTTAACTCTCATCCTTATGAGAGCATCATCATTAAAATTGTTGAGCCCATCTTAATGGAAAAGCACTTCTTTGGAGATAACCCATGTGTTATTTTGCTACTGTTTTGTCGTGATCTGGAAGTTGTTTACTACTGTAGTAACCTCTCCTTATCATGTTTTTGTGCTGAAGGAAAGTCTCTATGGTAAAGTTGATGCTAGATTTGATTGCTACAGAATCAGCATTGGCCGTCTGTCACGTAATTGCCAGAGATCTCTCTCAGAGAAGAGTCAAAAAATCTGAAAATGTACGTGCGTGATCCTCAGATATGTACGTAACTTTCATTAGTTTTGAGTTTTTCCCGTTTGAGCAAGTTAAGTCCCCGCAAAATTCGTCTTTACGGACTCTTCTGTTTTTGATAGATTCTGCCTTTATTTCGCATTGCCGCTTTTGCTATGTTGAATGAGTTTCTTTATTCCATTAACTTCTCTGGTTGTGCAATGCTCAAGAAGAATGATTATGTCACCTCTCAACATGTGAATTTTTATTATGCACTAACCCTCTAATAAGTTTGTTTTGAGTTAGCTTTCAAGGGTCAAGAGAAGAGATGATATACTATGATCAAGAAGAGAGAAAAGTCTAAGCTTGGGGATGCCCCCGGTGGTTCATCCCTGCATATTCTAGACTCAAGCGTCTAGCTTGGGGATGCCCAAGGCATCCCCTTCTTCATCGCAAAAACTTATCATGTCACTTCTAGTGAAACTATATTTTTATTCCGTCACATCTTATGTATTTTTCTTGGAGCCTGTGCTTTTTATTTTGTTTTGTTATCTTAGCTCTCTGAATAAATTCATCCTTGTGTGTGGAGAGACACGTCCATTGCTATGTGATACACATGTGTTCTTAGCTTCTAATTTTCATGGCGAAGGAAGTTGATCGCTTCACTTGTTACTATTTGGTTGGAATCAAAATGCTTCATATGGTTTGAATAATTTGAACTTGGCAATTTTTTGAGCTCTCATAGATCATGTTTAAGTTCTTGCATCATGTAGTTTAATCTATTAGTGGAGAAATACCGTAGAGCTTGTGTTTAATTTGGTTTACATGATTGGTCTCTCTAAGTCTAGATATTTTCCGTAAAGTGTTTGAACAACAAGGAAGACAGTAGAGTCTTATAATGCTTGAATATGTTCTTGTGTAAGCTTTGATGTACCTGTTCATACTTGTGTTTGCTCTCTGGGGCAACAACCTTTGCTAGCCCAAACCTTTGCATCGAGAGTGAAATGCTTCTCGCATCAAACACCTTGAGCCAAAACCCATGCCATTTGTGTCCACCATATCTACCTACTACGTTATTTTTCTGCCATTCCAAAGTAAATTACTTGAGTGCTACCTGATACGTCTCCAACCTTTGCAATAGACTTTATGGGACAAATAGCTTAAAACTATTGTGGTGATGAAATATGTAGTTATGTGTCTTAGTTCTTATAAGTTGCTTGTTGAGCAATAACCATGTTTGGGGACGCCATCTACTTTTTACCTTTGTTGGATATCATGAGAGATGCTATGCATGTTCGTCTTGTTCTGAAGTAAGTGCGATTTCCTGATCAAATGGTTTGAGTATATATTGTTAGAGAAGAAACATTGGGCCGCTAACTAAAGCCATGTATCATGGTGGAAGTTTCGGTTTGGACATACAACCTCAATTTCTTATGAGAATATTATCTGTCGTTTGCCTAAGCATTAAAAAGAGGAGTCCATTATATGTTGTCTATGTTGTCCCGGAACCAAGTTGAGAATAATCAAAAGCGAAAATCCAAGCGGGCTTTCTCCTTAGACCTTTGTAAAGGCGGCAAGAGGTACCCCTTTGTGACACTTGTTGAAACACATGTCATGCAAATGATAATCCGTTATCCGAGGCTGATTAGGACAAGGTGCAAGCACTATTAGTACTCTATGCATGAGACTTGCAACTGGTAGGTATTATGCATAGCACATATGAATTATTACTATCATTGACAAAATTGTTTCTATTTTCAAAATAAAAGTTCTAGCACAAAAATAGTAATCCATGCTTCCTCTTCAAGGGCCATTCTTTTACTTTTTTATGTTGAGTCAGTTTACCTACTTCTTTCTATCTTAGAAGCAAACACTTCTGTTAACTGTGTGCATTGATTCTTACATGTTTACTTATTGCACTTGTTATATTACTCTGTGTTGACAATTATCCATGAGATATGCATGTTGAAAGTTGAAAGCAACTGCTGAAACTTATATCTTCCTTTGTGTTGCTTCGATGCCTTTACTTTGAATTTATTGCTTATGAGTTAGCTCTTATGCAAGTCTTGTTGATACTTGTCAACACCCGGGTTTTTAAGTCCGGATGCCCTATCATATCATACATCGCAATCCCAGGAAGATTGTTTTTGCGAGATATAATAGTAAGTCGTTCAGAGTCATCATTTATTACAACACATAAGGTCTTACAACAAGGGATCACATGATCCAATATTACACAAATAGATTGTTCAACATCACACATAAGTGGCGGAAGCGTAGTAGTAGTGGACTCTATATTCCACAGGCAACGCTTGACGCTAGAAGACGATCCTAGTTATCGTAGACGTCCTGCTGTCCGTCATCCTGATACTGTTGCTCCTCTTCATAGTCTGGCATTTGAATAGGGACACAGCCATGAGTACTTTAAAGTACTCGCAAACTAATACTAAGGTAAATACTATCATCTATAGTAAGGGGGTTCTAAGCTCTAGTTTCATTTGCACAAAGCCAGTTTTATTTCATAAACACTTTAATAATCAAAGCCTCTTCATTTGCTAACCTCAAGTGGGAACATTAGTGTCAATTCCCACCATTCATTTGGGATTCAAGACAATCATCAATCACCATTATTAATTCAACATAAATCCTAACGGAAGTAGTATGGCCCTTCCAATGTCCGTAACCGCGACACTATTCTAATAGGTTTAACATCAACAGAGGCTGCACTCTTGTGCCACAACTATTGATTTCATCCGTCGAGAATAACCCCGAATCATGGAACTCAGTACGCGGATCATCAATCATAACCTTTCACTTATATGTCCTAGCATAGGCACCTCTCCCCATGAGCTTGGCCTCCCGGTGAGAACCAACTGTTAACCCGGGAACTTCACAGGGCTTGGGTCGTACATTCACCTCATATTCACATCATTTCTCACATACGGAGGCAGCCTCAGCGTAACCCCTATGCTTGCTTTAGAGGGAACCCACTAAATACACAAGTTTCTAGTTAAGCCCTACCCATAATCAGGTATTGGGGGGGTACTTGTATAATTGGTATCGCATCCAAAACCATATCAAGTTTATATCAAAAATCACTATCTTCTCTTGGTCATATTCCAAGGTTTTACTTTCATATCAAACCCACTTGTTCCCATCTAGAGTAGTCAAATTTAATAATTTAGCAATAGCAACTATAGTGAGGGGTGCTATCTAGCTTGGAGTTGTGTTTATCTAAACCAAGTATTGTTCTATTTTATACATGGTAGTGAATCATAAATCCAAAAGTACTTTGAAACAAATAAGCCAGTAAAATTTAAATAAAAACATGGGATAGGTAATACATAAAAGTAAAGTGTGATGATGCCTTTGCTCTTGTAGAGCTAAGCATTTGTATTTAGCAAGGGTTAGCTTGCCTTGAGCTGAGTAGTGATCAAAGTGCTCTTCCTCTTCTTGGGAGTAGGCTTCCTCCTCTTGATACTCCTCGTTACTAGCGTCTATATACGAATACGAGGTATAAATACTAAACCAAACTCATAGGCTAAACTAGGAACACTCAAAAAGTTCACACTCTAGTCCTATTATCAATCAAACATGGCATGGTGAGTTATTTGATGATTTCTTATTTATTAGAAAAATAATTTCCTCTCATTATTCCTATTTCTTAAATTTAGATAGGTAGATCCTTAAAGAAATTCATTTCTTCTCTTTACTTCATAATAAGATTTAATCTCTCCTCTTCATATAATAATCAGGTATGAAATATAGGTTGACCCAAGTCAACATTTCATATCTATTATATGAGTCTAATTTCATTAAAGTGCTACACTACACATTTTATCACATTATTATTTTAAATGCATTAAAATCTCTAGTAATACTTATCAGGGGTTCATTAGCCTAGGTCTTTCCCCCTGGTTATATTACTTAGGATCAAGATTTAAATGAGAGAGTAGCTCTCATACTATTCTTTATATTTAAATTCCAAGTTTAAATGTTCTAGAATTCACTACATAGCTATCTTATTTGATCTAGTCCATGATCATACACATAACATGGCTATATTATTGCATAATCAATTAGAGGACATCATTTGTGATTTATTAGAATTGGAATCAACTTAAAATCATTTATAGATTATTTTTAATAATTATTTGAAGTTAGAAAAGGCTCTGCCTTGTTATTTTTATCATTTAAAAATTAATACTAATTTGGACATGAGGCCAGTGGCATTAGTTAGATAATTTCATGAACTTTCCAACGATATAAAGTTTGCTAGATTTAGTTTGGCAGATTTCAAATTATTCAATTTTTACTAAACCATCAGGTATTTGAATTTAAACTAATTGGATTAATTCCATTTGAATTTTGGGCCTGGCGGGAACGCCATCGGCTCAAACTGAAATTCAAACACCGCAGCTTCTCCAGCGTCACAGCAGGGCGCTGTCACGAGGTGGGGGTCACCCGTCGCGCCAACTGCGCCGGGAACGACGTTTAAACGTGCCGTAGGATCTGTGCATGATCGACTGGCCGTGAGGTCGCTGCTCCCTGCGGACTCGCGAGGTCAGGGCGCCAAGAGGGGTCGGGAGAGCGCACCAGGCCGTTGCAGGTCTCCTGCAAGGTGCGCGGAGAAGTGGTGGTCAACGCAGGAACACCGTGAAGTGGCGGCGCCGGAGGCTCCAATCGACCGAGAAGCCCATGGAGCCCGGCGTGGATCGAGTCGACCAGCAGTCTGCGAGCTCTAGTGAAATTAATCGTGGAGGGAGTCTCAAAGGAGAGGGAGGGGAGGAGATTAGGTGAAGAGTGAGGGTGCCGATCGTCGGACGAGAGTGAGGGAAGGAGGCCGAGCGTGCCGCAGCGCGCGGCCAGCGGCGCGGCGCTTCGGCGTCCAAGGGGCAAGTGAAGGCCATTGCTAGGCGTGTCCTCGCGTATGCTCAACCCGCATTGGCGCAGAGAAAAGGGCGACGGGATCGATCGGGATGAGTGCGGCAGTACCCGCGGTACTTCTCCGACGAGGACGACGGCGACAGGCCCCGGGGCGGTGCTGAGCGGTTCAGGACGGAGAGTGAGGGAGGGCTAGTCGACGCGGCAGGGATGCGTGTCGAGGACGCTCGCGTCGTGCACCAGCCTGCGAGCCTCCAAGAGCGCGGTGGACACGGGCATGGGCATGGGACCGGCGTGGTTTGCCACGGTCGTTTCCGGCCACGCCAAGCCTTGCTTTGCTCCGTGCGCAGTATCTACCTTATCTCCTGAGTGCCGCAGAAGCTCGATGACAAGGAGAAAGTGTGAGAGGAGGGATGGAGAGAGGATGCAAAGTGGCCGGCATGGTTTTGTTTTTCATTTGTTTGTGCTTTTCCTCAGCTTTCATCATCCATGCAAGTACTGGGCTAGAGGCAGGGGGTGTAGAACTAGCTCATGATCACCTTGGCAAAGTGGTTTAGCCTCAAAACTGTTGGACAAAGGGGTGTTGCACATTACTGAAATCATGCCTGCCAAGTGTTCGACACAATGGCCGCATGAAGAAAATTTTCAAATTTTGGAAATCTTTTTGGTGAATCTCTTTTATATAATTATAGTGATGTATTGGTGGTGGTGGCACTTAAAAGAATTGCAAAGTTTCAAATTTGAGATGATCTTCTTTTTATTCTCAGATCCTCTTTTGTCAATTTAATTCTGGTCAACCTAGTCAACTCTAGCCATGGTGGTCAACATGAAAAGTACTCACCTTGACATGGTCTTGGATGACATGGCTTTGGTTGACAAAGTTTAGTTTAAGTTTTAAGAAATACAGGGGTGCAAAGTGGTGAAGAAAATATTTTTGGCTTATGTGACCATTATCATATGTAAGTTGGAAACTTGATTTTTCTTGATTTGATTCATGATCCAAAGATGCAATTGTGTTAGTTTATCATATTGAAACATTTTAGAAGCAAGGAAGCAAGCAATTATGGCCTTGGTGATGATTTTGCATTTTTACATAAGGTGTATGTGAGTGAAGAATGGGTTTTTCCCATTTTCTTGAATTCTCCCTATTTTAGGGTTTTGTGATCTTGATTAGGGTTCATATAGTAATTGATTCACATGCTAACACTCATCATGGCAATAGCACAAAAGAAAATCACTTAAATGCATAAAACTATATGTGGCACTATATGCATAGAAAAGTTTTTGTTAATTGTAATTTTTGAGTAATTGGAATCTCACTTGCTTTATTATTGTTGAAAACTTGGGATGTTACAAACCCTTCCCCCTTACAAAAGATCTCGTCCTGAGATCTGGAAGAAAACTAGGTACTAAAGAGATTGGGGTATTCAGTCTTCATAAAGTCTTCTCTTTCCCAAGTGGCCTCTTCTTCGGTGTGGTTACTCCATTGGATCTTCAGAAACTTGATACTCCTAGTGCGAGTGGTTCTGAAGGCTTCCTCCAGAATGCGAATAGGTACTTCGCGGTAGGTTAGATCTGAGTTGATATCCACAGTATGATGGTCAATGTTCTTGAACACCTCAGTATTCTCGGGTACCTCCAAGCATTTCCGGAGTAACGAGATATGAAACACATTGTGCACTCTGACATTTCTTCCGGTAACTCAAGCTAGGATACTTCTCCTCTGCGACTCAGGACTTTGAAAGGTCCGACATAACGGGGTGCGAGCTTTCCTTTAAGCTGAATCTCTGCATTCCTTTAAGGGGGGATACTTTGAGATACACGAAATCTCCGATCTCGAAGGTCATCTCTCGGCGTCTCTTGTCGGCGTAGCTCTTCTGTCTTGATTGAGCGGTCTTGAGGTACTCACGGATCTTGTGAACCTTCTCTTCGCTTCTCGGAGAATATCTGGTCCAAAGACTTGACTCTCTCCAACTTCCGACCAATTCAGGGGTACGGCACTTCCTTCCGTATAGAGCTTCAAAGGGGGCCATCTGCAAACTGGCTTGGTAGCTGTTGTTGTACGAGAATTCTGCGTACGCAAGCAGTCTTCCCACTTGGATCCATATTCCAACACACATGCTCTCAGCATATCCTCTATATCTGGTTGACTCGTTCAGTCTGTCCATCCGTCTGAGGGTGATAGGCTGTGCTGAAGTTCAGCCTAGTTCCGAGTCCTTCATGTACCTTCTGCCAAAATCTGGAGGTGAATTGGGATCCTCTATCGATACTATTGACTTCGGGGTTCCGTGTAGGCTGACTATCCGTGAGATATACAACTCTGCAAGTCTTGGTCCTTGGTAGGTGGTCTTGACGGGGATGAAATGGGCAACTTTGGTCAATCTATCGACCACTACCCAGATAGAATCATTCCCTTCTAGATTTGGGCAATCCGTGATGAAGTCCATTCCTACGGAATCCCACTTCCATTCGGGAATCTGAGGGGCTGCAGCAGTCCTGCGGGTCGTTGATGTTCTGCCTTGACTCTCTGACATATGTCACACTTGGCGATGTAACTCCCGATTTCTCGCTTCATCCCATGCCACCAGAACTGTTCCTTCAAGTCCTGGTACATCTTAGTACCTCCGGGGTGAATAGAATATAAGGTGTCATGGGCTTCCTTTAGAATCACTTGTTTCAACTCTGAATCTGACGGCACGCACAAGCGTCCGTTGTACCAAAGACACTCCTTCTTCATCAACAGTGAATCCCGGTGCCTTCCTGCTGCTAGCTGGCTCTTAATCCCGTCAATGCTTGCATTGCTCTTCTGGGCTTCCTTGATTTGACTAATCAGGGTGGGTTGAAGTTCAATGCTGGCGAGAAATCCTTCACTTACTAGCTCCATTCTAAACTGCTTCAAACTCTTGGTGAAGGCTAGGTTGTTCTTCGGCAATCATGGAGTTCAACTGACACGGCAGTCTACTCAAAGCATCCGCTACCACATTGGCCTTGCCGGGTGATAGTGGATATCCATATCATAATCCTTGATTAACTCTAACCATCTCCTTTGCCTCATGTTCAGTTCTTTCTGGGTGAAGATATACTTCAAACTCTTGTGATCCGAATAGATCTCGCATCGATTACCCATGAGGTAATGACGCCATACTTTCAAGGCTAAAACTACTGGCTGCTAGCTCTAAGTCATGGGTCGGATAATTCTGTTCATGCTGCTTCAGTTGCCACAGTATGATATCACTTTGCCTTCTTGCATCAACACACATCCAAGACCAATCTTGGAGGCATCAATACACATCAAATGGTTTGGTGATGTCCGGCATAATCAGTATGGGGCTGAGGTCACCTGCTCTTGAGCTGTTGGAAGCTCTCTTCACACTTGTTCGTCCATTCGAACTTCTTGTCCTTTTTCAACAATTGGGTCATTGGCCTGGCTATGCTTGAGAATCCTTCAACGAATCGACGGTAATATCCCGCCAATCCGAGAAATGCACGGACCTCAGTCTGGGTGGTTGGGGCTTTCCATTCTGCAACGGTCTTTATCTTTGAGGGGTCAACGGCAATTCCTCCGCGGACAAGATGTGTCCCAGGAATCCTACTTCCCTCAACCGAACTCACACTTGCTGAACTTGGCATAGCTGGTGTTCCCGAAGAGTCTCTAAGACCATCTCCAAGTGCTGCTCATGTTCTTCTTCGGTTTTGGAGTAGATCAGGATGTCGTCGATGAAGACAACGACGAACTTATCCAGAAGTTCATGAAGATCTTATTCATGAGATTCATGAAATAAGCGGGGGCATTGGTCAATCCAAATGACATGACATTGTACTCATACAATCCATATCTAGTGGTGAAGGCAGTTTTGGGAATGTCCGATGCACGGATCTTCAGCTGATGGTACCGTCCTAAGATCAATCTTAGAAAACACGGTGGCACCGGTCAACTGGTCAAACAGGTCTTCTATTTTGGGCAAGGGATACTTATTCTTGATGGTGACATCATTGAGCTTGCGGTAATCCGTACATAAACGAATCGTACCATCCTTCTTGTCCACAAACAAAACTGGTGATCTCCATGGGGATGCACTTGGTCTAATCAAACCTTTGGCTAACATATCATCCAGTTGCTTCTTCAGTTCCACTAATTCTGCCGGGTTCATGCTGTAAGCTCTCTGGGCTATAGGTCCGGTTCCGGGGATTAACTCGATAATAAACTCGATATCCCGATCCGGGGGCATACCGGGTAGATCCTCGGAAACACATCAGTAGTATCAGACGACTCTGATTTGATCCAGGGTGGGTTTGGTTAAACTCTGGTTGCAGGTAAATTTTCTGGGCAGTTTTTCCGAGATGTGCTCAACTAACACTCCGGTGCTACTAGTCATGGTGATGGCCTTCTTGGCACAATCAATCAATCCATGATGTTTGGACATCCAGTCCATACCCAGCACTACTTCCAAACCTTTTGTTCCCAGAACAATCAGATTGGCATAAAAGTCTATTTCATGAATTCTGATAGGAACATCTTTGCAAATTTTTCTAGCTTTAGTTGTTGATCCGGTATTTGCACTACCATGACATGCTTCAAACTGATGGGTTGAATCTTACTAGTGCATGCAAATTCTTCCGTAACAAATGAATGCGATGCTCCAGAATCAAACAGCACTCTTGCAGGTATTGAGTTAACAGAGAACATACCCAGAACGACATCTGGGGCTTCCTGAGCTTCTTCCGCACTCATGTGAAAGAGGCGGCCGCCGGTTGTTCGGGTTGTTGGGGGCGAACTTCTTGTTGTTGGCGACACGGCGTTGCTGCTGAGCAGGGCCAGTGGTGTTGGCGGCCATCTTGGCGAGTCGGGGACACTCTTTGGAGTAGTGCCCCAACACACCGCACTCATAGCAGTTGATGGTGGACTTGTCCTTGGGGGCGACAGGGACAGCATTGCTCCCATCCTTGGAGCAGTGTTGGTGTTGGGGTTGGCAGGGGCTCTTGTGGGGCGCGGTTGAAGTTGTTGTTGTGGTGGACTGTTGTTGTGTTGTGGGGGTGTCCTCCGTCCTGGGTTTCCTCCGCTCCGTTCTGATAACCGGGGCGCGACATCTGTGCCGGTGGCCTGTTGTTTCTGGGGGTGAAGCCTCCGCTTGAGCCAGGGCGAAACTTGGAGTTGTTGCTGGGCCCACTCTGGTGCATCATGCGCCGCTTGCGGTTTTCGTGGGCCTGGTTCAGCTTGCCCTCCATCTGGATGGCGGAGTCAACAAGGGCTTCGAGGTCAGCAAAGGATGTTGACCAGCACGGTCTGCATCTCATCGTGCAGTCCATTCAGGAACCTCTCCTTCCTCTTCTCGGTGGTGTCAGTCTCATCCGGGGCGTACCTTGACAAGGTGAGGAACTTGTCGCGGTATTCTACCACGGTCAGACGGCCTTGCTTTAACTCGCGGAACTCATCCCGCATCTTCTTGATGAGACCCGGTGGCACATGATACTTGCTAAACTTGAGCTTAAAATCTGCCCAAGTCATGAGTTGCCCCGCATTCAATGCGCGAGCACTCGTCCACCAGGCACGTGCAGGTCCTGCCAGATAGTGGGTGGCAAACAGCACCTTGTCATTTGCCTCCACTCCGGCAACCTCAAGATTGTTCTCCATTGTTTGGAGCCAATCATCAGCATCAAGGGGTTCCTCCGTCTTGCTAAACACCGGTGGGTTGGTGTTCTGAAAGTTCTTTAACTTGGAGCCCGGGTGATCATGGTTCCCGTGGCCTTGGTTGTTCTGTGCTAACTGTTGAAGTACAGCTAAGTTAGCCTGCCTTTCAGTCCTATCAACTTCTCGTTCAGCCAACATCTGTTGCAGTATCTGCGTCAGCGCATCCGGATTGGCGTTGCGATTGGAATGTGCCATCTGAACAGAGATATGGATCATAAGATAAGAGGGACAATTTCTATGGCTTAATTTTGGGGAAATAAACTCACATTTATTTAAAACATGGTTCATAATATAAAAATATTACACATACGAACATAGTCATGAAGGTAGCAATTATTACAAGCCAACATTCCGGAGGGTTTGAAGAACCCTTTCAACAATCTACGATACAAGGGGCGAATGCAAGGGACCGATACATCTCAGGCTACGCGGTGCTCAAGGAGGGATGGAAGCTATCCATCGATGCGGAGCGGGAAGGTGGTGTCCATCCCGGCAGGCAGGTCTGGTGGAAGTCGTCGTCTCCCTCCTCCTCCGCCGTAGTCGTTGTCGTTGCTGACGTAGGAGTAGCCATCCCCTTGGATGTCTTCCCCCTCGCCTTCTCCCTCCAGGATCTGGAGCTGCTCCACCTGAGTGGAGATGGTCTCCTTCAGGACGGCGATCTTGGTCTTGAGGCGGTGGATGGTGGCATCCCTCTTGGCGACCAGCTGGCGCAGAGTCCTGCGCTCCTTCGCGATGACCTTGATGGTATCCGCGTACTGGTTCAGCTGCTGCTGAGTGTGGTTGGCGGCGGAGCGGGAGTCGCTCAGCGCAGACCGAGTCTCGTACAGCATGTAGTCGAGGTGGTCCACATGGTGCCTCAGCACGGGGTGGTATGGCAGGCTGAGGGGCAGACCAACAGAGGAGTGCCTTGCGAAGTGCGCAAAGCGTTCCCCTTCGATGGCCAGCGAGTTCTGCCCGCACAGACGAGCGAGAGACTCCTGCAGAGCATGGGCGAGTCCATCCACCCAAGTGTTCTCGCGGAGCGAGAACTGGATCTGGCGGAACATGGGCGACTCCGGCTTTCCCGGAAGGTTAGCCATGATCAGCCATTGGAGCTGGCCGTTGTCCGAGATCTGACCCCCGTAGAACACGGGAGGCGTGCGTCCGAGGAAGTCGGTGAGAGCGAACAGATCTCGTTCGAAGATCAAGTCTCCCCCGTTCGCCAAGTCGTAGACTTGGGTCTGGAGAAAGGGCTCCGTCGGGATGATGGGATCCATCTGTAGAGGGAGTGACAAATAAGTTAATAATTGTCAGTGTTCAAAATTTTAAGTAATAATCAATGAAATGGATTATTTCGAAAAAGAATTTCAAGGTAAGGGTAGGAGTGTATTTTCATAACTATTTTATTATAAACTAAGTTTGTTGGACGTCCATTCTAACTAAGGTCTTCTAAGGTCAAACAATGGCTCTGATACCAACTTGTCAACACCCGGGTTTTTAAGTCCGGATGCCCTATCATATCATACATCGCAATCCCAGGAAGATTGTTTTTGCGAGATATAATAGTAAGTCGTTCAGAGTCATCATTTATTACAACACATAAGGTCTTACATAAAGGGATCACATGATCCAATATTACACAAATAGATTGTTCAACATCACACATAAGTAGCGGAAGCGTAGTAGTAGTGGACTCATAATTCCACAGGCAACGCTTGACGTTAGAAGACGATCCTAGTTATCATAGACGTCCTGCTGTCCGTCATCCTGATACTGTTGCTCCTCTTCATAGTCTGGCATTTGAATAGCCAGGGCAAAGCCATGAGTACTTTTAAAGTACTCGCAAACTAATACTAAGGTAAAGCATAATATATTGTATTAAAGGGGTACTAGCTCTAAGTTTATTTGCATAAAGCCAAGTTTTCTTTGAATAAACATTTAATAAAAGCCTCATTATTTAATAGACTAACTCAAGTGGGAACATTAGTGTCATTCCCACCATTCATTTGGGATTCAAGACAATTCATCAATCACCATTATTATTTCAACATAAATCCTGATAACGGAAGTAGTATGGCCCTTCCAACCGTCCGTAACCGCGGACACGGCTATTCGAATAGGTTTAACACTCTGCAGAGGTTGTACTCTTGTGCCACAACTATTGATTTCATCCGTCGAGGATAACCCCGAATCATCGTAACTCAGTACGCGGATCATCAATCATAACCTTTCACTTATATGTCCTAGTATAGGCACCTCTCCCCATGAGCTTGGCCTCCCGGTGAGAACCAACTGTTAACCCGGGAACTGCACAGGGCTTGGGTCGTACATTCACCTCATATTCACATCATTTCTCACATACGGAGGCAGCCTCGGCGTAACCCCTATGATGCTTGTTTAGAGGGAACCCATACTAAAATACACAAGTTTCTAGTTAAGCCCTACCCATAATCAGGTATTGTGGGGGTACTTGTATAATTGGAAAGGTATCGCATTCAAAACCATATCAAGTTTATATCAAAAATCACCATCTTCTCTTGGTCATATTCCAAGGTTTTACTTTCATTTCAAACTCCACTTGTTCCCATCTAGAGTAGTCAAATTTTAATAATTTAGCAATAGCAACTATATGAGGGGTGCTATCTAGCTTGAGTTGTGTTCATCTAAACCAAGTATTGTTCTATTCTATACATGGTGACTCATAAATCAAAAGTACTTTGAAATAAATAAACCAAGTAAAATTTAAATAAAAACATGGGATAGGTAATACATAAAAGTAAAGTGTGATGATGCCTTTGCTCTTGTAGAGCTAAGCATTTGTATTTAGCAAGGGTTAGCTTGCCTTGAGCTGAGTAGTGATCAAAGTGCTCTTCCTCTTCTTGGGAGTAGGCCTCCTCCTCTTGGTAATCCTCGTTACTAGCGTCTATATACGAATACGAGGTATAAATACTAAACCAAACTCATATGCTAAACTAGGAACACTCAAAAAGTTCACACTCTAGTCCTATTATCAATCAAACATGGCATGGTGAGTTATTTGATGATTTCTTATTTATTAGAAAAATAATTTCCTCTCATTATTCCTATTTCTTAAATTTAGATAGGTAGATCCTTAAAGAAATTCATTTCTTCTCTTTACTTCATAATAAGATTTAATCTCTTCATATAATAATCAGGTATGAAATATAGGTTGACCCAAGTCAACATTTCATATCTATTATATGTGAGTCTAATTTAATTAAAGTGCTACACTACACATTTTATCATATTATTATTTTAAATGCATTAAAATCTCTAAGTAATACTTATCAGGGGTTCATTAGCCTAGGTCTTTCCCCCTGGTTATATTACTTAGGATCAAGATTTAAATGAGAGAGTAGCTCTCATACTATTCATTAAATTTAAATTCCAAGTTTAATTGTTCTAGAATTCACTACATAGCTATCTTATTTGATCTAGTCCATGATCATACACATAACATGGCTATATTATTGCATAATCAATTAGAGGACATCATTTGTGATTTATTAGAATTGGAATCAACTTAAAATCATTTATAGATTATTTTTAATAATTATTTGAAGTTAGAAAAGGCTCTGCCTTGTTATTTTTATCATTTAAAAATTAATACGAATTTGGACATGAGGCCAGTGGCATTAGTTAGATAATTTCATGAGCTTTCCAACGATATAAAGTTTGCTAGATTTGGTTTGGCAGATTTCAAATTATTCAATTTGGAAGTGAGCAGCAGTATTTGAATTTAAACTAATTGGATTAATTCTATTTGAATTTTTGGGCCTGGCGGGAAACGCTACGGGCCGAAACGAAATTCGCAGCCCAGCAAGCAACGGGTGCGGTGGGCTGCCCTGACGGGTGGGGGTCACCTGTCGGCGCCTCAATCAACACGAACGGTACGTTAAACGTGGCCGTAGGATCTGGGGGTTGATCGACGGCTGGTGAGTGTCGTCGTCCCCGGCGGGATTCCGGCGAGGTCAGGGCGTCAGTAGGGGGTCGGAGAGCTTACCAGGCCGTTGCAGGTCTCTGGCAAGGTGCGCGGAGAAGTGGTGGTCGACGAGGAACAGCCTGGTGAAGTGGCGGCGCTCGGGGAGGCTCCAATCGACGCAGAGCTTCCGCGGGCTCCGGCGGACTCGAGCTCGCAATTCGAGCAGCTCCGGCGAGCTCTAGTGAAATTGACTGGTGGAGGAGTCTCAGTGAGGTGAGGGGAGGAGATTGTGTGAAGAGTGAGGGTGCCGATCGTCGGTATTTATAGAGGGAGGGAGGAGGCCGAGCGTGCTGCAAGGGCGCGGCCATGGCGCGGCGCTTCTGGCGCTCCAAGGGGCAAGTGAAGGACGGCTACGGCTAGGCGGTGTCCTGGCGATGCTCAACCCGCATTGGCGCAGAGAAAAGGGCGACGGAATGGGTCGGGCGCGTGTGATGAGTGCCGCAGTACCCGCGGTACGTCGACGACGAGGACGACGGCGACAGGGCTCTGGGCGGTGCTTGAGCGTGTCTAGGACGTAGAGTGAGTGGAGTGGCTAGTCGACGCGGTGGTAGGGATGCAGGTCGAGGACGCTCGCGTTCGAGTGCACGGCGCCCTGGCGCGCTCCAGAGCGCGGTGACCACGGCATGGGCATGTACTGGCAGGTTTGGCCACGGCCGTTCTGGCCAATGCCAAGCCTTGGCTTTGCCCGTGCGTGTACCACTCGATTCCTTGAGTGCCAGAGAGGCTCGATGACAAGGAGAAAGTGTGAGAGGAGGGATGGAGAGAGGATGGCCAAAGTGGCCGGCATGGTTTTGTTTTTCATTTGTTTGTGCTTTTCCTCAGCTTTCATCATCCATGCAAGTACTGGGCTAGAGGCAGGGGGTGTAGAACTAGCTAATGATCACCTTGGCAAAGTGGTTTAGCCTCAAAACTGTTGGACAAAGGGGTGTTGCACATTACTGAAATCATGCCTGCCAAGTGTTCGACACAATGGCCGCATGAAGAAAATTTTCAAATTTTGAAATTCTTTTTGGTGAATCTCTTTTATATAATTATAGTGATGTAATGGTGGTGGTGGCACTCAATTTGGAAAAGAATTGCAAAGTTTCAAATTTGAGATGATCTTCTTTTTATTCTCAGATCCTCTTTTGTCAATTTAATTCTGGTCAACCTAGTCAACTCTAGCCATGGTGGTCAACATGAAAAGTACTCACCTTGACATGGTCTTGGATGACATGGCTTTGGTTGACAAAGTTTAGTTTAAGTTTTAAGAAATACAGGGGTGCAAAGTGGTGAAGAAAATATTTTTGGCTTATGTGACCATTATCATATGTAAGTTGGAAACTTGATTTTTCTTGATTTGATTCATGATCCAAAGATGCAATTGTGTTAGTTTATCATATTGAAACATTTTAGAAGCAAGGAAGCAAGCAATTATGGCCTTGGTGATGATTTTGCATTTTTACATAAGGTGTATGTGAGTGAAGAATGGGTTTTTCCCATTTTCTTGAATTCTCCCTATTTTAGGGTTTTGTGATCTTGATTAGGGTTCATATAGTAATTGATTTACATGCTAACACTCATCATGGCAATAGCACAAAAGAAAATCACTTAAATGCATAAAACTATATGTGGCACTATATGCATAGAAAAGTTTTTGTTAATTGCAATTTTTGAGTAATTGGAATCTCACTTGCTTTATTATTGTTGAAAACTTGGGATGTTACAATACTTGTCTTGAAAGTACTATTCATGAAAGTTTTGCTATATGATTCATTTGTTTAGTCATCATCTTTTGTTAGCAATCTTTTGCTTCAGATCACTCTATCCATCTCATATGCTTTACAATAATGTTGATCAAGATTATGATGGTAGCATGTCACCTCAGAAATTATTTGTGTTATCATTTACCTACTCGAGGGCGAGTAGGAACTAAGCAGGGATGCTGATACGTCTCCAACGTATCTATAATTTCTGATGTTCCATGCTTGTTTTATGACAATACCTACATGTTTTGTTCACACTTTATATCGTTTTGATGCATTTTCGGAACTAACCTATTGACGAGATGCCGAAGTGCGTTCCTGTTTTCTGTTTTGGTTTCTGAAATCCTAGTAAGGAAATATTCTCGAATTGGACGAAATCAACGCCCAGAATCTTAGAATTCCACGAAGCTTCAGAACACCCGAGAGGAACCAGAGGGGGCCACAGGGCCCCACAATAAGGCGGCGCGGCCAGAGGGGGCGCCGGCCCACCGTGGGCCCCGTAGCCCTTCCGACTCCGCCTCTTCGCCTATAAGCCCCTGACCTAAATCTTCGATACGAAAAAGCCACGGTACGAGAAACCTTCCAGAGCCGCCGCCATCGCGAAGCCAAGATCTGGGGGACGGAGTCTCTGTTCCGGCACGCCGCCGGACGGGGAAGTGCCCCGAAAGGCTTCTCCATCGACACCACCGCCATCTCCATCAACGTTGTTGCTCCCATGATGAGGAGGGAGTAGTTCTCCTCGAGGCTAAGGGCTGTACGGTAGCTATGTGGTTAATCTCTCTCTCTCTGTACTCCAATACAATGATCTCATGAATTGCTTTGCATGATTGAGATCCATATGATGAGCTTTGTATCGCTACTAGTCTATGTGCTACTCATGTGATGTTATTAAAGTAGTCTATTCCTCCCGCATGGTGTAAAGGTGACAGTGTGTGCATCGTGTGGTTCTTGTCGTAGATTATGATCATAATCTCTTGTAGGTTATGGAGTTAATTATCGCTATGATAGTATTGATGTGATCTATCCCCCTTCATAGTGTAATGGTGACAGTGTGTATGCTATGTTAGTACTCGGGCTATTTTGCAAAGATCTATTATGCTCTAAGGTTACTTAAATATGAATGCCGAATGTTGTGGCGCTTGTTAACTCCGGCTTGAGGGAGCTCTTGTAGCCCTTGTAAGGGTACATTGCCCCTATGTGTGGTTTTGGTAATTAATGACAACCCCTATGGACTAATGTTTTCATTGAGTTTATATGAAGGAATATTCCATAGGTACTACTTGTACTCCATGTGTTGGATTCAAGTATGGATGCCATGAAGATAAAGGTATACCTTGTGTATTGGCATCAAGATCATCGGTATGAAGATATATATGTGATATGATCAAGAAGAAGAAATGAAGATGGAGTTCTTATGTGGAACTCAATATTAGCCATGCTCTATCTTAAGTGAGTATGAGAAGATACAAGGTTGAGTTGGGCAAGTTCAAGATGAGCATCTTGAGTGGATCACATGCTTGAAGCTTGCCGTCCATTTGGTGATAATGGACATGTGAAGATGTGTATCAATGGAGCTTTCCCATCATAGTGTATGGGGGAGCATTTGTGAGTCTTCACAAAGCAACATTGATCAAGAGAGGCATTCCGGCTTGAGTGAAGCTTGAAGAGTTATCATCAAGATCAAGCGGCATGCGCAAGGCAAAGGTATGGCCTTGATAGGTTTTCCTTTTACCGGTCTCAAGGTGGATGTTGGGAGACCGGATTATAGGATACATAGCCGCACTATTAAGAGGGGCTTTCGGTTGGGTAACTTGATCACATCGTCTTAGGGAGCTCAATCCTTTGCATACTTTGCATATCCTTATTGCTTCTTGGTGTTTCTCTGTGTGAGGTTCTTGAGCTTGTTGCTAGCTTTACAACAAGCCCAAGTTCATCGAAAACGGAATCCGCATGCATCTTCTATTGCGTTTTCGAGGTTGGGTGATTTTACCGGTTATTCATGATATAAGGTTCTACCTTTTATATTCATGATAAAATCCCCTCCTATAGATTCTTGTGTTTTCACTTTCCATAGGATAGCATTTGTTATTATCTTCCAAACAAAACTGGTTTCATTCGAATCGGGGTTCGGGAGCAAAAGTTATTAAAGAAAGAGTAAAAGAAGAAGAAAGAAAAGAAAAAGGAAAAAGGTGGGAGGCTGCCGGTTGGGCGCCTGCGGGCCAGACGCGGCCCACCCGGCCGACCGGCGACCAGCCCACGCGCCGGGCAGCCCAGCCAACCTTCCGGTCCAACCGGATTTTTAACCGGGCCGCCTCTTCGGCCCACGCTCCCGTCGCGCCGCGGCGGCGCTCGCGCCGCTCGCGGCTGCCGGGCCGCCGTAGCCCACACGGCTGGGCCAGCCCCGCGCGCCTTTGCTTCGCTCGCCGCAAGTATTGCCCGCCACCTGGTGGGCCGGCCGATGGCCGGCCGACCGGCCGGCCTCGCTTCTCCGGTCGCCGGCCAGCTGCCGGGCGATTTTCAGCCGTTTTTCCTGCGTTTTTAATGGTTCTTTTTCCCCAACGGTTATTTTTCTCCCTAGACTATAAATAGCCCTTCTTCCACCTTGAGCAAGTAGTTCTTCCCATTCTCTCACCTCCATTGTTGCTATTTGAAGAACTTGCTCTCCCCTTGATTCCTCCAACCATTCTTGCTCATATTTGAGGATTTGAGAGAGGAGATCTAGATCTACACTTCCACCAAACCGTTTCTTCTCTAAGTGAGGGAATCTCTTGGGATCTAGATCTTGGAGTCTTTGGTTGACTTTCCCCCTTGTTCTTCCTCTCCAATCTCATCCTAGCATTCGTTGCTTTGGTGGGATTTGAGTGTGAAGGACTTGAACACCTCCGGTCTTGCTTTGCATCATTGCATAGTGTTGAGCTCTCCACCACGATTAGTTCGAGTGAGAGACCGTGAGCTTGTTACTCTTGGAGGGAGACCTCCTAGTTGGCTTGGCGGTTGGTGCTCCGGTGATCTCTTCAAGAAGATTGTGAAGAGGCCCGGGCTTCTCCTTCGTGGAGCTTGTGAAGTGGTTGTGGAGCTTGCCATCTCCGGAGCGGAGAAAAGCTAAC
Organism: Lolium multiflorum; assembly: GCA_030979885.1. NCBI lineage: Eukaryota > Viridiplantae > Streptophyta > Magnoliopsida > Poales > Poaceae > Lolium > Lolium multiflorum. The sequence goes on along the minus strand of CM061751.1, from coordinate 145,912,380 downwards.
CATAAGGAAAGGGCCATTATCCTTCGTGGGTGTGGTTCGGAGAATAGGGTGAGCCTTCGTGGCGCGGGGAATCCTTCGTGGGACCTCCACTCCTCCAAACGTGACGTACCTTGTTGCAAAGCAAGGGAACACGGGAATACATCCTCGTCTCCGCGTGCCTCGGTTATTTCTATACCCGAGCTCTCTTTCCTTGTGATAGCCATCGTGCTTGAAGTACATATATCTTGCTATCACTTGTGCTACATATATCTTGTGCCTATCTTGCTTAGCTCTAGTTGCCATTGTTACACTTAGTTGAGCTTAGCATATTTAGGGTTTGTGCTTGTAAACTAAACATTAGTTTAATTCCGCATTCTTACAAGACAAATCCGCAAGAGTTTGTAATTGCCTATTCACCCCCCCTCTAGGCGACATCTCGATCTTTCAATTGGTATCAGAGCAAGGTCTCTCCTTGTTTAAGGCTTCACCGCCTTGAGAGTAAAGATGTCGGCTAGTAATTTAGTGCACAATGACACAATTATCTTTGTTGGCACAAATTATCTTTTGTGGCGAAATTGCTTGCTTTGCAAACTTCGGACCTTGTGTCCAAACATTGAGCAATTTCTAGATGTAGGTTTTTCTCCTCCGATGGATTCTCAAAATCTATCTTTAGAGGATGAGAAAAACTTACATCTCTAGTATCTAATGAGCTTGTATTCTCTTTGAGACCAGATTTTCATAGGTTCTTGATATATATAAAGCGAAAGTCGTCTCATGAGATGTGGATCAAGCTTAAGGAAATGTTTGGTGGATCCACTTCTCATTTGGTTGGTGGTGACTCCGAGGAGCTCTCTTCCCCTTCACATCATGAAGAGCTCCAAGTTGCTTCCACCTCCGGCCGTGATGAGTTCTCATCTTCTTCCACTTCACCAACGTGTAGCAAGACACGAGGTAATGATATGGTGAGTGGTGAGGAAAATTGCAATGTTGATATTGTGCTCAATAGTGATGATTCTTCATCTCTATCCCATTGCAATGCTTCCTCTTTGGACTTAAACACATCTAGCATTGAAAATAATCTACATGCTTGTGTTGATAGTCCTTGCATATCATGTGTAAATTGCTCACATAAATCCCATGATGATATGCTTGCCTTGTCTTGCTCCCATAATCAAAATGCTTCTATCTCCTCTAGTTGTTTGACTAACAATGTAGAGGAAACCGAACACTCTATGGATCAAGACATGTTTTCAAATAAGGATTCAAGAATTTCTTCATCTTCATCCTCCGGTATGCACATGTGCCTTATGGCAAATGGATCAAAGGTATCTCCTACTTTGACTCCTAACACTTCCTCTAATGATGAGAGTGATGATGATGATAATGATGAAGAATATAATATATTGGTGCATAATATGGCAATGGTATATGCTTCTCTTCATGGTAATAAAGAAGCTCGTGCTAATCTCGAACACTCTATGGATACCTTGAGTAAATATAGGGAAACCATAGTGGAGTTGGAGTCCCATGTTGAAAATGGGGAAATGAGATTCACTCTCCTCAAGCATGAGCTAAAAGATGAGAAGCATACTAATTTTATGCTCACACAAAAATTTGAATCCTATATGCATGAAAATGAGAAAACTATTGTTGATGCTTGTGCTACTAACTCTACTTCTTGTGAAGCATCTATCTTAAAGGAGAATGTTGAGTTAAGGGCTCAACTTGAGTTGCTAACTAGCAATTATAGGGAATTGGAAGAAAGTCATAAAAAGCTCTCAAGCTCTCATAATGATCTTCTAATTTCCTATGATGGGCTAAAGTTAGCTCATGAGGCTTGTATCACTAAGGTAACATCTTGTGAGCCTCATGTGGACATTAGCACAATCTCTACTACAAATGCTATATCGACATGTGCTAGTCCTAGTAGTCCATCTAGTCAAACTAGTGATACACCTTGTGTTGGATTACTTGCCTTGCCTTGTTGCTCTAACAATGAAGCTTCTACTTCCTCTAGTACTTGTATTTCTACTAACCATGTAGAGGAAATAAAAGAGCTCGAGGCCCAAGTCCTTTCTTTGAAGAAAGACTTGGAAAAACGTCATGAAGGGAAATCCACACTTGACAAGATGCTAAGTGTGCAACAATCCCCCAATGACAAGAGTGGACTTGGATTCAACTCCAATAACAAGAACAAGTCCAAGAGCAAGAACAACAAGAAGAAGGGCCAAGACAAAGTCAAGGATCCGGCCAAGTTGGTTTGCTTCAAGTGCAAGGTTGAAGGGCATCATGTTAGATCATGCCCATTGAAGAAGAAGAAGCACTTGAGTGAGAAACAACAAGGGAAACGGCCACAAGGTCAAGGTCAAGCTCATGCTCGACCTCAAGTTGAAGATAGGCCACTTCCCAAGAAGAATCAAGATGTTGTTCCCCAAGAGAAGAAATCAATAAAGAAGAGAAAGGGGAACACTTGCTACTTATGCCGTGTGAAGGGGCACTTTGCTTCTTCATGTTTAAGTGGTACCTTATCTAACCCTATAATTGTTGATGATGATTATTCTCTAGGAAAGGATAAGGATGGCAATGTGTTTGCCAAGTTTGTTGGAACTCAAAGTGGTCTCAAGAAAAGGACCATTTGGGTTGCCAAGCCTATTGTGACTAACCTCTTAGGACCCAACTTGGTTGGGGACCAACAAGCTCAAACGTGATCAATAGGTGCATATGGAGGTCATTGGAGACTTGGCTAATTCATGAAGAATTTAGGGATCTTCATATATTATATTTTGACCAAGCCAAGTCGTATGGATCATTATCTATATCTTATAACCAATGTTCCTCCTTGCGGTAACTTATACTTCAACTCTTCATATTCATTGTAAGTTACTTGCCCCTTTGCATGTTTGGTTTTGTATCAAATATGTGTTTGTATGTGTTGAGTCTTACTTGCCTATCTTGTGTATTCAAGTATGATTGTTTGACTCACCATATACTAGTGTATTGTTTTGAGCCTAATGCATCTTGATAATATCTTATTTGGCTCTCTTTGAGTGATTAATGGAACATCCCATTTTGGGGGAGTGATATGCATTGTGCATCTCTCTTTCTTTAAAATGTGTGTACATGGGTATCACCACTTAGTATTGATATTGCAAGATTATCTAGTCACTATGTGGTGTGTCATACTCATGAGAAATTCAAATTCTAAATGTCCATTAATCATCTCTAGTTGAATTTTAGTTGCCTCTTGTTTAGAAGAAATGTTTTATCACATTATGGGGGAGTAATATGTTTTGTACATATCACAAGCCTAGAAAATGTGAACATATGAGGTTATGCCACTTAGAGTTGATGCTCTTAATTATCTTGTTCCTAGGTGGCATGTTTGCTCAAACAAGCTCCACTTCTATTAAAAAGCTTTTATTGGCTCATCTTATGGACTCTTGTTTGATTAAGAAATTCTTGGTACGGTTTTCCTCAAATACATATCTCTATATCTTATTTGGGACACCGTTTGCTTCAAGTTATTCTAATCATTGCCGTGCGTGATTGTTTGACTAATTGAAGCTATCAAGAATCTTAATCCGTGCATAGTGCTTAATTCTATATACTTATCCTATGCCTTTTATTGTGAAGTTGATCCTTACTATCATTATCAATTCACCACCGGAAATTATTTCCAATATACTCATTGTCTTTGACAATTGATAACCTTGTATGTGGTTGAATTCATGGATCATCTTCACCTTGGATTGCTTCTTATTTTACTTATTTCATTTCCAAGAAATCTTTGTTGCTCCCACGTGTCTTCTTTGTCCCTTTGAAAAATCTTTTGATAAATTCTCTTGATTCATATCAAGTGTTTGTTTTGGAAGACAAATCTTTTCCTTACGGTACATTGTGCCATTGTGAAAAGTGTAGAGGGTTTGGTTTATTTGTTTGAACCTTGCTCTTTTTGGGAGTTTGCTATCTCATTCCTTCTTACATGTTTTATTTGCTTGAATGAGATAAATCTTTGAGCATGTTTGCTTTACTTCATCCTTTATGCTCAATGGTTTCTTCTTAGTTCATTTGATTGAACTTTGTTGAACAAATCTTTTGTGATTTGCGTCTTTGATATATTTTGGACAACAAATTTGTTTGGTCACATCTTTATGCTTTCTTTAAATTCATTTGGTGTTTTGTCCAAAGTATATCTTTCTTGGATCTTTAAAGTCTTTATGCATGCTTATATGTAATTTGTTTACATTTGTAGCGTGCTTGCCTTCTTTGATCCATTATATAGGGTATACTCCATCAAATCCTAAACGGCTAAGATGTGCATGAAATTCAAATTTCATCTAAATATGCACATATTTATATGGAGTGTGTCCTATGTATTGTGGTTAGTCTAACCATTTTGGACCCAATGAGTTTGGGGACCAAGATGTACTTGAATGTTGTTTTAGGTACATTGGAGATGCAATGGATGTTTGTCTCATCTATAAGGAAGGTGTTGTCACCATATGAAAATTGGAGTCAAGCTAGGATGATCGATGAACTCTTATCTACTACATCATGCCATTGCTATCACGGTAACAAGTATATTATTCATGCATACTCGTATAGCATCCAACCTCTTGTAGGTTGCATCTTGGCATGAAATTCTTTATTTCGAAAATATTGCGATTCTTGAAAAATCTTTTAAAGAAAACTTCTTATTGTACATTTGAGTAATTTGAGAAGATGATACGAATATATATATATATATAATGTTTATGATTCACCTATCTCAAATATGCCCTCTAGCAATTTATTGCATATCAATTCCTCAAAGAGCTCTTATGTCCAATATTGATGAAATTGCGAAATAAATCCATATTTATGATACTTGTTGCCTTTCTCAAAACATTCCAACTAGCTTTACTTCCCTTATTGTTGGTTGTGATGTTTTTGAGATTTTCTTTGTTGAAGCTCATTCATATACCACAAGTGAATATTGGAGCCATAGGCTATATATGCTTTTTAAGCAAACAACCTTTGGTATATTTTATGACTTCATCTTGGATATCTTGTCTTATTTATTTTGTTAACCTCTTGTGTGTGCATGTTTCTTTATGGATCATTGTCCACTTTAGAAACTTATATACATAAGAGCGTTAATCCATCACCTTGATATCTTTGTTCTTTGCCGACCATCTTTTATCCTTTGTTTCTTAGTGGTGTTGGTAAAGGAGACTTATGAGTGCTTGGTTTATTTGTTTTCCTTCTTGCACTCATATCTCGTAATTATTGGACTAAAGTTGTTCTTGATAAGCATATTCTCTTTATCTTAATTGTGTTCTAAATGATATATAGGGAGTGAGGATTCCATGTTTGTGCATATTGTATTCAAATGCAAACATTATAAATTGTGCACGAACTTTGGGGAGCTTTCTTATTTTTAGAGCACTATATCTCTCTTATCATGATATCTTTGTTTGTCCAATTGGATCTTTGATTGTTTGCTTTATTTGTTGAAGCTCACCTCACCATGTTATCTTTATGCAATCTTTGATCCTCAATATAGTTTGATTTCCTTCAAGTATTCATCATTGGATATGTGCACTTGATTCCACTCAAATTATGAGAAGTGCACACTTTGGGGAGGAACTCACATTATATTGGCCTTCTAAATTTTTCACCCATTTTGACAATCGATGCCAATGGGGAGAAGTTTAGAGGGTTTAAGGGAATAGTTTTATACTTAAGTTTGGTTTGTGCTTAAGTGCTTTGTCCTCTCATGCATTCCATATTTATATGTCTTGCATGGTTGTATATATATATAGTGGAAACTATCCCAAAGGTTAATCTTGACAATATATGCAATGAATTCATGTTCATCACACGTGCATACATTGTGGGGGAGTTTTCTCTATATATATTGGTTCTACTCACATCTCTTGCATTTGTTGTAGTTGTGTGAGTAGAGCCGGTTTTGATATGGGCTAATAGCTTTGTGTTACTTGACCATATCAAATACAACCTCTTGTATACAACTTACCCTCGGATAAGTTGCGTACTTGTTTCTAATATTCATTATATAAACCCTCTTATTGTGGTTGTCATCAATTACCAAAATGGGGGAGATTGTAAGGGTACATTGCCCCTATGTGTGGTTTTGGTAATTAATGACAACCCCTATGGACTAATGTTTTCATTGAGTTTATATGAAGGAATATTCCATAGGTACTACTTGTACTCCATGTGTTGGATTCAAGTATGGATGCCATGAAGATAAAGGTATACCTTGTGTATTGGCATCAAGATCATCGGTATGAAGATATATATGTGATATGATCAAGAAGAAGAAATGAAGATGGAGTTCTTATGTGGAACTCAATATTAGCCATGCTCTATCTTAAGTGAGTATGAGAAGATACAAGGTTGAGTTGGGCAAGTTCAAGATGAGCATCTTGAGTGGATCACATGCTTGAAGCTTGCCGTCCATTTGGTGATAATGGACATGTGAAGATGTGTATCAATGGAGCTTCCCATCATAGTGTATGGGGAGCATTTGTGAGTCTTCACAAAGCAACATTGATCAAGAGAGGCATTCCGGCTTGAGTGAAGCTTGAAGAGTTATCATCAAGATCAAGCGGGATGCGCAAGGCAAAGGTATGGCCTTGATAGGTTTTCCTTTTACCGGTCTCAAGGTGGTTGATGGGAGACCGGATTATAGGATATACCGCACTATTAAGAGGGCTTTCGGTTGGGTAACTTGATCACATCGTCTTAGGGAGCTCAATCCTTTGCATACTTTGCATATCCGTATTGCTCTTGGTGTTTCTCTGTGTGAGGTTCTTGAGCTTGTTGCTAGCTTTACAACAAGCCCAAGTTCATCGAAACGGAATCCCATGCATCTTCTATTGCGTTTTCGAGGTTGGGTGATTTTACGGTTATTCATGATATAAGGTTCTACCTTTTATATTCATGATAAAATCCCCTCCTATAGATTCTTGTGTTTTCACTTTCCATAGGATAGCATTTGTTATTATCTTCCAAACAAAACTGGTTTCATTCGAATCGGGGTTCGAGAGCAAAAGTTATTAAAGAAAGAGTAAAAGAAGAAGAAAGAAAAGAAAAAGAAAAGGTGGGAGGCTGCCGGTTGGGCGCCCGGCCTGCCGCGCCGGCCCACCCGGCCGACCGGGCGACCACCGGCCCACGCGCCGGGCAGCCCAGCCAACCTTCCGGTCCAACCGGATTTTTAACCGGGCCGCCTCCCCGTTCGGCCCACGCTCCCGTCGCGCCCCCGCGCGGCCGGCGCTCGCGCCGCTCGGCGCTGCTGGGCCGCCGTAGCTCACACACTGGCAGCTTTCCGCGCCCTTTTGCTCGCTGCCCTGCCTGCTGCCAGTATTGCCCGTCGGCCAGGGCCGGCCCGACCGGGCTGCTGGCCTGGCCGTTGAGCTTCCGATCGGCCGGCTCGGCAGAGCCGGCGATTTTCGGGCCGTTTTCCGCGTTTTTAATGGTTCTTTTTCCCCAACGGTTATTTTTCTCCCTAGACTATAAATAGCCCTTCTTCCACCTTGAGCAAGTAGTTCTTCCCATTCTCTCACCTCCATTGTTGCTATTTGAAGAACTTGCTCTCCCCCTTTATTCCTCCAACCATTCTTGCTCATATTTGAGGATTTGAGAGGAGATCTAGATCTACACTTCCACCAAACCGTTTCTTCTCTGAGTGAGGAATCTCTTGGGATCTAGATCTTGGAGTCTTTGGTTGACTTTCCCCTTGTTCTTCCTCTCCAATCTCATCCTAGCATTCGTTGCTTTGGTGAGATTTGAGTGTGAAGGACTTGAACACCTCCGGTGTTCTTGCTTTGCATCATTGCATAGTGTTGAGCTCTCCACCACGATTAGTTCGAGTGAGAGACCGTGAGCTTGTTACTCTTGGAGGGAGACCTCCTAGTTGGCTTGGCGGTTGGTGCTCCGGTGATCTCTTCAAGAAGATTGTGAAGAGGCCGGGCTTCTCCTTCGTGGAGCTTGTGAAGTGGTTGTGGAGCTTGCCATCTCGGGAGCGGAGGAAAAGCTAACCATAAGGAAAGGGCCATTATCCTTCGTGGGTGTGGTTCGGAGAATAGGGTGAGCCTTCGTGGCGCGGGGAATCCTTCGTGGGACCTCCACTCCTCCAAACGTGACGTACCTTGTTGCAAAGCAAGGGAACACGGGAATACATCCTCGTCTCCGCGTGCCTCGGTTATTTCTATACCCGAGCTCTCTTTCCTTGTGATAGCCATCGTGCTTGAAGTACATATATCTTGCTATCACTTGTGCTACATATATCTTGTGCCTATCTTGCTTAGCTCTAGTTGCCATTGTTACACTTAGTTGAGCTTAGCATATTTAGGGTTTGTGCTTGTAAACTAAACATTAGTTTAATTCCGCATTCTTACAAGATAAATCCGCAAGAGTTTGTAATTGCCTATTCACCCCCCCCCCTCTAGGGACATCTCGATCTTTCAGCCCTACACAACGAATGGTGTTTGTCATCCAACAAAAGAGTGTATGTAGCACAAATGAGAGAAGTTATTAATTTATTATGCGATCAATGTTGAGAGTGTCCACTAGTGAAAGTATGATCCCTAGGTTTTGTTTCCAATACGCAAACACCGCTACTACTTCTGTTGCATGTTTACTCGCTGTCATATTTTATTCAGATTGCTATTACCACTCATATACATCCATACTACTTGTATTTCACTATCTCTTCGCGAACTAGTGCACCTATACATCGACAAGTGTATTAGGTGTGTTGGGGACACAAGAGACTTCTTGTATCGTGATTGCGGGGTTGCTTGAGAGGGATATCTTTGACCTCTTCCTCCCTGAGTTCGATAAACCTTGGGTGATCCACTTAAGGGAAAACTGCTGCTGTTCTACAAACCTCTGCTCTTGGAGGTCCAACACTGTCTACAGGAAAAGAAGCGTGAATAGACATCACCCCTCGTGTGATGAACCTGTGATGCATCACGAAGTAGTTGCTTCGCTCGTGATGCATCACCCAGTAAGTAGTTGCCGTGTATTACCAACACCTTTTGTGATGAACTGAATCTAATGTGTGCTGTTATTCAATAACACACAGTACGCAGCTATGTGCAACGAAACACACTGTGGGCTGCACGACTAGCAAAGAAAGTAGTGGTGGAAACGGGAAACCAAACGATGGGGCCTGGCTTCCCTCTTCGGCGCAGAAAAGACCGCCCAGGTTACCAAACGGCCCGACTTTCATGGCCCATGGCCCGTTCGCGACGCGTAGGTGAGCCCATCTCGCTGGCGCACCGAGCCACGAATTGGATGCTGGCTACCAAACGCGCCCTAAACTTGCAGATGCTTTCGTATTTTGGATGCCATTTCTTCATTAATTTATTTATACGAACTCCGATTTGGGTGTTCCTAGGCTTGTTGAGCTCGTATGGACGAGGGCTATAACACCATGGACTTAGATCTTAAATGTAAGATGTTGGTAAAATATCACTTTCCCACACCTCATATGGCTAAGTCTGGTGCTCGCAATTCTTCCATATTGTGCCCTCTTGGTCCCTTTGCCTCTCTTTCTTCATGGTTGTCCATAACACCTAAATACATGTAAACAACAAGGGAAACATAACAAAATCCTACTAAAACTACTAAATTTGCATAGCTCGTATGAAAGTGAACAAGAACTCGTAAGTATGAAAATAGGAATATGTGTATCTAGATGGAGCATGAAGTGAGTGACAATATGAGTAATAGTATACTTAAAAACCTCAGTAAAATATTGCAAAATTTCGAGCTATCAAGAAACATGGGACTCTCAACAGATTGAGGAGAGAGAAACAAAGGAGAGAAATGAGAGCCCTCCAAAATGGTTAGATGTGAGGAAGTTGTTTGGCTCAATACTGCAAAAGGCCCAAAGACACAGATTGATGTCGACAAGCGCGAGCTGTGCCACCTCAACATACTTGAGGCGTCTGCCCGTGAAGGTTTGTCGCTTGTTTTGCTTCCAAGTGTTCCAGAATGTGTAGAGAACTAGGAGAAGAATTCCACTATTCTATTGATGGTGTTGCTTGAAGGCCGAAAGGAGCATGGCATTCCACCAATCATCAATTTCGAGAAAGGAATCGGGCTGAGCCGCACCTAGCTTGGCACCATCAGAAGAAACCACAACAAGGTTCTAGATGACACCGATAAGGGGCGGTCCTTGTAGAAGTGAGTGGCACACTCGTGGCATTGAGGCATAGCTGGTAAATCGGGTCGTGGGGTCATCCTCTGGTGGCAAGCCTGTCAGACGTGACGATCCGTCAAGAAGCAACAACCAACCGGAGAACTTGCACTTCGGCTGAGAGTGGCCCTCCCAAACTTTGGATGCGGCAAACTTTTGGAGGGAGCCTAGAAATTGGACCGAGCAAGCTGGCGCCGAGGAGCATTCGTCGTTTGTGGTCCACTTCTAGAAGATGGAGTCATGAATTTGGACGGTATAACTGACCACGTGCCAAATGTTGATAAATTGCGTGTTGGGCTGTACATGCTCATGTCATCTTTTTCCGTCGCCTGCTTTATTATATCACGCCATATTGCTATTCAATTTCACAATTAAATGGTGCACAACTGTAGCATCACAATTAGTTCCATGTTTAATCGTTCCAACCAAGCATCTGATTTTCTACCTAATAGTTTTCAATGACACATTTCCAAAAAAATTGGTATGACAGCTCAAATCTGCTATTTTCATCAAAGTGAAAACATATATTCTGGAAAACTTTAAACCACACCGATAGTACTTCACGAAAGTCTAAAAAAAAAGTTAAGGAAATTGCCAAATATTTTCCCCTTACCCCTCTCTCTACGGCAGCCTCTCTCTCGGCACAGTGAAGAAAACCCTCGACGCCCCACCAGCCAGAGACACAAAGCGACTCAGCGGTCTTCATAAATAAAAAAACAAAGTGAAAAATATATTCTGGAGAAGTTAAACCACACCGATAGTACTTGCACGAAAGTCTCAAGAAAAAGTTAACGAAATTGCCAACTATTTCCCCTTTACCCCTCTCTCTACGGCGACAAGCTCTCTTTCGGCACAGTGAAGAAAACCCTCGAGGTCCCACCAGCCATAGACACAAAGGGACTCAGCGGATTTTTGGCTCTAGGTCTTCATCGTAAATAAAAAGATAAAACAAACCCGTTTGCTTTCTTGACCCCGTATCGGACTGGGATCCAGTAACTTCACCATATGAAGTCACGTTAAATCTTTACCCCTCTCATCTCCATTCAATCTCCATCCAACGGTGGGCATGACACAAAGGCAATAGTTCTAGTACTTAGCAGTGTTGGACGAGGGAGCATTTGACAGATTCAACAACATATGAAATTGAAGATTTAGCTGTATGAACTGGAATAAAAAAATGATAGATTCAACAATAAAAATTCAATAGCAATTGTTAGACTTGTCTGTACAAACTACATAAAAAAATTGACAGATTAAATAGCATTTGACATAAAAATTCAATAGCATTTGACATTAAACGGCTGTAGCATGTAACCTCTGAATTCTACAGCAAGAATGCCAATGTCGAACAATCATTTGACTACCGAAGTCAGGCCATTTCACTTACACTTTGGCCTCAAAAAGACTAGTTAACCTTGGAAATACTCTACTTATCTCTATCCAAAATACTCTACTTATCTATGTCCAAAATACTACCTAAACTACCTTGTAGATACTAGATCAGATCATTAAAGAGATTATTTTCATCAACTCGTGAAGATGTCAGGAGCTCCGTAAAGCTGTCAATTGCATCATACCCTTGACACTTCTCATTTGCTCTTGCGGGACTCTCTCCTCTGTTGGTGCCATCATTTTTCACTTGCACTTGAGGCTGCACACTGTCTTTTTTCTTTGGTTCTTGTTGCTGCAATGTCAATGAAAATTGAACCGCTTAGTTTAGGAACGAATATCAATGACATATTACATACACATGTTACCTTTGCCCCTTTTTCTATTGGTGCTGCAGATTTCATTGGTTTTCGCCCCTTGCGCAGCTTATCAAACCAAGTAAGCTTTTTTTCTTAATTTTTTATAGAAGGAACCTCCTTTCTCTTTAGTTTTGCGGAACTAAACAAGTCATTTGCTTTCTGCACATCTGGATCAACATTTTCTTGGCCACTGGACTGTCCATTCTTAGCATTAGTAGCTAATTCATTGAGTTTATCCTCTAGTTGTGGCACAAGACGATCAAGTGCCTCCTCTAACAAGAAACAACATTCGGGAGCGTTGGCTATCTTATATGCCAAGTTGTGAAATTTATGAGACATATCTTTGTACCTAAGTTGAGCTTCCAATTTTGGATTTTCTACCACTTTTCTTTCTAACTTGGCACCATCAGAAGCAACGACAACAAGGTTCTAGATGATAACGATGGAGGGACGATCCTTGTAGAGGTGAGTGGTGCACTCATGACATTGAGGCATAGCTGGTAAATCTGGTCGTGGGGCCATCCTCTGGTGGTAAGCCTTTCAGACGTGACAATCTGTCAAGAAGCAACAACCAACCGTAGAGCTTGCACTTTGGCTGAGAGTGGGCCTCCCAAACTTTGGATGCGGCAAAATTTTGGTGGGATCCTAGAAACCAGACGGAGTAAGCTAGCGCCGAGGAACTTTTGGTGGGAGCCTAGAAACTGCGCGGAGTAAGTGGCGCCGAGGAGCATTCGCGGTTGTGGTCCACTTCTAGAAGGTGGAGGCATGAATCTGGACGGTATAACTGACCACGTGCCAAATGCTGAGAAATTGCGTGTTGGGCTGTACATGCTCATGTCATCTTTTTTCGTCGCCTGCTTCGCTGTATCACACCATATTGCTATTCAATTTCACAATTAAATGGTGCACAACTGGAGACCACAATTAGTTCCATGTTTAATCGTTCCAACCAAGCATCTGATTTTCTACCTAATCTTTTTCAATGACACATTTCCAAAAAAATGGTACGACAGCTCAAATCTGCTATTTTCATCAAAGTGAAAACATATATTCTGAAAAAGTTAAACCACAGACCTATAGTATTTGCACGAAAGTCTCAAGAAATTGCCAAATATTTTCCCAATACCCCTCTCTCTACGGCAGGCTCTCTCTCGGCACAGTGAAGAAAACCCTCGAGGCCCCACCAGCCATAGAGACAAAGGGACTCAGCGGACTTTTGGGTCTTCATAAATAAAAAAATCAAACAAACCCGTTTGCTTTCTTGACCCCGTGTCCGGCGTCCTCTCTTCCTCCGCACACCAAACAGAAAACCCTCGTTCAGCAGCGAGGGGGGAGAGAAATTCGAGCGGATTCGCGAGGGCGAGACCTAGGGGATTCGCGGAGGAGGCGGGCGGGGGGCGATGGTGGAGGTTATGGCTCCGGAGAGGCAGCTGGTGGTCGCCGTGGAGGGGACGGCGGCGCTGGGGCCCTACTGGCCCGCCATTGCGGCCGAGTACGTCGAGAAGATCGTCCGGTACGTCCCGCGATGGCTTCCTGTTTCTAGGGTTCCGGTTGTGGGATTTCGGTGTGGGATTTCGCTGTGTTTGTGGGGGTTGAACTAGCTGGTGGGGAACTCGAGCTCTTTTTTCGTGACCCCCGATTAGGTTTTTTTTGTGTCCAAACTGCGTAGTAGAGGCGGGATTAAGTTGAGATGGAGTTTTTTTTACTCCTGACTTGAGTAGAGATGGAGTGTATGTGAGGAGAACCACCGTCAGATTTTATCCTGTTTACTAATCGTATTTAAAGGAAAATATTTCTAGTAGTATATCACTAATACATGATTTTGTTTCTGAAATTTTGCAGGAGCTTTTGTTCAGCTGATCAGGTAACTCCCCTCCTGATTAATCATTTGTGACCTGAATTCTCGATTGGCACATATCATTCCTTGAATCCTGTCAAAATATATAACTTAATTCCTGATCTCCGCAGAAGCTTGCGGCAGTACCGCCTGAGCTCGCATTGGTTGTCTTCCACACCCATGGACCTTACAGCGGTACGATTTCGATATCCTCTAATCCTCCATGCCCTAATCATTTTTTTGGTCATGGTTCATTCATTCATCACAAAGTTTCATTTTTAGGTCTGTTATCAGGTAGGTAACTGATGAAAAAATGTGTTCCTGTTGCAATGCAGCTTTTGTTGTACAACGCAGTGGTTGGACAAAAGATATGGATGCTTTTCTGTCATGGTTATCAGGAATATCGTTTAGTGGCGGAGGCTTCAGTGAAGCTGCTATTTGCGAAGGTCTTTCTGAAGCGCTGATGGTATTGACTTCTTCTCAAAACATAACATTCTCTAGCGTTTGCTTTATCGTACTTGCTCACATAGTTCGTTCTAAAACCTCAGTAGTGTACATAGTTTCCTAGTTGAACAAGTAATTATAATGACCTGCACAAAACAAATATTGTTTCACCTAAAGTTTCTTTAGCTGAGCCCATTTTTGCAGGACATTTCCTGTCGATTGGTAAAGGAAGTTTTCTATTACTAGAGAGTTTTAGTTTGACAAATAGTTCATGCTTCTAGAACTCCTTGTAGCTGATGGTACGGTTCCATTTTTTGTACGCTATGCGCTTGTTTTTCTCCATGCTAGGGTGTAAGCACTGGATGTAGTTAGCGTGAGCTTCTTATTATTGCCATTGCCATTGCCATTACTGTCAGTACTTTGTTATTATATTTTCCAGAAAGTCAATTTGTACCTTTGTACTGCCATTATTTCGAATATGGGCCATATTCTCTTATATTTTTTTATTGCACAAAGCCATGTTTTGGGTGAGACCACATTCAACCACTTGATTGAAATCCCCGTTATGGCGATGGTTTACCCCTGGACAATTGAACTTACGGAATAGACAGAGCAGTAATTTCTCTTCTGTACCGTCAAACTTGTTTAGGAAACTGGCATGTTACCCAGATACAAGAATGGAGTACAATCAGTAGATCAGAGATTCAATTTAATTTCTATGTTTGTACCCTTGTTAGTATTTTTAAGTCCCTGGAGCGGTGTTTGCCATTTTCTACAAACTGATGGCATCTTACTATGTTTTTCTTCAAACCTTCATCCATGAGTCAAACGTACAAATTCTTTTCAGTACATACTATGTTAACCATCACTTATCTATTTTTTTTTTGCTTTGTTGTTGTTACCATATTTATGGCCATCACACTGATTTGTTTTTTTAAATCTATTTAACTAGATACTTCAAGGAAGTTCTAGTAACAGCCAGAATAATCAAAACCATGAAATACAAAAGCATTGCATACTTGTTGCTGCGAGTAATCCTTATCCGCTCTCTACACCTGTCTACCGTCCTTATGTTCAAAGTACTGATCAAAAAAAGAACAATGAAGCATCAAAGGAATCGTGTCTTGCTGATGCTGAGGCTGTTGCAGCCTCATTTGCTCAGGTGCTGTACAAACACTACTAGCTTTGCATATTATTGATTTCCTGTATTTGATGAACTGCTAAGCAGCACTTGGTTGGATCTAATTAATGTTATGGATGCAGTGCTCTGTATCGTTGTCGGTAGTATCTCCTAAACAGCTTCCAACCCTGAAGGCACTATACAATGCGGTAATCATCATTTGTTGTTTTGTCAATCTTAAATAAATTCTTTGAAGCTTCCACTCATATGCTATTACCATTTTATGATACCTTCGTTGATTCACTATTCTAGCTGATAGTATTATACTTCTTGATTTTGATCTGATCAGAAAAAAACTTGAATAAACATGACCATGTGAAATTGTACTTTCCATAGTAGCTCGCCCAATAGCTTGTGCCAGTCTACTATAGATCTTCTTCTAACTGTGTATGGTCTTAAACTTCCCCTTCTTAGTCATAGTTTGTAAATTAAAAACGCTTCAAGTGTTGTTCCACATAACCTTTGTTGTAGGTTACAAAGATAAAAATCCACCCACGTCAATTTCATTAAATCACTACCTCCGTTCCTAAATATAAGATGTTTTGGGAGTTCAAATATTTAGGAATAGATAAGAGTATTTAGCAGACCAGGGGAAATGTCAAGGCAATGCCTTCCCATGATCTCCATATTTCCCCACTTTAATCATGTTAGGCATCACTAACTTAAATAAATGTTAGGCAAAATGATGAGCAGTTTGATCTTTAGGAATGGGCACTGAGTACTGATACTCTTCATATTTATTGCAGGGAAAGAGGAATCCTCAAGCTTCTGATCCATCGGTTGATCATGCAAAAAATCCACATTTCCTTGTTTTGTTGTCTGAGAGTTTCATGGAGGCTCGGACCGCTCTAAGCCATTCTTTACCGGGAAACCTGGTCCCGAACCACACCATTACAAAAATGGACATTGCGCCTGCAGCTACTGTGCCAGGACCAACTTTGAATGCCAATTCCTCAGGTTGAACAACTTCTAACTATACTTAGCTTCACTGTGAGATTTTTTAGCCTTGGGTTCTGACCCCTATTTGGACAAAACCTTGTGGATTGTGCTATTTTCGAGAAAACACAAAAAACCTTTGTGGATTGTGCTATTGCTATGCTGTTTCAACAGAAGGGACAACGAGAAAACTTTTAAAAATAGTTAATATGTGTTTGTCCTTGATTAGTGTGAAGTTGGTTTGCTGCAATTTGGTGGAAAATGAACTTTAGGCTGAAGTGTAAATGCACTCTGGACATTACCCTTTGGGTTGGGATTCACAAATAAAAAATATACAGTGATAAACACCTCTTGCTTTACATGTATGTGGTGTTTCCATGTATATTAGTGTCGATGCAGTTCTTGTTTGTTCAGTGAAGTAAATTTCGCAAGCTCACATTCCAAAATGCTGGGTTTTAGCTCTTGTAGTCAATGTTGTTATGCACCGTAATTTTAACTATGTTTACCTATGTACTCCCTCCGTTCCTTGATATAAGGTGTATAGTTTTTTCGAAAAAAGCTCCAAAATATAAGGTGTATCACGTAGAACCACTCACTTTGACATTTTTTTACGGATTTGATTGCATTTTCTTAGCTCATGCAAAGTCCTATATTTTCTCAAAGCAATAATTCAGGGGTAATCTTGCCCAAAACTCGTGTAACTTGCCCTCAATGTGCGTTTCTTAATTTCCGTGCCAAAAACTATACACCCTATATCTAGGAACGGAAGGAGTATTCAATTTGGGTGGAGTATTTCTGATTTCCTTTACAAACTCCAGTTATGATAACTAAGGCCCCATGTAATGTTGCATTTTGTTCTTTGCTTCTGTGATATCATGTCATTGTCGCCCCACCAAATCATGATGACTAATATTATTAATATCTCCAGTGAATGGATCGCTAATTGGCCGGCAACCGACTGCAAATGTTAAAGTGGTAGGCTTAAAAATATACTATTATTTTCTGTGTATATATGCCTTTCACTCGTATCTTAACTATTTGCATTTACAGGAACCAACAACTATACCAGCAATGGTTTCTGCACCTCCATTTTCCCATATGACACCCATTTCAAATGTTACTTCACAAGGGGTGACAACAATGCAAAGTTCTTCACCATCAATTATTTCGCAAGAAACAAATGTTGCAAATGAAATTATGCAAGAGCATAAGCCTTTAATAAACCCTATTCAGCAACAAGTTCGGCCTGGTGGCCCAGCAAATGGAAGCATCTTGAACACTCTGTCACAGCATCGGAATTCTTTACCAGGAGTTACCTCAATGGGAACTAACATGGGTGCAACACCAATACAAGTGCACATGGCAAACATGATATCTAGTGGCATGACATCAACTCCTCCTGTCATATCTTCTATGTCTGGACCAGTACAACCAATCGGTGCTCAACTCGGTTCTTTTGGATCGAACACTTCTACTGTATCTGGCATCTCAAATGTTGCTGTATCATCTTCTTTGGCTAACATGCAAAACAACATGCCTCCTATGGCACAAGGTGGTCTGATGACTGGTTCTCATGGTGCACAATCAGGACAAAGTGGAATTGGTACGAACCAAAATATAGTAAGTAGTATGTCTTCTACGCCTGCAATGATGCCAACACCAGGGATGGCCCAACAGGCAGGAGTGAATTCTCTTAGTGTGAACAACAATTCTGCTATGAATATGCCTATGCAGCAGAATCCTAATGGGCAGCAACCGTCCAAGTATGTCAAAATTTGGGAGGTACAGATTCCAGCTTGTCTTTTATACTCCTTATGATAGTACTCCCTCCTTGCCAAAATGTAGTGCATATAACTATTTTCAGAACTCAGAAGTCAAACGATGTAAAGTTTGACCAAGTATGTAGGAAACATCTACAATATCAAATAAATGCTATTAGATTCATCATTATGTGTACTTTCATATGGTATACATTTGGTATTGTAGATATAGATAATTTTCTCAATAAACTTGGTCAAAGATTACATCGTTTGACTATTGGAAATACTTATATGCACTACATTGTGGAAAGGAGGGAGTATGCTAAATGTAATGCAATGTTTTAAATATTGGTAAATGGTTAGTAACTATCAGCTTGTAGGGCTGTTATGGAATGTACCTTGAAGTTACTTTAGCAAAAAAGTAAACATTTATGCTTTATGAATTAGAATTACAAGCAGATAATCTCTAGATCTCTCTTATATTGTTCACATGAGGCCATGTACTCTACGGAGGTTTACTTATATTCCACTGTTAACTAACCAATTTTGAGATATGCCACTCGCAATTGATATTCTAGTAACAATGTTTGTTCTTTGAGAAATTAAACTGGAACCATTTTCTTCCAAAAATGCCGCTACTGAGTGCTTGACTGCTCGTTCTTCGCTATATGCCAATTCTATGATGGACAACCTAAGACTAGACCATAATGCTCTTCCTTCTCCCTCCCATGTATTGAGATTATTATGTTATAAGAAAAAAATATTATGTTTATTGTTTTTATTTGCAATTGATTATGGATTTTTCATTGGACACGGATTTTCCTCCCATGTGGGTCATGTGATGCACATGTACCTTCTGAATTTCATTATCCTACATTCGTGTATATCTATGATGTTTGGGCCCTATGTCGTGATCTCTAAACTGGAAAGGGAGTGAATTCTCTGCGAGTATATTTACTTTTCCTGGTGCACTTTAAGTATCAACTCCTGAAGCAAGTGTGTTACATGTGAAATTGAAATATGCATTTCTATAATCATGTAAATTTATATGCTATGCACACTGGCATCATCAAATCTAGAAAAATGTATCGAGTCATTGAAGACTTCCCTTTTTGGATATAACCTAGCAACATGTCATACTTCCCTTTCTTATTGCTGAAACTATTCTTGGTGATGGATGGCCAGGATTGTTTTCCCCTTCAACTCTAGAGGGGCAAGTGCTTATTTAAAATTTTATTTCATGATAACACTTTAGTAGCACCATGTCAGGTTTAGTTTGTATTGTTAACTTCTATTCATCTTCATGTCGTCTCTGGCGTGTTTGCGTACATGATGTCTTTCTATTCATATTTCAGGGAACTTTGTCTGGGCAAAGGCAAGGACAACCTGTATTTATTTGTAAACTTGAAGTAAGTTTCTATTTGTTGAACTGACACTCCTGATACAGCGACATTATTTTCCTCTCATTTCATCTATCGTGTTTTTAAATGGAAAAGACAGTTGACAATCCGTGCGTCCAGATGGAGTTATATTTTCCCCCTTATTTTCTGCTTGGACTGCATTGTTCATTAGCGCATATGTAATAATTTGATCATTCATGACAATAATACCTCTTTAGAATGTTCTCTTTTCTTGAGACTGTCAGACTGTCCACTGGTGGTTCATTAATGCGTATGTAATTTGATCATTCATGACACTAGCTATTTAGAGTGTTCTCTATTATTGAGACTGTAGGAAGCTCAATGCTTGGAGTTAAACAAACTGTTTTTAATGTAAAGGGCAGCGGAGAGCCCCACTGTGGATTATGTGCATTGGTAATCAAGATATAGGCATTCATCCATAGGATTGAAATTGAAAAAAATGCAAACAAATGTTTCCTAGGATCTACAAGATATGAAACAATAACATCTCTAGTTGAGGAAAATATATCCAAGACATATGAAGATGGCTTCGAAGAGATTTTAATACTCCCTCCGGCCTAGTGTTCTCTATTATTGAGACTGTAGGAAGCTCAATGCTTGGAGTTAAACAAACTGTTTTTAATGTAAAGAGCAGCGGAGAGCCCCACTGTGGATTATGTGCATTAGTAATCAAGATATAGGCATTCATCCATAGGATCGAAATTGAAAAAATGCAAAAAAATGTTTCCTAGGATCTACAAGATATGGAACTATAACATCTCTAGTTGAGGAAAATATATCCAAGACATATGAAGATGGCTTTGAAGAGATTTTAATACTCCCTCCGGCCCCAGTTAATTGTCGCGGATGGAGCACTAGAGGCTGACATCTTGTGAATGGGACACGTCAAGTAATTCAGGCCGGAGGGAGTAGAAAAAATGTTCAATGTTCCAAAACCTTAACTTTGCAATGAGCACCAACTTCATCCACATTAAAATTCTTACTTTATTAATCCTCGTGTGAACTTGGTCCAGAGAAACACTGTTTAGCATACATTTGTTTTTCTAAACCTGATAAAAGTTGGTGAAGTATGACACATAAACAATGTTACATGGTTTTGATGTACACCTTCAAATCTGAAACCTATTTTTACAGTGTTGGACTGCGTTATGTAATTTTTCTATTCCTCTAACTGTTCATTTTGTAACATATTTATCTGCATAAACCATGTTAATATTATTACATTTCTCACGTTAGCATTTGTCTTGCAGGGTTACAGGAGTGGGACAGCGTCCGACACGTGAGTTTATAAATTTTCACTATAGTTCATATTTTGTGATGATTGAGATTGGAATATTTTATAGCTAGCTTCTGTTGTCATCTTGAAAAGGAATAGTTTTGGCAGAAAATTATTTTTTAGTCCATAGCATGGATGGAACAAGCACCCTCCTTGTGAAATTTATTCTCATTATACTACCATTCCACCTGTAATACATACTTTCCGGGAACTTGTCTGCACACATCTTAGAGCAGCTATATGATTGCGCAGCAAATTCGTACCAATATATAAAATGTGTTCTTACTTTTTCTCCTTCAGTTGTGTTTTATACAGTCTAAAGATTATACTGTCAGTCTACCTATAGAAACTGAAGCTGTATTTTCTGTATGCAGACTTGCATCAGACTGGCCAGAAACAATGCAGATCGTCCGCCTTATAGCCCAGGAGCATATGAACAACAAGTCTGTCTTCCAACTAGCCCATACTTTTCATTGTTCAAACCGTCCCATGACTACATTATCTAATAATGTGATGTTCATAATATCTTTCCTGCTAAACTTTTGTTGTTTGATCATGTAATTCTACAGGCAGTATGTTGGCAAGG
Organism: Lolium multiflorum; assembly: GCA_030979885.1. Taxonomy (NCBI): domain Eukaryota; kingdom Viridiplantae; phylum Streptophyta; class Magnoliopsida; order Poales; family Poaceae; genus Lolium; species Lolium multiflorum. The sequence goes on along the minus strand of CM061751.1, from coordinate 145,891,000 downwards.
CGGACTTTCTAGTATTCCGGACATTAAATCAGCATGGGTTCCTTGGACAACTACAAGAGAAGAAACTGGTCAGTGACTCACTGCATGTTTTCGCCTATTAGAATATCTATGATCTCATTTTGAACTGCTTTTCGCCAACCATCATTTCATACATTTACTTATTTATTTAAATGTTCAAGTGGTTTTCTTATTTCAGTGTGCGGTGATTCAGCTACCTTCACAAACTTTACTGCTGTCAGTGTCTGATAAAGCTGGGCGCCTCATTGGAATGCTGTTCCCAGGGGTATGTTGACAACTAATAGAAATATTAACACTATTTATCTCTCTGTTTTCATCAACACAACTTTCTGCCGTGTTTCCCCCAGGATATGGTGGTATTCAAACCACAGGTCTCTACTCAGCAGCCACCGATGCAGCAACAGCAGCAGCAGCTACAACAGCAGCAGCACCAGCTACAGCAACTGCAGCATCAGCAACTACAACAGCAGCACATGCAAATGCAGCCGCAAGGCCAACAACTTCAGCAGCAGCAAATGCAACAGCTGCAACAGCAGCAGATGCAGCAAATGCAACAGCAGCAGCAGCAACAACAACAACAGCTGCAGCAGCATCAAATTCAACAGCAGCAACAGCTGCAGCAGCAACAAATGCAGCAAATGCAACAGCAGCAGCAGCAGCAACAGCAGCCTCAACAACTCCAGCAACAGCAGCAGCCTCAACAACTGCAGCAGCAGCAGCAACTCCAACAGCAGCCTCAGATGGTGGGCACAGGGATGGGGCAGCAGCAGTTCATGCAAGGGCATGGTCGGGCAGTGCAGCAGATGATGCAAGGAAAGATCGCGCCGCAGGGGCCAGTCAACATGTCTGGGGGAGGCTACCTATCTTAAAATATCTCATGCTATCAGAATATTGTCTAAGCCAACTGTCACTCTGCAGGTCGATGCAGCTCTGGGTGTTACCGGTCTGTCATACAAAGACCGATCACCGAACTCCTCTTAGTTTCGCACACCTAACTATTGTGTGGTGGTTTTATCTTTATGTAAAGAGTCATGTAGGGAGTTTGCTTACTGCTGACGTCTAGCCTGTAGCTGATGTATGTGATGATGATCATGATGTTGCATTTGTTGTGTGGGCATTGCGGCTGTGTGAACTTATTTTGTTCTGTGCACTTGTGCTTCGACGCTAGTATTTATAATCGGTATATTGTTTATGCCTGCGTGCCACCTCTTTGGAGTTGGATCCATCCTTTTTGCTAACGTCACAGACTCACAGTTCATAACCGGAGATGGACAGCTCGTGCAGGTACAACAATATGCCATATGCATCTACGGCATAAAATACTCTCCTATTTAGGATTGGTTGCATGCATCGTCTATTGGATAGTGCAGTATAATAGATCTTAGATGATTAACGCGACCTATAAGGCCTTGTTTGGTACTAGAGTTTTAGTGGGGATTAGCGGGAATAATCCGCTCCAAATTTTAAATCCCCACTTATCCCCAATGCATGTTTGGTGGTAGAGTATGAGAGAGTTTAATCCCCACCTATCCCCACTTATCCCCACCTTTCCCCTAAATTTTAGTGTAATTTTTTCAATCCCCAATACTCTACCTCTACCTAGTGGATTGAGGATGGGGTTTTGTGGGGATTGGGTGACAGCAGTGATTCACCCAATACTCTAGAGTATTATCCCCACTAATCCCCACTGAAACACTAGTACCAAACAAGGCCTAAACGGGAATGATTTGCTATGTTACATTTTCTCACTGTTGGATCTAACATGGAATTCATGCTTCTGGTGAAGGCGTCTAGGTCTTGTCGCCAAAGCTCGCTGGTAGCATCCTAGACGCCTTGGGTCTCGGCCCTTCTCCGGTGGATGTCCCTGTCCCACTTGGCGTTGCTCATGTCCTTCGGCTTCTGCTTCGGCGGCTTCCACTGCTTGGGTTCGGCAACGGCAGCGCGAGGTCCGATGAGTTTTTTGGGTGGTGGACGGAGCTAGGGGGAAATGGCGGGATGGGGATATTGCGGCAAAAAAAGGAGGGCAAGTGAAAAAGAGGAGGAAAATCGGACTTGTGTCACGATAGCGCTGTCCCACGCCCTCTTTCTTTCCACCTGATGCTCGCAGGTGCTCCCCGGCGCATTGGGTTCGGCCGGCGATCGCCAGATGAAAATATGGTCCAATCCGGAAATTTGTGGGCTGTTGGGAGCGCGGGGGAAAATAACTCCATCCGACGATAAGACTGGGCCTGAGAAGGGGGTGCTGGGCGGCGAGTGAAGATGCTCTAAGCTTGTCTTCCCTAGCACCTACAATTCCGAGAGGACAAAGAAGTGGCCACTCCGACATCCTGACTAGATGCAGCCGCCGGCTGGTGCTGATGGTGCATAGGAGGTCAGGTCGTTGCCACTAAGGCATATAGCTTTGTCGGCATTATACAAGAGATTTGTGTGCACACTCGCGATGTTCTTCAAGCCGTTTCCCACACAACAGGCCCTTGGTGTGGCCAAATGGTGCCACACCAGCTCCTCCAAGACGCTAGCTTGGCGAGGACATCACTCCGCCGGTGGGGAAGGTTCCCAAGATGCACTGTGCTTTTAAAATGCAACCTTCCCAGGTCTCAGCAACAACAATAACAACTCCCTAAATCTGGTTAATGCTCTGAAGTCGGGAGATGCTGATATGGCTGACATCGGTGTACTCTACCGTGAAGCTAGAAGCCTATGTATGTTGTCTTTTGATGTCTTCGATTTTAGGTTCTGTCGTAGATCATGTAATAAGGCTGCCCATGCAATTGCTCAGCATGGCAGAGATCTGGGTGTGCAGAACCTGTTATGGCTGGAGGATGCTCCAGCGTTTGTATCTGGTTTGGTTGCTAGCGATTTTGCTATGCACCAGGTTTAGTGGAATATATTTTCACGCTTTAAAAAAAACGTAAACCAGAAATAATCACACATGATGCACATCATATAACATCTGATAAGGATAATGTTAAGATTGCAAGCTCGGGAGGTTGTTAAATTCTTGACGTCAGGATTCAGGAATTTGCCCCCAAGCACATTGCACCTATGACCCGTGGGCCGATGGCCTTTGCCCCAAGCACATTGCACCTTCCATCTATGCTATCTCTAAGAGGAAAACTTGGAACGTCCGGAAGTCAATCAACAATGAAGCGTGGATCCTACACCTCGACATTTCCGCGGGCCTTTCGGTCCAAAACCTACATGAATTTACCTTGCTTTGGCAACATACTTCGCAAATCACTCTACAAGACGACGTGCCGGACTCTTTCGTTTGGAAGCTCACCGCGAATGGAGCATACTCTTGCTCGTCGGCCTACAAGGCGCAATTCGCCGGCACCATCCGCTCATCCATGGAGGCGGTCGTTTGGAAGGCTTGGGCGCCCCCAAAATGCAAGCTCTTCTCTTGGCTCATTATTCAAAATCGGGTTTGGACGGCGGACCGCCTTGCGAGACGCGGGTGGCCCAATGGGAGGATTTGCCCCCTTTGTCGTTGCCATGACGAGTCGGCGGCCCATCTTATTTTCAAATGCCGCCTCTCCGTTCGCCTGTGGACCATGATTAGGGATTGGCTTCGCATCCATGACTTTGACCCCGCCTCATGGGATGAGTTTGATAGCGTGGAACATTGGTGGACTTCCATCTCTCTTGCTCATGGCGGTAGAAGGAAGGCTATGGCCTCACTCCTCATGCTTGTCGCTTGGGAGATATGGAATGAGAGGGATGCGAGAGCCTTCAAAAACAAGAGCACTATGCCAACCATCATCTTTGATAGAATTAAGACGGAAGCTAGAACTTGGGTTCTAGCCGGTGCGAAACATTTGGGTCTTTTGATTGCGGGAGAATAGACTTTTTTTTTTCCTCGGTGTGGTTGTATCTCTAAAACTGTGTTCCATGACTTCTCCTTATTTAATGAATTAAGGCAAATCTTTTGCCTTTCTTTCAAAAAAAAAAGGATTCAGGAATTATGAATGTAGCTTCTGTGTGATCTTCGTTACTAGATTCAGTAAAAGACCTAAGCAAACAAGCCTGACTGAATCGATATATGGGAGAATGCTGCAAAACATGATGCCTTTAATGAGATAAGACGTCGTTTGGTACATAAGGTTGCAAACTAAAGAAGGTAGACTTACCCCTTCAAGGGGGATATTAGTAGTAGGACTAGCTAACAGAACATAAAGATGGAAAATATTCTGTTCTGGGCACTCAGTATTTGTACCTCAAGAAAATGATACGGTAATCTGAATCCTACATCCATAAGCCACTCATCAGTATTTACATAATGTAACAGACAAGATTAATTTCAATAGTGGTAGTACTTAGAATGATGCAGATATTACACCAGAAAGAGCTTAATCCCTTGGGCCTTGTTTGGCCAAGCCCCAAGCTACCATTCAGAGTCCATTACATTTTACATTGTACATAGTAGACGCAGTAGCTATCTAGCTCTAGATCAAATATGCCTAACAAAGAGCAGAAGTCGTAAAATACCAAATATAGTGATTTTTGGGTTGTTGCTCCAGCCTCTGGTTCAGAGTTGAGAACATGGCTGACTTTTGTGGACCATGACCTTATGTAATCTTGAATTAGTGCAAATTAGTGCAGATGGGCAATTTGACATAAAGTTGAACATGTTTATTATCCACATTAATGCAAAAAATAATACTCGTATTTGTATAGAAGATTTTTTAACATTATACATTCCACTTTACAACTTTCATCACAACTAAGAAGCTCACTGTGTTGCACAGGCTGCATAACCTATGAATATAGGTTCCTTGATCAAATTGAACGAGCTAATAGTAGTTACATGATTAATTTGGTAAATTATTAAATGATTGCGATTATTGCAACAGAATGTATAATACATTACCAGCTATTCATACAAATAGTAAGTGTAAATAAAGGCTTTGATGTAAGGTTGAAGATGAAAAGTACAATTTCTACAAGAATAATAGCTCAACACTATTGCAAAGAGGTATAAATTAGAGAAATAGCATCCAATCTGAGGATGGCAGGCAGGGCCACATTAGTGACACAACAGATGCCATTTTTAGACTTGATGATCTTCACTGATATTAGTTTATATTGTCGTTGCGTACACCCAAAATTGGGCGTTATACAAATCCGATGGAATTTGATACTCTGAAAACCTTGGTTTCCAACACTAGTTTTCACAAACTTATAGTTGTTTACTCTACTTTTAGCAAAATGCACCAGCACATGCTGAACTTGGAAGGTGAGAACACTTGGGTACATCACTTTCCAGATCCCGCCGCTGGCTCCCCTAACTTGGCAAAGTGGTTCCAGATTAGTGCGATCCCGCTTATGGAGGCACAAGTATGCCTCGCTGGCGGGCATGGCATGGCTAAAAACCTAATGAGAATGAATGGGGAAAAATAGCAAGGGTGGCTCACGACGACAGTGTGGCACGAGTGAGCAGAACAGTTTTTTTACCCCAACACCCCCATGTCTCACTCATGTGTGTCGCACACAGGAAAACCCCTGGCGAGACACACACCAGTCATGCCATGCCGCCACTAGCATACTGTTCTTTTGCATGTCTGCCGTCTGGCTTTGGATTGGAACTGAGCACTTTGCCAAGTTAAGGAAACTAGATGCATGATTTGCAAGGCGGTGAACCTGAGTGTTTCTACTTGCCAAGTTTAGTGACTCCCGGGGTGCACTTTGCTCTTGTACTTTTTATGATCATGTATGTGCTAAAAGTGATATTACGAAGGAGAATTGGCGACTCATTAGTTTCCAAATGACTAAATAAACACTAAGGTCAATGAAAAATGCATACTATGTTCTCAAGTTAGTGGGTGGACTCGGGTAGGATCTTAGATTCAACAGTTTGATACTACTATGTTGACAGCATCTTCAATTTGATTCAACCCTGATTGTGACAACGTTATCCGGCCATGTGGTTCCAACACAACAAACCGGAGACATTCCGGTCTGCTGCACCGGAGATTCCAGCCTCACCCGGAGGTTCCGGCCTAATCTCATGCTAGCACCCAGCCTGGTATCTCTTGCGCGGCGCAGCCTAAGGCTGAGGAACCTGGGCTCCTATAGTGGTTGCCCAAAAAATGTCAATGAATTAATATGAAGTTAACTTTTTTTTCAATGCTTAAAATCATATTTATAAATTTCGGATACATTTTATTAGCTGCTTCTTATCAATTTCTTACAACATTAACCACGCCAGCTTATAAACTTGGACACTACGGCATGGCATCTTGCAGGTGTATAGGAAGATCCTTTAAGCTAGCAGCCAGGCTAAGCTGGTGAAGATGATCACCCATTTCTTCAGAAACAATGAGGTTATTCTGCCTTGTGGGGTCTGGTCTTTTTCATCACAGGCCCTCGAGATGCTTCAGACATCATATCTACTTCAGAGGATTTTGATCTACTTTAGACACCATAAGACCTTGAGTTTAGCTACGCGATTTTGAGCTCATTGTGAGGCTTTCAGCCAGTTTTCTTTGTAAACCAATAAATGTGCGGCTTTTGGTAGATTACTTAAAAAATGAGTCAAAAAATTATTAATCAGTATACAACTAGTGCTCTAGCTGTTGCTCGAAAAACAATCTGCCAACGAAATAATGCAAAATTAGAATTTTTCAATACTTTCCGTGCAAATCATATCTATAAAAACAGGACAGATTTTCTTACCTGCTTCTTGTCAATTTTATACAACATTAACCAAGCCAGCTTATAAATCTTGGACATTATGGCATGGTAATTTGCAGTTCTATAGGAAGACCCTATATAGTTAGCAGCCAGGCAGACAAGGCTCAGGTGCTGAAGATGATCACTCAATTCTTCAGAAATATTGATGTTAGTTTGCCTTATGGGGTGCATCTAAGACCTCGAGATGCTAATGGCGACCCCTGAAACATCTACTTCAGAGGATTTTGATGAGTTTTTTCAGGAGATTTTGTTCATCTTTTTGTTCTTTTTTTTCAGGAGATTCTGATGAAACGGCCAATGGTGCTGCCTTGAAAAATTCTACTCATTTTCCCAGTCTGTGTCATATAATATGGTTGACCAGACGACTTGCACAGAGACCAGTGCACCATTATTAAACCGATACAGCTGCCGCTCATCCCCGTGCTTGGACGCCGAGAACAAGAGGACGTCATCGCGTCGCCTCTTCTCCATGAAGTCTATACGCAGCGTATCCCCTAGATCCACGGCCACCACAAATCTCTGACCGTGCTTCCCCGTCGTTGATATTAAACCGACCGCGTCGCGGCGGCGCTCGTTGTCGATGAAGGAGTAGGAAATTCGCGAGAGGACGGTGGTGCCACCCATGCGTCGCACATGAAAGCCACCCGCCGGCACTTCAATGAAATCCAGCTCGATGGTCGCCTCCACACCTTTAGGAGCAACATATGATTCAAATATGATTGCACCGTTTAGGCCAAGAACATGGTTTAGTTTCCAGGGCTCAAACTTCGAAAATGCTTGCAGACCACCAGCAATGATCTTCAAGTCTTTACCTCCCGTTTTTGCCTTGGCCCATAGATCCATTTCAATCAAGCAGGCGGTCGCAAGTATTCCTCTTGCAGGGCTCCTCAGACGTAAATAGCCTCCTTCCTAAGATGTAGTGGAGAGTAAATATTAATCACATAAGTAATTATTCAGGAAACATAGAAATTACTCCAAAGGAGTTCTGCTAAATGAGTAAGTAACTGGAACGATAAATCTAATGATTATATGCATTTGTCGGGACAAAAGTTTGATTAACAGTTTGCCAAAAATCCCATTCCTAGCTGTGTGCGGTGTCCCACTACAAACTTCCTGACCATTACATCTTTATTTCACACACCTAGTAAAGTTTACTAGCGCAATTAAGTAGTCTAAATTTACTCCATAACAATGATCTATCATATGTATTCACAAAATATGCTACGAGGGATTACCGTGTCAATAGCTTGAGCATTCTCTCTGGAACAATTGAATATATAGTTGCGCGAAAAGTCCAAAGTATCCCTTGTAGCAACCATGCCATAGACATCCATCTTTGAGTGTATCCCATTGTCACACATGAAATCGACGCACCGGCGATTTTCCGTGAAGAATTTGACCACAACATCGATGAACTGAAGCATGGGGATAGGGGTATGTAAGCATCTGTTCTTGGAGTCACAGGAAGTGTATCTCTTTGGACACAGCAGATCTAGTTTTGGAACAAAAAAACAAATGAAGCAGGTGGTCAATTATACATATCATCTAGTAACATCTTATTAGAATAGACTACGAATGCTGATCAATATATAACCTGTTGGGGGTTCGTCCATGCTATGGTCTTCGATCCATATGTAACCCTTGGATTTTAGTATGTCCCTGGACAAGGACAATTTGGAAACTGCACCAGACAAGGGCAATTTTTTCCCATCCATGGCAACGAGTGAGAAATACTTACTAAACAACGTGCGCGCATGTGTATGTCAGTATGTATATGAGTAGAAGACATAGTATGTAGGGAAGGAGTAGAGGACATACCTTGAGAGGGGTACTTGATACTGCCGGGGCCGAGGATGGGGTCATTGCGGATGCGGCCGTTCTTTCGGGTGGGCGTTTCTTCCTTGCGCTCCCAGATCGCGACGATCCGACGCTGTGTGTCCTCGCTCATCCTGGCCCAGGCCCCATCGGTGAACATGTGGTCGACACCGGCCGGCCGCCGCAGAGCAGGGCGAGGGCTCTCTTCCATCGGTGGAATTCGAGATTGAGGACTAGAAAACTATGGCTTCGGCTCTCTTTTGAACCATCTCGGTTATATCTATCTGCACGATATCCGTCTCCAGGAGGACCGGCGGAGATAGTCTCTATACTTAAAAAACAAAACAGGAACATGTTCCGTCATCAGGTCCAGGTGGTACCTCGCTCGTTTCGTGCATCGTCGCGCTCCCATCGTTGTTGTTTTTCTCATTTTTAGGGCTACTTTGATTTAAAGGATAGGAAAAGCATAGAAATAGGAAAGGTATAAGATTGGAATGACATGTCTACTTGAATCCTACAGGAAGATGAAGTGTGTTTGATTGTAGCAAAGGAATTTTTTCATGAGGTATGAGCTAATGCTTTTTTCCTATAAAAATTACACTACAAGTTCCTATAGGATATGTTCCTATGAATCAAACATGATGTATAGGAAATTTTCCCATAGGAACCAAATCCTACACAATTCCTATGCAAATCCTTTGAATCAAAGGAGCCCTTAGCCCTTCGTGAAAGGAAATAGCCCCCCGTGAAAGGAAAATCAGCCTGCAATACCTCTTCTCTCCCGAGCGGGAGACACCCACTCGATCCAAATCCCGAGCGAGTCCCCATGCCCTCAAGGCCTCGACCTAGGGTTCGAGCACCCCGCCGCCGCTCCCTCTGGCCGTGGCGCGCCGCATCCCTCCGGCCCCAAGCCGCCGTTCTACCGCCTATGTGCGAGCGAAGAAACCTCCCAGAAACGAGGATCCGCAAGGCGGGGAGCATCCTCGACGCTGAAGCTATCGATGCGGAGGCGGACGCCAGCACGACGACGGCGATTGGGGCAGGGATCCCGCGCCAAACCCGATGCCGAGTAAGGCGGATGAGGCTCCAATTCCAAAGGAGGACAGCGGGCTCCGAGAAGATCCGCTCCGACCTCTACGATGATGGCGCGGACGGCCGCGGGCATCGCTCCACATTACCCATCCTCTCTTCTCCTTCATGCCCGACGCCCTCCTTCCCCTCCAGGATAACCTTGGCGACAAGGATGGCCGCTGTATATCCTCGATGGCCATCGAGCTCGCCCCGATGACGACAGAGAGCGCCCAGGTCACCGCCTCCTCCAGCTCGACTTCGTTGGTCGACGACAGGATCCCATCTCCATCTCGACTCCTGCGTAAGTGTTCCCATTCACCTCCCTACCTGCCAATTCCCCTGAACGATTGGTTCAGATCCCTTAGCTCCTCTATTCACCATTGTTCTTACTATTCCATGATGGATTTATCCTTCGTCTTTGACTATTTCAACAACAGATAAAGTACCGTATCTTCCCCGCGCCACATATTTCTGCTCAATGCCATGATGATGTGTGCGATTCGAACTGCAGTGAAGTTTCAGCTGATGCCTCCGGGATGGTTATGATGCAAGATGCAGTGATCTCTAACTATGGGTATACTCACGTTTAAGCTCTCTGATTTGGGTCATTGCCCTGTTGCTCTTGCTGCTCAATGTTAATATATGCCCTTGGGTAATCTGATGTGTGTTAACTGGTGGAGTATAGATCTGTAGCGCACTAGAAGAGGCTTCAGAAGGAAGGAAAGACATGCTAGGAAAGATAGAACAGTAAGGGTTTAGAGGTGACCTTGCCGTCGGCGCCTTGCGGTCGGACACTGTTTCGCGGTTGTCGCCATCAACCACTGAGGAACAGCTCATTATGATGAAGTCTGCGGGCTTGTCAAGTTTGCCGCTGAAGGTATCAAACCTGCATGTGCAGAGTAGGAGTGTCTGCCGTGCTCTGTCCCTATTTTCATTTTCAGACTAATGTGACAGGGAAATTGAGAAGGTGGTCTGGTTCCATGAATTCAAATGGGGCGCAATGTATCTGGTTTAGATACTGGACATGTGGAAGAAGAGGAAGAAAATGGAAGTGCTAAAGTTCATGCTGGTGAGTTAAACATGTATTTTTTTTCTTTATTGCAGAAGTTTTTGTGATTGATGGGGCATTAAAAAATATGTAAATTGTGTGATGGCAGTAGTGCCAGAACCTGATGTACCCATGGGCGTGGAGGCAAATGACCACAAGAGAAGGGAAGCAAGTCATTTTGACCACGAAGAAGAAGAGGAGATGTGAAGTAGAAAATGCATGCAGAAGAAAAGGAAAGTGCAGACTGGCAAGGTTATGAGCTTGGCGCCGATGACGACACCAACGCTGAAGTCGAGAAAAGTGACCGACAACAGGGTAACGAGATACGAGATACATCTGATGGGTAACGAGCGCCCTGAGAAATGCAAATAATATTATCTCAGATATTTGCAAATGCAAGCAAACATGATCGCAGATATTTCTTATTGCTTGCTTCTGGAGATTGCAAGTACAAACATTGATTATTTTTCATATTAAGCCTCGACCACATATACGTGCATACTGATTTGGTGCATTGTATTCATCAATGAAGTTGAGCAAAACTTTGTTGTTTTAAATACATTTGTACTTCTGGTTCTTTTGAATCAAATACACATTGCCAATAACTTGCTTTACAAGAATGATCACGGTGGTAGGAACAAGATTGAGGTGATAGGTGAATGTTGATTGAAAACTTTGCTTCTTTTTCCTGCAGAAGATGCGGTGAGAGCTAAGGGACATGATCATAGCAGCAGACTACTACAAAGGGGCTGTGGTTGGGAACTATGGAGCTGAACATGTCTAGGCACAGGAGGTCATGGCTTTCTCACTAGAGAATAGAGATACATTAGAACCTATCTACTGAAGGTCACAAGGTCAATTCACAAATTATGATAATTGGAATATGGTTTTTTTAGTCAACAATTGATTTTCTATAGTATTACACTAGAGATACATTAGAACCTATCTACTGAAGGTCACAAGGTCAATTCACAAATTATGATCATTGGAATATGGTTTTTTAGTCAACAATTGATTTTCTATAGTATTAATATTGTCATCATTATTGCTGCTACTGTTTGTGCTAACTCAATGTTATTGATCATTGGAGATAATTATTATGTAGATAACATAGAGCGATTCTGCATTTGTGTTCTGAAAAAAAAAGAATACAACTTACTATGATCTGTGTATAAATTAATTAGTAGTTCACATTATTTGGGTGCAGGATAAGAATAGATTATAAATGAATAGAGTACATCTATTCTGATGGGTCTTTGCAGTTCACAACACAGTAACTTGGTTTTTGTGACATTGGAGAGTAATTTTATTTCCATTTGTTTTATTTTTGATTTTCCAAGTCTACTTATTTTGACCTGGTCCTTTTTTTATTATGGGTGAAAACTGAGCACTCTCAAAAAGTTTCACTAGAACTCTGAAGACATAATTTGAAATCGCCAAAATAAACCACGGGATTTAGTTCTCATTGAATTTTGAACTGTTTTTTTTATTGCGCCTCAACAAAATGGGGATGATTCTTTGGATGAGGGCTGCATTAAGAAGAGTGAATAATGACACCGGTTTTGAAGAGAATACAAGGCATTTTGATCAAATGCATTTCTGACCCCATAGAAAAAATGGATTATGAGATGTAGTACATGTTGCTGCACATGTGCATATTTGATATCATTTTACTTGATTTTTTTTGCTTGTTTGGCCTACTAATTTGATTGCTTTACTAATTATATTGGTAACATCATTCGGATATATGATTGATATTTACTAGTTTTTCCAGTGCCCCTTCAATTTACCTTTAGCATGAGCATTTTACATATAGTTATGTAATCATGTGTGACTAATGCAGATTGTCCTGGATGACGATTCACTTAGAAATTCGGTTCTATGTAGTAAGATCTATTCTTATTGCATTTTTTACTTATGTATTAGTTGATGGTATATTTTTAGAGTTTATGAGTTGAATGATGCTTCATCGGAAATTATTTTGCAACATGATTGAAGTGAGTTATCCTTATGCTAACTACACCAGGAAGAGAGATGACACCAGGATGCGCCTCGGTCACTTTTTATGTATAGTTGGCATACAAAAATTTGCTACTTGAATAGCTTGCAATTAAATTGTGAGTTGCTACATGTATTGAGCTCATCAAAATTATAACAGATGCTTGTTTATGTTCAGGTTACTTATAAATACTACATCATTTGTCACCACAAGTTGTTTGTCCGAAAGCTGTCGCTGCTACCATGCCGAACGGGGTGCGATTATGAATATTGGAAGGTGCACTTTCTAAATTATTGGTATTAATGTTTAAGCCTAAATATATGATAAGGGTGGAGATGGGACACTCATGAGAGAAAGGATAAACCACAAATAAAAACATGGTGGTACATTGTTATCAAGTCATGCGTAATCTGGCAAATGCCATGAAGAACAAAAGAGCATGGTGGTAGTGGTAAACAGAATCGAAACCACATTGTCGTACAGTAAATTGTATTTGTCATATTCCGTAACAGTGAACATATGATGACACGACCCGAGCGACAAATGATGTACGCATAATAGAAGCAATGTCCGGGATACACGTGAAGTAAAATAGTAGTGAATAAAATATAATTGTTGGGTTGTTGCTTTCGTGGCTATAATGTCGAACTATATGTTGCCTGCCAAAACCCACCGGCGAGCAGTGGTTAAGCAACACGAAGAGTCGGGAGGCTTCCAAGACTGCAGGGGGCCTGGTCCCTCGACGTCGTCCATAAATGTTCCGGCACACGCCCTAGCGGTTGCAAGGGCGCCACCTGACCTATACCTGGTTGAAGGTGTTGGATTGCTTTGATTAGTTTCTGCATGGCAGACACGTAAACATTAAATACGAGCCCTATCGGCTCTCAGGTTGCCCTGTGGATCGCTCAAAGAGCCGATCGCCCCATGGCTTACGTCGGGTTAACGATGACATGGGGCTCCTGCTTGATCAATATAAAGTTAATCTAATCTACGACAGTTTAGGATTTTCACCACATGATCGGAACATCCTGCGCGTAGTTGAGCTTAATAGACACGAAAGATAATGGAAAACTAACCCTAAAAGAGGCCTAAAAACCAACGTTAAGTTAATTCCCGGAACATCCCTCTTAGGACTAACAAACTATACCTTACGTACTACCGGATCGTTCAACCCGTTTGCAAGGCCTAACCATACAGATAGTAAACCAATCCTTGAAGAATCAGGGAGCAACTATAACAGATTGGATCTACTAAATAACGAACAAGCAAGGTGCTGCCCTTATACCTCGGTAGGTATAAGGGCAGCTAGATATTGAGGGGCAGCATAGCTAAACAAGCATGTATAAGAAAAACATCCATGCAAGCCCCAAAACATCTATGATAAATAGTGCTACTCGCCATCAACAACGCTTCAGCACGAGCAACACAAGGTAAACGAATAAACGTATGCTGCCTAGATCGCAAGATGCGATCTATGCAGCTTACCCGGAAGAAACCCTCGAAGGAAGGGGTGGCGATGCGCCTGATTTGTGTTTGTTGTGAACGTGATTGTCCTTCTTTTCGATAACCCTAGATACATATTTATAGTCCAAGGGACTTTCTAATTCGGCGTGCACCTAACCGTGCACGGGTTAAACTCTATCTTTTAATTCTAAACTAAGATGCGATCTACTATATTACAGATACACGGACAATCTAGCACAAACTCTTCGTGGAAGGCCGCTTCAAAGATGCTCCACGCGTATATCCTTCAAGCCCATCTTCACTTACGGCCCATCTCCTGATTTGGCCAAAATCTGGTGATAACACATGCCCCCTGGTTTTGGTAACGATAATTTCAAAACCACTCTGTTTTTCCTTCGAAGGTTCATGTCGTGGCAGAGCAGAACCGTCGCGGTATTCTTCATCATGATGCCTTGCCTTCTCAACTTCTCTGCACGATTTGACAAGTTGTGGCACCACATCCTCAACTGCTTGAGCATTAAATCTCCAGTATATCTCCTTTTATTTAGCCGCATCGAGCAGTTCACCTCTTCATCCCCTCCCCGAACCAGCCGTCGGCCAAAACCCTCTCCTCTGTAGCCATGTCTTCCTCTTCCTCCTCCCTTCATCAGCTGTCTCCTCCCAATCCTCTTCCTCGAGTGAACTGGAGCCGGAGGTCAATCAGATGGCTATCTATGATGCTCTCGCGCCTGAGTATTGGGACGCGGGAGAATGGGACTTCGCCATCGAGTCGGAGGACGACGAGCCCCGCACCGTCGGGGAAGAAGACCTCCGGTTCCTCGTTGATGGGGAGCTGGAATCGGCGTGCGAGGACGACCTCCTCTCTTGGGAAGCGGACCCCTCCTCCGACGAGGTGGAAGAAGAGGCGGAAGAGCCTGAGGAGGAAGACTCCTCCTCCTCCGGGTACCCGCCGGCCAAGCGCCTCCGAGGCTGGGCCTGGTCCGATGACGACGACGATGACGACGAGGAGGATGAAGACGCTTGGCGGCTTCATCAGCGACGAAGAACCGCGGGGCGACCGACGGCGGCGCACGACGAGGCGTGACGGCCCTTAGATTAGGGAGTAGTATAGGGCTAATAGCAGTGCATTAGGCACTCAGATGACCCCTTTTGAGAGCAATTAGCTCTTCGTTGTAAAATCCCCTTTGAATCAATGAAAATGTTCTTCCAATTTAACTTCCAATCCTCCGATTTCATATCTCCTCATTTTCCGATTGTCAAAGGTGGTCAACGCCCCAAGAGCCGATAGCATCGTATCGGCTTTGTACCATCCTCAGATTCAGAGCCGATAGTTATCGCCCATAAAGCTAATCTGATAACCAATTCGATAGGTTCAAGCAGACATCCTCAGATTCAGACAATAACTTGACACCCGATCATAATACTTTCAACCTCTAAAGTCGATGACTGCGCATCGGCTGTTTTTATTCTAAAGTCGATGTCTGTGCATCGGCTGTTTCCCAAAAAAAAATTTACTGGCCGATTTCGTGTATCGGCCTCCATATCTTACTGCTCATCATCCCACATGCTTGGGAAGTACTTCTTGAGATGCTGGCCATTGACAGCCACTGGGAACTTCACACCATCCAACTGTTCGAGCATGTATGCATTCCCCTTTAAAACTTGGTCCACTTTGTACGGGCCGTGCTAATTTGGAGACCACTTTCCATACATTTTATCCTTAGTCCCCAATGGCAATACAACTTCCCATACCAGATCACCAACCTGGAACTCCTTTGGCTTCACCTTCTTATTATACGCGCGAGCCACCTTGGCTTTATTCTCCTTGATTTTCTCAAGCGACCAAAGTCTAAGTTCCGTTGCATCCTCAATCTGTCACTCATCAGGGCTGCATATTCTTCAGTAGTTAGATCATTCGAAATGTAACCCTTCTCGACCCAGCCTTGATTTCCCAGGGTAACACAGCTTCTTGTCCATAGACCAGATGGTATGGCGAGGTTTTTATTGCTCCATGACACGACATGCGATAAGCCCACAAAGCTTCTGACAATACCTCGTGCCAGCGCCTAGGATGCTCGTCGATCTTCCTCTTAATCAGCTTGATCAAACTTTTGTTGGACGCTTCAGCCTGTCCATTTGCTTGAGCATAGTATGGAGACGATCGTATCGACTTGATTCCCATATCCTCGCAGAACTTTCTAAACTCCTTGGACACGAAGACCGAACCTCCATCGGTCGTAATAGTCTGGGAATCCGAATCTGTGAATAACATGCTCCCTCACAAAATCGACAACATCTGATGACACTGCCTTCATAGGAACGGCCTCTACCCATTTAGTAAAATAATCTGCAATGGCCAGAACCCACACATGACCTTTGCTCGAAGGAGGATGTATCTTGCCGATCATATCCATGCCCCACCCTCGGAACGGCCACGGCTTGATGATGGGATTCATTGCCGATGCAGGCACCATCTGAATGCTTCCGAACTTCTGGCATGCTTGACACCTTTATAATACCGGAAACAGTCTTCAAGCATGGTGGGCCAATAAAATCCCGATCGCCTAATCAGCCACTTCATCTTATGAGCCGATTGGTGAGTTCCACAGCACCCTCATGTACCTCATGCAAGAGCCGATTGGACTCGCTGGTCCCAAACACTTGAGAAGTAACCCTTCTAAAGTACGTAGAACATATCGTCACCAATCGGACGTACTTCATGGCCCGGTATCTTATCCGTTTAGGTGCCCCCGAGCCGGATCTTTCAAGTAATTGAAGATATCGGCTCTTCAATCATCAGGTTCCATGAGTTGCACCTGGAAATCGGCTCCATCTACCACGTCTTTGTATCCTGACGCTGTTTGCGCAAGGTCGTTCGCCTCGGAATTTTGCGACCTTGGGATCCAATGGAAGTTGATATACCTGAACTGTGTCATCAGCTCACGGCATTGCATCCATAATGGGAAGAGCAACTCGCTCTCACACTTATACTCCTCCGTGAGTTGAGAAATCACCAACTTGGAGTCCCCAAATATCTCATTGCCTCTGCCCCAGCGTCCAATAGCAACTCCATTCCCTTGCACATCGCTTCATACTCAGCAACATTGTTGGTGCAAGGAGTAGATATCCTGATAGAGAAGGAATACGTTGCCCCCCGAGGCGACACGAGTAGCACGCCGATGCCACACCCATCCTCACAGACCGATCCATCGAAGAACATGGTCCATGCACGCACAAATAGTGCTGCAACGTATGTGTTGATTCGTTCAGCAATAAGATCGGCCAACGTTTGTCCTTTGACTGCTTTCGCAGGCTGATACCGAATATCAAATTCCGATAAGGCAAACATCCATTTGCCGAGTCGGCCTTTCAACACAGGAGCCGACAACATATGCTTGATGACATCCGATTTGCATATGACGATGATTTCAGCTTTCAGCAAGATGTGCTGAATCTTGGTGGTGAAGAATAGGCGAGGCACAACTTCTCGATCTCGAGGTACCTTGTTTCTGCATCCAACATCCTCCTGCTGAGGTAGAAAACCACTTTTTCCAGGCCATCATAGACCTGCACCACCACCGACGCGATGGAGGTGTCGCCACCGAGGTAAATGTAGAATGGCTCTTCTGCTGTGGAACCAACACTGTGGCCGTCAAGTACTCCTTAATATCGTCAAATGCTTCTGTTGCTCGCCCAGCGAAACTCCTCATCGACTTGATTTTGACCAGCCCCATGAACGGCTCAATTCGTCCCGACAGTTGGAGATGAACCTTCGACGAAATTAATTTTGCCGATGAGACACTGGAGTTCCTTCTTCGTGGTGGGTGGCTTCATCGTTCGCACTGCCTCTTGACTTTTCAGGCCGATCTCAATTCCGCGTTCATGAACCAAGAATCCCAGGAACTGACCGGCCGTCACACCAAAGGCACACTTCTTTGGATTCATTCTTAGTCCGAACTTCCTGGTTCGGTCCAGGACGTGTCGCAAATCTTCCAAGTGTCCGTCCACCGAAACAGACTTGACCACCACGTCATCGATGTAAATCTCCACCAATTTGCCGATTAAGTCGTGAAAGATGTAATTCATGGCTCTTTGGTATGTCGCGCCGGCATTCTTCAATCCAAACGTCATGACCACATATTCGAACAAGCCTACTGAGCCTGGCACTCTGAATGCAGTCTTGTTTATATATCTTCTGGAGCCATAAAGATTTGGTTGTAGCCGGCATTGCCATCCATGAAGCTTAGAACTTTATGACTAGCAGCTGCATTGATCAACGTCTCTGCTACTGGCATCGGATATTCATCCTTGGGAGTGGCACTATTGAGATTCCGAAAATCTATGGCGACGCGCCATCGGCCATCCTTTTTCTCCACAGGTACGACATTGGAAATCCATTCAGCGTGCATGGCTGATGAACCCGGCGTCCAACATCTTCTGGATCTCTTTCTTGACTTCCACCAAGATTTCGGCCTTCATCTGTCGTGCTGCCGGAACGGCCGAAATCCTTTCTTCAGAGGAGCCGATGCTCAATGATACTTCTGTCTAACCCAGGCATCTCTGTATAATCCCATGCGAAACAATCTGGGTACTCTTTCAACAGGGCTATCAACCGGCTCCTCAGCTGTGGACCCAAATTTTTGCTGATAAATGTTGGTCGTGGCTTATCCCCAGGGCCAATGTCGATCTCTTCTAGTTCATCAGCTGATGTGAACCCATACCCCAGCTTTCCATCGCCTGCTAAATCAATGTTGGATACAGGCAGAAGGTATGTTGAGGCTAATTTTGGCCGGTCGCTAGAATCGGCCTCCTTTTTCATTGCAACTGAGGGTTCACAACTTCTTGGTTCTCTGCTATAGCTACGTGACATGCTCGAGGTGAGATCCTCGCTTTATTTTTTGGGGCCGATCGCATGTATCGGCCTCCTCTTATCTTTGCCACGAGTGAATGCTCTCTGGCTCATCCTTACTATGATCTGCAAGCCCTGCAATGTTGATATCAAAAGAGAAACCTGGCTCGCGTGCTGGTTGAGATCCACCATGTTGACGTCAAGAAACGGATTCGTATCAACTCTCATGGCAAACCGACCGAAGAGTAATCGGCCTTGTTCTATCGCCATTTGAATCTGTCCGCGCAAGACTTTGCAGTCATTGGTGGCATGGGTGAACGTGTGATGCCATTTGCGTATATGGCCGTTCATCTCTTGTAACGTGGGGATTGCCTTCGGGTAACTTCAGCTGTTTTTCCTTTAGCACAAATCAAAAATCTGCTCCGTTTGCTTAAATCAAAGTCAAACCCTTTTGCAGGCCCTGGTTGTTTCACCCACTTGCAGGACACGGGCTTTGCCCCCGAGTCCATTCAGCTACAGCGACTTCCTGATCTTCTGCCGAATCTTCATCTTCTCCCGTCTCGATCAGGGCGACGCGCTTGAACTTGTCCTGGTACAATTCCGGGTGGCGCTGTTCATACGATGTCAATTTCTAAACCATATGCGCCAGTTGTACGCTTGGAAGGTCACATCTTTGAGCGGCGCTGACTGCTATCGCCGGCTCGATCGCTTCCTTCTGGATAAACGAACCGAATAACATCGGTTCCCGACGGTCCTGACTGGATGTATTGGACACCGTCTCTCTCGCTTTGCCGAACCCGGGTCAGATCGGCAATGCCAGCTTCAATAGCTTCGAATGGTATTGTATGTGGAATTGTTCCTCCGGTGCTTCCATGTCCGAACCGAATCGGTGGCAACGAGTGTACCACCCAAAGGCCGGACGTGAGAGATTGTGAGAAGAACCTCACACGTAGCCAACTGCGAGACCATGCCTATGTGCCAAATATCGGCTCACGTGCTCAATTGAGCTAGATCCTTCGATCCACTGAATTTTGTGAAGTCGGGAGCCGATATTTAGCGGTAGTGGGATTAGGTCATACTCGTTGGGATACGGCTTGGAATAGCCGATCATTCTCTTCTTCGGGGATGCCGAACTGATCTCTCAAGATTGCAGTGATCCGATCCACCGAGAGGAGGTTGAGCGTTCCGACTTGTTCCGGTGGCATATTTAGCTAGCCACTGTTTCTCGGCATCTGCTCCAGACCGCCCTGCCCAACTACTCCTTCCGGCGACGCCTCCTGCCGTAATCTGATTCGCCCAGTTCTTGTAGTCCGGCACGTACGTGCACACATATCCATGGGCGGATCATATAGGAATTGGTAATCGCCAGGATCACCTCCAACCTTGTAGACGACGTACGCCGATGAACCTTGTTGCTGTGGAGCTGCCATCGTGTACGGCAGTGGTGGCCTGGTGTAGAACGGTATCTCTCCCCGATGAGTTCCTAGCGCAGGTCCTGAAGGAGAATGCGATGCTTCATGATTTCTTGCACCACGTGAAGCGCAACACACTCCAAAGTGTTCACCAGGCTCTCAGAATGCCGATGTAGAGAATGAGCAACAGCATAGTTAATTTCCTGCCGCAGTGCTCTGGTCCGTTCGTCCGAAGGGAGAGATAGATCTAGTCCCTCCAACGCGCCTTCGGGTTGGAACCCTTTGAACTTGATCCCGTGCGAAGGGTCTTCTCGAAAGAGCCGATGAGATCGGCCGAAGATGGCCTTGAGATCATCATATTTCTTCTTGTGCTCAGCAGGCAGATCTTCGTACTTGACCGGTTCTTCCGCCATCTCGGATGTTGACGTGGTTGTTGCGGAAAGTGGTCCCACCGGGCATGCCAGAATGTGTTGCTGCCAAAACCCACCGGCGAGCTGGTTAAGCAACACGAAGAGCGGGAGGCTTCCAAGACTGCAGGGCCCTGGTCCTCGACGTCGTCCCGCAAATGTTTCGGCACACGTCCTAGCGGTTGCAAGGGCGTGCCACCTGACCTATTGATGTCTACTTACGCTTCTTTTCCTGTAGACAGTGTTGGGCCTCCAAGAGCAGAGGTTTGTAGAACAACAACAAGTTTTCCCTTAGTGGATCACCCAAGGTTTATCGAACTCAGGAGGAAGAGGTCAAAGATATCCCTCTCATGCAACCCGCAACCACAAAGCAAGAAGTCTCTTGTGTCCCCAACACACCTAATAGGTGCACTAGTTCGGCGAAGAGATAGTGAAATACAAGTGGTATGAATGAATATGAGCAAGAGTACGGCCAGAAAATAGCTTGCGCGTGCATTGATGGTAGTAATATTGTAGGAAGTAAACAAGCGAGTAACGCAAGTAGTAATTCAGAAACAAGTAACAAGCAACGATAGCGTATTTAGGAACAAGTCCTAGGGAATAGACTTTCACTAGTGGACACTCTCAACTTTGATCACATAAGAATAGATAAATGCATACTCTACACTCTCTTGTTGGATGATGAACACATTGCGTAGGATTACACGAACCCTCAACGCCGGAGTTAACAAGCTCCACAATTAAATGTTCATATTTAAATAACCTTAGAGTGCATGAAAGATCGACACGACTAAACCAAGTACTAGCATAGCATGCACACTGTCACCTTCACACCATGTAGGAGGAATAGATCACATCAATACCATCATAGCAATAGTTAACTTCATAATCTACAAGAGATCATAATCATAGCCTACGCCAAGTACTAACACGGATGCACACACTGTCACCATTACACCGTGCAGGAGGAATAAACTACTTTAATAACATCACTAGAGTAGCACATAGATAAATTGTGATACAAAACACATTGCAATCATAAAGAGATATAAATAAGCACTTCACTACGCCATTCATAACAATGAATAAGTATTCGTGAAATATAGCCTAAGAGACCCACACGGTGCACACACTGTCACCTTTACACACGTGGGACAAGGAGTCTCCAGAGATCACATAAGTAAAACTCACTTGACTAGCATAATGACATCTAGATTACAAGCATCATCATATGAATCTCAATCATGTAAGGCAGCTCATGAGATTATTGTATTGAAGTACATAGGAGAGAGATGAACCACATAGCTACCGGTACAGCCCTTAGCCTTGATGGAGAACTACTCCCTCCTCATGGGAGCAGCGGTGATGAAGATGGCAGTGGAGATGGCAGCGGTGTCGATGGAGAAGCCTTCCGGGAACTTCCCCGTCCGGCGGCGTGCCGAACAGAGACTCCTGTCCCCGCATCTTGGCTTCGCGATGGCGGCGGCTCTAGAACTTTTCTCGTCGTGGCTTCTTCCGTCGGGGTTTTTAGGTCGGAGACCTTATATAGGCGAAAGGGCAGCCTCGGAGGCCTGGTGGGGCAGACACTAGGGCGGCGCGCTGGCTCCTTGGCCGCGCCGCCACCATGTGTGGGCCCCACGTGGCCCCTCTCGACGGTTCTCGGGTGTTCTGGATGCTTCCGGGAAAATAGGAACCTGGGCGTTGATTTCGTCCAATTCCGAGAATATTTCGTTACTAGGATTTCTGAAACAAAAAGCAGCAGAAAACAGGAACTGTCACTTCGGCATCTCGTCAATAGGTTAGTTCCGGAAAACGCATAAATATGACATATAATGTGTATAAAACATGTAGGTATCATCAATAAAGTAGCATGGAACATAAGAAATTATTGATACGTCGGAGACGTATCACCTATACCTGGTCAGGAAGGTGTTGGATTGCTTCGATTAGTTTCCTGCATGGCAGACACGTAAACATTAAATACGAGCCCTATCGGCTCTCGGTTGCCCGTGGATCGGCTCAAAGAGCCGATCGCCCCATGGCTTACGTCGGGTTAACGATGACATGGGGCTCCGCTTGATCAATATAAAGTTAATCTAATCTACGACAGTTTAGGGTTTTCACCACATGATCGGAACATCCTGCGTAGTTGAGCCTAATAGACACGAAAGATAATGGAAAACTAACCCTAAAAGAGGCCTAAAAACCAACGTTAAGTTAATTCCCAGAACATCCCTCTTAGGACTAACAAACCATACATTACGTACTACCGGATCGTTCAACCCGTTTGCAAGGCCTAATCATACAGATATTAAACCAATCCTTGAAGAATCAAGGAGCAACTATAACGGATTGAATCTACTAAATAACGAACAAGCAAGGTGCTGCCCTTATACCTGGGTAGGTATAAGGGCAACTAGATATTGAGGGGCAGCATAGCTAAACAAGCATGTATAAGAAAAACATCCATGCAAGCCCCAAAACATCTATGATAAATAGTGCTACTCGTCATCAACAACGCTTCAGCACGAGCAACACAAGGTAAACGAATAAACGTATGCTGCCTAGATCGCATAGGCAGCATGATGCTTACCCGGAAAAAACCCTCGAAGGAAGGGGTGGCGATACGCCGATTTGTGTTTGTTGTGAACGTGATTGTCCTCCCTTTTTCGATAACCCTAGATATATATTTATAGTCCATGGGACTTTCTAATTGCACCTAACCGTGCACGGGTTAAACTCTATCTTTTAATTCTAAACTAAGATGCGATCTACTATATTACGATACACGGCAATCTAGCCAAACTCTTCGTGGAAGGCCGCTTCAAAGATGCTCCACGCGTATATCCTTCAAGCCCATCTTCACTTACGGCCCATCTCCTGATTTGGCCAAAATCTGGTGATAACACTATATCAAAATACATTTTCAAAAAAATAGGGATATTCTCTATTTTGGAATATGTCTTTTTATGCATGTGAATTTTCACGTGTCAACTAAAATACGGTAGGAAAAAACTTGAGAAACCTGTAGCAAAATTTGAGAAACCCGTAGCAACGCACGTACGTTCAACTAGTAAAAAGAAAATGTGCAAACCAGCGCAGCCGGGAGCTATTTATTTTTCACGCCAACAGTCCATCTGACCGGTCATACCGGGCCGGCCGCGCTGGCCTTTTCCCTGGATCAGAAGGACCAGGCCATCCCGCGTGGCTACACGCTCACGCAGAGAGCCGCCGCGCGATTCCTGCTCCGGCGAATCCTATACACCGACCAGGTCGGCGTATACGGCGTGCCGCACACCCCCGCACGTTGTTTGGGCCGGCCCATGTCGGTGTCTGGTTCCGCTTCGCTTTTCCTTTTCTTCCTGGTTCGCTTCATCCGCCCCCAGCGTTCGAGTCTCCGCCTAGCTCTGATTCTTCCTCCGCCCCTCCCTCGCCCCCTTCCTCGCCCCTAGTTCTGGTTCTTCTCTATTCTTGCTACTCGTCTGCTTCATTCGTCCCCATCAATGGCGGCGGAAGGTTAGGACCCGTTTCCATCTTCTCCTCCATACACGCAATACTGAATTCGTTCAGATTTAGGTTTTTTCCAGAGAACAATGTGGTTGTTTTGTTCGGATTTTAGGGTTACGTTAGGATGCCGACTGTTTCGATGTTTCTTCACTGCAGTTGCTATAGGTTTGTTGGTGTTTCTCATCTCGAAGTCGGGGCATTTTCGTCGTTGGTTAGATTTAGGGTTCCAGAGATCCGCCTACCACTACCTCCACGGCCAGGCTCTGCCCAGCAGCTCCCGCCAATGCTAGCTACAGCCCAACGCTGCGCATCTGCTGTTATAGTTCTTGGCCGATTGTTTTGCTGTAGTGCTTCGCTGACTACATATGTTTCGTCAGGTTCGAGTCATTTGCTGGTTGACTACATATGTTTCGTCAGGTTCAGTCATTAGGAAAATAATCAACGGAGGAAGCATAATATTTTCCTCACAGTAAGCGATGGTTTGGCGCTATCTTTATTTTGACTTCTTTAGTTTTCCTGTGTTGCTACCCGAGGCATGTTTCTGAATCTGATTGTGTGTATCAGTACTTAAGTAACATGATTCTAAAACATTAGGACGTTCCTTTGAGTCTGGCTACAGTTAGCAAGCATGAGCTGCAGCCAGTCAGGACCTGAGAAAACAAAGTTACTTTGTGGAGGCAGCTGCAAGTGAGATCTCATAGCAAATCTAAGAGCTTTTGGTTTAGTGCACTCCACAACAGCGTGATGACTGTTTTCCACTGCATGTCCACAAATGTTGCAAATACTTTCAATCTGTAGTGTTCTTCTGAACTTATTCTTCTTTTTTTTATTGCGAATCTGAACTTATTCTTCTTAGTCCAACTACAGATCTTGATTTTTCTTGGGACTTTTGCAGACGAGATGGGATTCCAAGTAGTTCTGGAGTTGTCAGTTCTCGAACTACCACCAGTTAACCATCTCACACCTTTCTTGAGATTATAGGCCAGTTTGTAAGCACTTCAACCGAGAAGGATCCGGACTGGTCATAATGCCATGCATAGAAGTCGTCTCCCTTAACATCAGGTAGCTTGATGTTTAGAATCCAGTCAGCATCCTTTCATAACAAACTTTCCGAGCCATATCCACATCTGTAAGGTATTATTGGTTCAAGGTAGGCCTCTTTTTTGTAGTGACTAGGATTTCTTTGCTGTTTTCAGATGTTTGAGCGACCAGCTTGTAGGATATTTTTTTTGGTTTCTCTGTTTTTCATGTTTCTCCATGCTTTTTTGCTTGATGTTTTTCTTTTTATGGCTATAGCTGATATGTGTTTTTCAACATGGTTCTTTCCTGGACTATAGATGATTATCTCTTTTTAGTCATATGTGTTTTTCTACATGGTTCTTTCGTTGGCCTTTATGATATGTGTAGTACCATAGAAGTCTTGATCTTTTTTGCGTAGCAACTGGAAGCTTTAACATGTTCATGAGTTAGATTTCATTTTAAGATTATCTGTTTATGTTATGTGTAGTACCATAAAATTACTTTTCAACTTCAATGGCATAATCTTGGCTAGTTTGCAAAAGTATATACCAGTTTGTCTGTTTTAGATCTTTCCGGTCACTACTTTATTTTAGAGACATCTTTTTTTCCTACTCCATTATGTTCAAGGAAGGAAAAAGTTCATGCGAAGAATTCGTTCATGCTTTTATTTATGTTCAAGGAGAGAAACCGTTTATGCCAATATTTCGTTCTTTCTTTATTTTAAGTTCAAGGAGGGAAACCGTTCATCTCGAAAATCCGTTCATGCTTTTTTAATGTTCAAAGTAGAATACAGCTCATATGTGAGGTCTATATCAAGAATCCGTTCTTTCTTTATTTAAGTTCAAGGAGGGAAACCGTTCATGTCGGAAATTAGTTCATGCTTTCTTAATTTCCAAGGTTGGATACAGTTCATGCAAGAATCCGTTCATGCATTTTTTAAAAGTCCATGCCAATAATCCATTATTTCTGTATTTAAGTTCAAGGAGGGAAACCGTTAATGTCAGAAATCCATACATATTTTTATTTATGTTCAAGGAAAGAAATTGTTCATGCCAAGAACGCGTTCATGCTTTATTTAAGTTCAAAGAGGTGATCCATTCATGCCAAAGAATTCGTTCATGTTTTTTATGTTCAAGGTAGAAAACCGTTCATACCAAAAATCCGTTCATGCTTTTATTTATGTTCAAGGAGGGGAAAGCATTCATGCCAAGAATATGTTCAAGCTTTTTAAATGTTCAAGGTAGAAAACCGTTCATACAAAGAATCCATTAATGCTTATTTTATGATCAAGGGGAGAAACCGTTCATGCCATGAACCCGTTCATGCTTTTTTAAGTTCAAGGAGGGAAACTGTTTATGTCAAAAATCCCGTTCAAGCATTTTAAATGTTCAAGCTACAAAACCGTTCATACCAAGAATCCGTTCATGCTTTTATTTATGTTCAAGGAGAGAAATCGTCCATGCCAAGAATCTGCATGCTTTTAGTTCAAGGAGAGAAACCGTTCATGCCAAGCTGTCATTCCTATATTTTTGTTCAAGGTTCATGCTATTTTTAAATGTTCTATGTAGAATACCGTTCATGCCAAGAATCCGTTCTTTGCTTTATTAAAAGCATGGAGGAATTCGTTCATGCTTCAGAATCTGTTCATGTTTTTTTTATGTTCTATGTAGGAAATTTTCATGCCAAGTTCATGCTTTATTATGTTCATGCTAGGAAAACCGTTCATGCCAAGAATCTTTTCACCCTTTCATGCTTGTTTTATGTTAAGGAAGGGAAAAGTTCATGCGAAGAAATCGTTCATGCTTTTATTTATGTTCAAGGAGAAAAAATGTTCATGCCAAAAAATCGTTCTTTCTTTATTTTAAATTCAAGGAGGGAAACTGTTCATCTCGGAAATACGTTCATGCTTTTTTATTGTTCAAGGTAGAATACATCATGCCAAGAATCCATTCATGCTTTTTTTAAGTTCAAGGAGGGAAACTGTTCATGTCAAAAATCCGTTCAAGCTTTTAAATGTTCAAGGTACAAAACAGTTCATGCAAGAATCCATTCATGCTTTTTTAAGTTCAAGGAAAGAAACCGCTCATGCCAAGAATCCGTTATTCCTATATTTATGTTCAAGGAGGGAAAATTACCTTCATGCTTTTTTAATATATACAATATAGAATACCGTTCATGGCAAGAATCCGTTTTTGCTTTACTTAAAAGCATGGAGGGAATCCGTTCATGCTAAAGAATCCGTTCATGTTTTTTTATGTTCTAGGTAGGGAAACTTTCATGCCAATAATTCGTTCATGCTTTATTTATGTTCATGCTAGGAAAATCGTTCATGCCAATAATATGTTCATCCTTTCATGCTTATTTTATGTTCAAGGAAGGAAAAAAGTTCATGTGAAGAATTCGTTCATGCTATTATTTATGTTTAAGGAGAGAAACTATTCATGCCAAGAATATGTTCTTTCTTTATTTTAAGTTCAAGGAGGGAAACCGTTTATCTCCGAAATCTGCTTATGCTTTTTAAATGTAGAATACTGTTCATGCCAAGAATCCGTTCTTGCTTTATATAAAAGCATGGACGGAATCCATTCATGCTAAACAATCCGTTCATGTTTTCATGTTCTAGGTTGGGAAATTTTCATGCCAAGAATTCGTTCATGCTTTATTATGTTCATGCTAGGAAAACCGTTCATTCCAAGAATTTGTTCATCCTTTCTAGGTAGGGCATTCTCATTTTTTCATGACTGCAGATGTGACTCTGGCATTTTTGTAATCCAATTCATCAAATGGTACAACGGAAATTTTCTGCAAAACAATCCCTGACAGTATAATACATGTGCAGAGCAGTTAATTTTTTTTTCAGATATGTCTTTTTACGTTATGCTTCTGTGCAGTGAGCATATAATACATGTTCAGAGCAGTTAAATTTGATTGCAAAACGATACCTGACAGTATTCTCCAAAAAAAAAAATTCATTTTTTTAATAGGCTCCGCACCTTCTTCATTGATTAAGCTACCATCACCCAAGTAGCAAGATGATGTACCAAAAAAATAAGTTTCTTATTTTGAACAGCAAAAAATATTTATTTTTTGCATTTTCAAAACATGATCTAATTGTTCTATATTTATCTATTGCATTTTCACAGGAACATGGCAAGAAGAAAAACAGAGAATCGACAATGAGTTATCCAAGTGTTAAAATAAGTTTTAATGTACCAGGCAAAATTGTTTGTATCTATCACAACAGCAGTTAAATCTCTATTGTATTATACGAGAGCTACATCAGATGATTGAAAGACAGACCAATCATGTGGTGGTTCCTACCACATGGCTTCTGTTTTCAAAACGCTTTTATGATGATAATTGTGTTTTTTTATTCTGCGAATGAGAAGAGGGCTTGTGTTTGGCAGAAATCAGCTGATATACATATGTAGGCTCCACAGCTGATAATTGACCCTCTCTTGTTGTTTGACTAGAAAACAGAGGGAGAATTGACCCTCTCTTGTTGGGCATTTTCGTAAGCCAGTTGTGTCAGCTGACTGTCAATAACTGTACTTTAGAAATTTCTATTTGTACTAATAAATTCATCTTTTTTAGCAGTCTATAATCAATCCTTATGTGTGACATCAAACCGCTAGTGCGGCAAACCAGCAGCGGTGTTATTTTTTGTTAAACGTGGTGTTGTTTTCCTAAACGAAACGAACCTACAAGAAACAGTAGCTAAAATCGACACAGAAGCATAGTGTTGCTGTTGAGCACCTGCTGCACCGCGACAGTACAAAATGCACGGAAGCTAAGATCGATAGGTTCGTCCCGGCAAAAAAAAAAAGATCGATAGGTTCGTAATATCCGAGCAGACGGTAGCAGCGAACGTGGGCCAAGCCCATGTTCATCCGGGGGTGTGCGGCAACTCGGATGCTGCCGACCAGGTCGGTGTAAAGCACCACCCCCCACCGAACCGCAAGCCGCAAGTCAAGCATGCCCCACGCCGCCGCGCGATTCCCGCTCGCTTGGTTTCCCCAGCCCGCCAGGCGCGCGCCCGCTCGGCCGGTTTTCCTGCAACTGCCGCACGCCATGCGCCCAAGCCGCTCGCCTCACGCGCGTGCGTGCCCATCCATGGCTTCCTCTGTATCCGTTCCTGCCAAATTTCCAGTGATATGGGCCAGTATGACCGGGCCCAGGCCGGTTATACCGGCCATACTTGATTCCTGCAGGAAAATTGCGGCTAGTTTTCTTTATATAAGGCAATTCCCAATCTCAGATCAATCACCTTTTGCCTTCTATTTGATCCAGATCTCATCTAAAAGGTCTCAAGAACTACATTGCTATTATTTGCCTTAAATTCTTGACCCCTTGAGTTTTACTCGACGGATTTGAGAGTTGATCCGTGCATTCTCGAAGATCCCTTCATCCTTTATCTAGACAACCATACACTTTTCGATTTGAGCCAATGTATCAATTTTCCCTCTCCGATCTTTTTACTCTTGGAGGTTGAGGACTCCTAGGCGGTAGCTGTCGCCGGGAGCGATCAATTTTGTGATTGAGCCGGAAAATTTGTACGGGATTGAAGGCCTCCCTAAGGTCTTAACATAGTGGAACGAGCTCCTACTTCGTGGAAGGAGCTCACGGAGAAGAAGGTGTGCCCTTCGTGGTACCGCACCTCTCCAACGGTGACTAGCTTCCCCTCAAGGAAGTGAGCATCGGGATACATCGTCGTCTCCGCGTGCTTCGGTTATTTCTTTCCACCTATTTAATTATTTGTGATAGCCATCGAGTTTGAAGTTCTTGATATTTGTATTTTGTCATATAGGGTGTTTCACTTAGTTTGCATTAGGCCACTTTATTTATCCGCATAGTCTAAAATTGCAAACAAGTCAAGGAAAATTTTGTAGAACCTATTCACCCCCCCTCTACGTTACCGACATTGAACTTCCACTATAGAACTTGGTACATGGTAGCTCATTTCTGGGAAGGTATTTCTAGAACATTTGTGATGCTCCAAGTTTATTATTTTTCCAAGAAACTAGGTCACATAAGATGATGCAGTGGGAAGGTCTTAATTTTGTTTCTTCTTGAATTAGTTGTGCCTATTCAAATTGTGGCTCCACCGGCGGAACGAAAATCTTACGTAGGGGATGAATCTTGCAAAACGCAGCGTGGATCTATCATGAAATAGATAGTTTGAATCTAATTTTTTAACATATCGTGAGCGAACTATGAAGCACATGTAGTTCAAATTTCGCCCGCTTCTAGCTGAATTAGCAACATTTTTCTTTTTGGTAAAAGGTATCTATAAATATTTTGAGGTGCAACCAGTTGGTGATTTGTATATACAATGTGGTCTAGTATTCTTGAAAATTTTGGTGGCACGAGTTGATACGGTTTCTTCGTAGGTACTTGACAAAAAAAACCATCTTTTCGTGCTCGGATAATAAAAATTAGATTTTTTTGTGCGGAGATAATGAAAAGCCCCCAACATGAACATTGCTTGCCATCCGAATAAGCATGTGTGTGCGCAAATATGGGCTCAGTTCGACAAACTATGCCATGGTTTAAGTCATGACCTAGCTCATTTGGCATAAAAGCCATATAACTTCGTACATGGTAGCTCATTTCTGAGAAGTTTTTCTAGAATATTTACGATACTTCAAGTTTCTTCTTTTTCCTAGAAACTAGGTCACACAAGATGCACATGTTCACCTTTTTTATATTTCCTTTTGAATTACTTGTACTCGGTTCAAATTCAACCAGTCAGAGAGCAGGAACCACATCCCCGACACCCCTGCTCCTCCTCTACCAACGACCTCTCTTGCTAGGACCTCAGGTCCTCCGCACCACCCCTCTTCGCACGACGGCGGGCGACCATGAGCATCCCGACGGCCTATGCCATCGCCCACATGCCACACAATAGCGTTGGCGCCCTCTAGTTCCCATTAATGTGTGACGTCGAGGACCTTCTCGTTCTCTACGACAAGGTCCGACCACCAACAGGACACGCCGGCATAGGACCTCCTCATTCTCTTCATCATGGACCGACCACCACTAGGATGTGTCGGATCGAACGAGATCCTCGGAGGGAAAAGTACCGACGGCGGGGGGTGTTAGGGTTGGACACCAGTTTGGCTTAGGTGGGCCGCCGGGTGGGTTTAGGTTTTATATTTATTTTTCTTGCAATGGTATGCCCACGGCCAAGCCATCGACGTAGCCCTTCCTGGGTGGCCTCTAGGAGATGACACGTTGCAAGTTAAGCCAATGACATTCCATAGGGGTAGCTCCTACGCCGCTAGACTGCCACCCTTTAATATCTCACGCCGACCACCAGTGCATGCTGACGGGTGCATGGAACCGTCAGCACAGGTCAGACACGACGATGGTCAACTTTGCCGGCGCTTGATTTGTCGACGACCAGAAGCTTAGGCATATGCCGACGACATTCTGTTATATGCCGACAACATTTGCCATTGTCATATTGCTTTAGTGGACATGTGTATTCCATGCTAGCTATCTCCGCTTTGTTCCCGAAACATCGAATTCTGAGAATGACTGGTGGCCAACTGCAATGCATATCCTAGACAAGGTCAAGGACGTGTGGTCAAATAATGATCTAGGAGTACATGTAGGAGCTATGCATCGGGACAGAGAGAGATAGAGCATTAGCAGCACGTAGCGGGCAAATGAAGGCGGTTGGATTCTCCGTATCTTGATGCATCCCGCCTCGAGGTTCTTGCCGTCTCGATGCCCCGATTTCCAATTCATCAACTCAGTCCAGCCGCTAGCCACCAGCCATTGTGCCATAAGTCACATCGATTGTCTGGGGCTCCCAAGTGATCTAGCCCTCCATGTCGACCGCATCCTCATTGCCTTGAAGTCAACACCATCCTTATTGCGACAGTTCAACGTTTGTGCAGGTGGTCATCCTCGTTACCATTGTCCACCTCCCTATCAACAGTTCGTGTCAATTAGCTCTGATCGCCTTCATGCTGTAGCCACACCACCAATCGCGGTAGCTCGTTGTCTCATTGCCGCCACCAAGGGACCACCACGAGCGATGGAGTACGGGGCGAGGAGGCCGCCGCCATAATGTTAGTACACTAGACCGTAAATGCGCGCGTTGCAGCGCCCACCCGTATTGAAAAAAGAACAAAGAACAGTGAAAATGGTTATCAAGGTTTATATAGTACATATATATTGTCTGGGAAAAAATGTTACAAATATCATATAGAAATGCAATATCATTCACATTGTACGCATGAAAATCAAAGTTATTCATACGGGCCACTCCAGAAATATACTTTCAAACTGACTTATCACATAAATGTATTCGTATGATGTCTACACACACATTATTGTCGACCAGGTCACAAATAAAGCTTTCTCTTTAATGAACCCAACTTAATTGTTAAAAACATCATCATAATAACCATGACTAATACATTGCAAGGATTCGGGAGGAGATACAAACCTAAGCACAAAAGTTCAGAACTACTTGAGGCATCGAGCTGCTCCATTCTAGCTTCCTATCATCTGCTATGAAGAATGAGAGCGCCATCTTTCCAACAGCCTCCATGATTTCAAGAATTTTTGCCACAAAGGACCACTTTGCTCACTAAATTGACAAAAAGGACCACCTCTGAATGCAAATGCCAGAAAAGACCACTTACGTTGTGGCGGCAGAGCCCCCAGGCGACACGTGTGGTGTGCCGTCGGAGCTCATAGCGGCAGGGCTTGCCGCCACCGTCAGCGGCGGCACGTCCGGCACCATCGACCGCCGTTTGCGCGCCGTCAGCCGTAGCGGGCCATGCCGCCTTAGCGTGAGACGGCATGTACGCGTGGGATTCCTTCGTCCTGCCCCGACCGGCAGCATCTCTCTTGCGCGCTGATTGCTAGCATGCATGGCACTAATCTCGTCGATTGATCTTTATAATTTGCGTCAGTACTTCCGCTGGTTCTTCGGTTGCTCCTCCCAGGCAAATTATGCAGAGATGTTAAGAATGGTAATTAAAAAAAGATATCTCAAAAGTTTCAGCGCAACACGCACTAATTCTCTTTTTTAAGTGCTCTCAAAATATTTTCTTTTCTAAAGGCATCTCTAACAGGGCGACGCAAACGGACACGGAACGACCGTTTACGACCGCGTGGTCGAAAATTGCGTCTGGAACCAGGCAGAGCGATCCGACGCATAGTGACCGAGCCGTCCGCGGAAACGCAAACGCGGCCCAAATATGTGTCTCGGATGCTTCTCCGCGGACGAACTGTCGCGCCGCGTGACCGCAACGGCCTCAAGCTCTGGCGGAGTAGGCGCTCCTCCTCCTCCCGGACCGCGGCCTGGCGCGTGTCCTCCTCTTGTCGGCGCGTCATGGCGAGGAACGCCCACGCGCCGGCACTGTCGTCATCAGCAGCCGTTGATGCGTTGAGGCTTGTCTCATCCTTCTGCCAAGTCAGCGGCGACAGGACATGCCACTCGTCATGGAGGAAGTGTCTCTGTCACCATCGATAGCCTGTAGCGGTACGGTGCCGCCTGAGCCATGATGGCCTGTCCGACGGGGGCACTATTGCTCCACAGTGCCCCCTACTTTACGGGAGATGAGATCAGCGTGGACCTTTCCAGTTCCTTCTCCTGCAAGGCTCGCCAGCGTCGAGCCGGTCAGGAGAGAGACAAACGAAGCCGGATATGGCACGTAGAAGACGGCCCAGCCACAGCGCAGACGGCCGTGGCTAGACCAGCGTAGACTCTGAGCCAGCCGGCTCCCAAGGCAGCCGGCCACGGCTCCAGCCGGCTGCTCCTGAGCCGGCTTTTTCCGCGGGCCAGCCGGCCTTGAGCCAGCTGCTCCTAGTCTTCCCTACCCGGGGTCTTCCCCGACAGAGCTAGGGTCGCTGCTAGGCGGGCCCAACGAATCGTCCGCCCAGACGCGAGCGGTGACGTGGCGCGGTCGTTCAACGTTTGCGGAGACGCATCCGAGATACATATTTGATCCGCGTTTTCGTCTCCGCAGATAGCTCGGTCACTATGCGTCGGACCGCTAGGCCTGGTTTCAGACGCAATTTTCGACCGCGCGGCCGTAAACGGTCCATCGCTATGTTAGAGATGCCTTTAGAAAATAAAATATTTTGAGAGCACTTAGAAAAGAGAATAAGTGCGTGTTGCGCTGGAGCTTTTCTGACATCTTTTTTGACCATTCTTAACATCTATGCATAATCTGCCTTGGAGGAGCAACCGGACGAGATTAGTGCCATGCATGCAGGCGGAGAGAGCTGCCGGCCGGGGCAGGACGACGGAAATCCCACGCGTACATGCCTCCAGGCTGCTTGCCGCCTCACGCTAAGGCGGCATGGCCCGCCACAGCTGACGGCAGGCAAACGGCGGTCGATGGTGCTGAACGTGCCGCCATGGATGGTGGCGGCAAGCCCTGAGCTCCGACAGCACGCCACACGTGTCGCCTGGGGGTCGTGTCGCCACACTGTAAGTGGTCTTTTCTGGCATTTACATTCAGAGGTGGTCCTTTTTGTCAATTCAGTGAGCAGAGTGGTCCTTTGTGGCAAAAATTCTGATTTCAAAACATATTCAATAATGTCATGAGCACTATGACACCAACATTGGCACTGTTGTGCTCGCTTCATATCTTGGCACAAACAAAAGAGGGAGAATATTAGCAACTCTTAGTTCTACACACACAACATTACTTTTCTTTTAACATAGATGAGCAAGCATGAAGAATATTTTATAATAAGCAAAGGTTCTGAACCTTATATGGGCATAGAAAGATTCCAGAACTCTCCTTGATTGTATTGATTACCGGGGCTGTGTTTACACACTACAAAAGATATACAGGAGAGAGCTAGTGCTACAATGAAATCAGCTAGAGTGCCGTGAATGGTGTACATGCGATCAAGATCATCAAGAGCGTGTCTAATGTGCTTCCGTATTACAGTTGCCGAGGCACATCTGATTCAGAGTACTCTTTCGAACATGCATGTACTTCAAGGCAGGGGCCATTAAAGTGACAGCAGTGAGTCGGTGACTTGTAGTGACTTTTGTAGAAGTAGTAAAAAGGCGAGCACTGAACTAAGCATATGGTAATTAAACTAATCACTCCCTTCTGAAATTAATTTGCAAACAAAAACTCCATTCTGAAATCCA
Organism: Lolium multiflorum; assembly: GCA_030979885.1. Classification (NCBI taxonomy): domain Eukaryota; kingdom Viridiplantae; phylum Streptophyta; class Magnoliopsida; order Poales; family Poaceae; genus Lolium; species Lolium multiflorum. Next base: position 145,855,562 of record CM061751.1, on the reverse strand, counting down.
AATATTGCAAGTTGTATTAGTAGTTTTTCCTATTTGGAGTTAATGGTTTTCCAATTGCAATTCCTACAAATTTAGAGCTAATAAACTATGCATGTTCATATTCAGAGTAATTCACACCACATGTGTCCTCGATGGAGCGCCATTCGATAGTACAACCAATGAGTGCAACTCTAATCCATCAGCCAAAGCTACTTAGTGATTCTCAAGTTTTCAAGAGATATAAAGAAATACACTACATTTAATTGTTAGCCAAACAAGGTCGGCGATGAAGTACACTACATTTACCATCGCTGGCCAAGTAGGCTCGCGCCTTTTATAAGAAGAATTTCATCAACCAATACTTGGGAAAGTGAAGCAAGAAGCTTCAAAGGGAAAACTGGGTACAAAATTATAAGTTTTGCCACTATGTAATAGAGGACTTCTGTGTGGCAAATTTCAGTATTTTTTGTTCTGCTAAACAAGAGTGTTGTGAATAAAAAATGAATGATAAAAACAGAGAAAAGTACCTCAGCGTCTAGATTCTCCCACACACAAGTAGGATAAAAGAGAAACAAAGGAAATATACCTTTTTGATGTTTGTTCAAACTTCACAGTGACACCAAGAAGGCCCTGAGTCCTTCATTGATACAAAAATATGTATGCGACAGGCCAACTTCTCCTGAGCAGTTCCCACAAAGCCCAATAATTAACACTCCTATTCTATGGATTATGAAGCATATCTATGGTGAAGGTTTCCCTATTTCGGTTTTCCTATATGTGAAGATGCATATGATTATAACAATCCATTACTGACCCCACGACTGACAGGCTTTCAGCATATACAATCTTGGAAGAAAGCAATTATAATTTAAACAAATGGATCCAAGATCCTATGAAAATTATAATTACATCTACAAAAAAAAACTATATCATTAGCTGAACTAAATTATTACTCTATTTCATGCAATGAATACGAGAGAGAATTTGGGTAATGCCAAACAGAGTAGGAACAGTTACTACCTTGATCAACAATCAGTCCAAAAACATGAACAAATCTAAAGATCTTCCTCTCTTTCTCTGATGAAACATAGTGAAAGCTTAGTTTACTGGGATGGATCAACCTCAAAGGATGTGAGGCACTTCGAGACTGCACATATAGAACAACCTGGTATTTACCCTCATCTCGATCAGGTCATTGTACAAATGGCGCCCCTGTACACATCTAATATGTCCTTCAATCCATCAAACCTTGGTACACACTCCTTGGCAGAATTAACCACCTGCTCTACCTCTACACCATGTCGTGATACTATGTTAGCAGATTGGTTCTGCATCCATCCCTAAGATAGATTATCTATCATTGTCTGTGTACCTCATCATCAGCTTATTCCCCGAATTCCTATAAGAATAAGAAATCTATAACAATACAGACGACCATTACAAAAGTAACAACCCTCATTGTTGACTGGAGATTCTGTCTTTCTGCTTGCGTGCAATTTTAGTTTTGTACTAAACTACATTCTAGCCAGAATTAGGTTGCTAAATGACATATTGTTACTTGTTCCAGGGATTATTGTCTTTGTTTGATCCAAGTATTTTCATCTTCATTTGTTCCAGACCTTTATTCACGGATTTCTGAAAACAGCTCTGTCACATTCATTTTCCAACATACTCGGAGCAACGCCTACCATTCCGCTTATGCTGGCGGCGTCGTAATGATGTTTTGCAAACTGAAACCGCTGGCGGCATCGCACTCATGACTCATGATGGTACAAATTTTGACCCTTTCTCTCCTGCAATTATGGTTATTAAGATCAGTGTTATCGTCTGTTTCTCCTGTCCTTCTATATAATGCACAGCGTGCAATCATCTTGCTTTACTCCTCCTGTCTCACCTTCGGCCTCGGATTGTTCTTCAGACATGCTCCTTGTTTCAGGGTTGCTTCCCTGTTGCCTCTCCATCTACCTTGGTCTCTGTAATGTCATGGAAGCCAGTATTTAGCTAGCTAACTGACTTACTGCTGTTTGTTTCAGGGCTTGCTCGTTATTTGGGATATGTATTCAGGAACTGCTGACATGGAGTGTATGAATCAGAGTTTGGCGTTCCAAAGTCTGAACTTTAGGCTGTTAAGATTACCTATTTTTTCCCACTGATCTAAATGACTATGTTGTATGCCTTTTCACACCTGCAGCAAAGTAGAATTAACATCGTACCATAAAGTATTGTAGTGAGGTTAGCATCAGATGCTTGGTTCCTTTCCTGTTTGGGGTGCCACAAAATAGCATACACAGCTGAAAACTAATTTGTTTGCAGTGAACCAAAGTGCAGCTGTGTTGCAGGAACTCGAGTGTACACTTTTTGCAGTTTCTATATCTTTTGTCTTGCTCATCCTATGACAGCCTTCCTATTACCGTTGGAACTCACTTCCTTGAGTCTGTTACTTTTGTAACATCTAATACTTTTTTGATGAAAAGGTACGACATGTGCAGAGAAGGATGCAGTTATATGCAAACATTTGGTTGAACTAAAAAGTTAATAGCACCACACGGTGTAAAGGTAATTCTAATTGAAATTGGCAAATGCATAACAAATAATTTTAAAAGAGGGGTGCAATACAATGATTCAGCAAGCGTACCTGTCCAGCAGCCATTGTGAAATATAATGAAGGACACGCAGCAGCTCACAGTTATCCGTGAATAAGAATGCGGAAGAAAGGAGGACTCCCTGTAACAAGATAGAACAAGTCAGTTAGGTACATATTTGTCGCGAGAATGTAAGGAGAGATGAAATTTGGGAGTGCAGCAAAGAAGAAAGAATAACGTACGCAAAGAGGATGGAAGCACTGAGGAAAGATAGGTTCCTGTGTCCACATATTTATATTGAAGAGAAGGTAGGGCTGAAAGTAACGGTAGGATTAAATGTAATAATCACAGGACGTGGCATAATTAGAAGAATCATAATGAATGGGACGAAATTACCATCATGAATCCATCATTAAGTCGCCGGGAAATACAGTTAAGTCGTCGGGAAGGAGAAGCGTTTCTTCTGTTCCGCTAATTGGTCTGGTCTGGTCTGTGAACGTGAACAAGGGCCGTTGTGCGCATTCAGTACATGCACCTCCGATTTCGATCGACCGCGTTTAAGGAGTCCAGCCGACGGCCTGCAACGAAAACAAAATTCGCCGCCCGGCGGAGCACGAAAAGAGAGGAGATTGGTCAAATCTAAGCTCATCTTGCTGTCCAGCCGTGGGCGGGATTTGCCGGCGCTGGCGGACGAACCCGCTGTCTATCCGTGGGCGGGATTTGCCGGAACTGGCGGAGGAACCATGTCGCCCCAGGTGGACCAAGAACGGGCGCGCTGCAGGCCGTGGGGGTGAAGGTTTTGATGTTGCAGGGTAGAAAGAATGGGGACGCGGGCGACCAGGAACAGAGGCGGAGGCGTACGGTTGGTTCAGAGCAGACGACGGTCGGCGGCACAGGAGATTGAACGAGGAGGAAGGAGAGTGCAGGCTAATTGGTGGAAGCCCAGAACACGTTGGCCCGTTCAGTGTCTCCTCGGTCCAATCAACGTGGTGAGGCCCAGAGCAATCCTGGGAGTAGAAGCCTCCAATGAAGATGGGCCTTTAGAAGAGGTAAGTTTGGTCGGCTGGCAAGCAGGTGTGGACTATTGGATTGTCCGATCCAACGACTCAGAACGTCCAAACGCTGTGGTGAGCTCTTAGTGATTTCATCTTACTGTTAACTAATGTATATCTATGCAAATACAACCATACAAAGGTATGGATCAAAATGGGCATATGTGTTTACCTGGGGCTCATGAGCTATTTGTCATAAATTATTAATTAATGATAATCATACCCTTAATTAGAAAGGGGTATAGAGTGATCTAGACCGTGGATGTGTTTAGTGGCATGGCATAGTGGTGTACCGAGCAGAAGTAATCAAAATAAGCACATACACTATGGGAGCCGGTCAAGGTGCCGACGGCTATCATGCCGTTGACACAACTAGAAATTCAGTTGGCACAATATGTTTTCGGCACACACCCATTGACCGTCGGCACAGGTTGGTCATCGGCACAACTTCCTGTGACGATGGAAAAGTCGTCGGCATAGAGCTAACGGCCTTTGGTAATTCTAGCTCGAATTTTTTTTAAAAATCATTTTTTGTTCAATTTTTTTAATATCTCACATACACCATTTTAACTCTAACTACACTTAATATTAGATCACATCACACTCATGGTCAAACTTCTCAGTCAGTCACCCATCATCACGCTGCTTTAGCCCTAGCACGCTTAACTTCTCTGTTTCCCCATCCTCACACTGCTCTAGTCCTAGCACGCTTAGAGCACCTCCGGCCGTCTCCCCGATTAGGCCCCCGGCAGACGATTTTTTCATCCGGACGGTGTTATTCGGCCTAGCCGCGCCCCGGCTCCTCGTTTCCCCCAGAATAAGCCTTTAATCCATCCGAAGAGCCCAGGCCATCCCCGGCTTCCCGAGGCCTGGTCGGGGACTTCGGATGAAACAAAAACGCGCGAAACGTCGAGCGGGCCCGCGTTGTCGGCGATAGAAAGGGTAGTTCCCTACATTTATTTCGTTTTCCCTCCAAAATGCGCCACATAGACCCATTTTCCCCGCCGAATTGTGGAGGAGCTACCGCCATTCCCCCACAGTTGCAGCTCCTCCTCTTCCCTTCCACCACCATGCCGCCGAAGAAGATCACCGCCGATGGCACGCCGAAGGCGAGGAAGCCACGAACGCCAAAAGAGAGGCCGCCGGGCTGTACAAACGCAATGTGGGCGGAGGATGTGGAGCAGCGACAGAACGAAACTCGCGGAAGGGCGGAGAGGGTGAAGAAGCTCGCGACGAAGAGGGCGGCGGCGGCGGACGGACAGGCAAGGCTGGTCTCCATGAAATTTGGCCAGCCACGCGTCGGCCAATTCCCCGATCCATGGCCGACCCTAGGTACGATCGACTCTCCGTCCACCTTCTCGCCGGCGTCACCGACCATGTTCCAGGACACCTACGTCACTGGCAGGACAAGGTTTACGTCGTCGCCGCCGGAGTACGACGGTGCGATGCACGAGGGCTCTTGCCTGCCCTGCACCGTGGGCTGTGATACGTCTCAAACGTATCTATAATTTCTTATGTTCCATGCGAGTTATATGACAATACTCACATGTTTTATATACACTTTACATCATTTTGATGCATTTTTCGGCACTAACCTATTAACAAGATGCCGAAGCGCAAGTTCCTGTTTTCTGCTGTTTTTGGTTTCAGAAATCCTACACAGGAAATATTCTCGGAATTGGACTAGATTCGGAAATATTCTCGGAATTGGACTAGATCTGAACCTCTCCTTATAATGTTTATTTCATTGTTGTTCCAAGCAAAGTCTTTGATAGTAAAGTTGATACTAGATTTGGATTCCCGCGTAGAAACAGATTTTTACGTGTCATGAATTTGAGTAGATCTCTCTGTAGGAAACTCGTAAAATGCTGAAAAAATTCATGCGTGATCCTCAGATATGTACGAAACTTTCGTTCAATTTGAGCTTTTTCATCTGAGCCTGTTAAGTGCCTCGAAAAATTCGTCTTTACGGACTGTTCTGTTTTGACAGATTCTGCCTTTTATTTCGCATTGCCTCTTTTACTGTGTTGAGTGGATTTCTTTGTTCCATTAACTTTCAGTAGTCTCGGGTAATGTCCAGAAGTGTTAAGAATGATCATGTCCTCTCTGAACATGTGAATTTTTGATTATGTACTGACCCTCTAATGAGATTGTTTTGAGTCTGGTGTGGAGGAAGTTTTCAAGGGTCAAGAGAGGAGGATGATATGATATGATCAAGAAGAGTGAAAAGTCTAAGCTTGGGGATGCCCCCGTGGTTCATCCCTGCATATTTCAAGAAGACTCGAGCATCTAAGCTTGGGGATGCCTTGGGCATCCCCTTCTTCATCAGCAACTTATCAGGTCACCTCTAGTGAAACTATATTTTTATTCCGTCACATCTTATGTGCTTTACTTGGAGTGTTTGTTTGTTTTTATTTTTGTTTATGTTTGAATAAAATCGGATCATAGCATTCCTTGTGTTGGAGGAATACACGCTCCGCTTTTGCATATGAACACTGGTGTTCTTAGCTTTACTTTAATGTTCATGGCGAAGTTGAAAGCCGCTTCGTTGATTGCTATTTGGTTGGAAACAGAAAATGCTTCATGTGGTAAATGGTATATTGTCTTGAATAATTTGATACTTGGCAATTGTTTTGAGCTCTCAAATAGATCATGTTTAAGCTTTTGCATCATGTAGTTTAAACCTATTAGTGGAGAACTACTGTAGAGCTTGTTGAAATTTGGTTTGCATGATTGGTCTCTCTAAGGTCTAGATATTTTCTTGTAAAAGTGTTTGAACAACAAGGAAGACAGTGTAGAGTCTTATAATGCTTGCAATATGTTCTTGTGTAAGTTTTGCTGTACCGGTTCATACTTGTGTTTGCTTCAAACAACCTTACTAGCCAAAGCCTTGTACTGAGAGGGAATGCTTCTCGTGCATCCAAAACCTTGAGCCAAAACTTATGCCATTTGTGTCCACCATAACTACCTACTATGTGGTATTTTTTCTGCCATTCCAAAGTAAATTGCTTGCGTGCTACCTTTAAAATTTCATTCCTTGTCTTTGCAATACATAGCTCATGGGAAATTAACCTAAAAAATATTGTGGTAATGAATATGTCGCTTATGTATCTTAGTTCTTATAAGCTGCTTGTTGAGCGGTAACCATGTTTCTGGGGACGCCATCAACTTTTTACACCTTTGTTGAATATCATGTGAGTTGCTATGCATGTTCGTCTTGTCTGAAGTAAGGGAGATTTCTCATGATTAAATGGTTTGAGTATGCATATTGTTAGAGAAGAACATTGGGCCGCCAACCAAAGCCATGTATCATGGTGGAAGTTTCAGCTTGGACATTAATCCTCAATCTCTTATGAGAATATTATCTGTTGTTGAATGCTTAAAGCATTAAAGAGGAGTCCATTATCTGTTTTCTATGTTGTCCTGGTATGGATGTCCTCAAGTTGAGACCTATCAAAATCGAGAAATCAAATGCGATTTATCTCCTTGGACCTTTGTACAGGTGGCATAGAGGTACCCCTTTGTGACACTTGGTTCAAACATATGTAATGCAATGATAATCCATGGAAGTCCGAGCTAATTAGAACAAGGTGCGGGCACTATTGGTATTCGATGCATGAGGCTTGCAACTTATAGGAGGTTTTATGCATAACACATATGAATTATTACTACCGTTGACAAAATTGTTTCCATGTTTTCAAAACAAAAAGCTCTAGCACCTGAGTAATCCATGCTTCCCTCTGCGAAGGGCCTTTCTCTTACTTTATGTTGAGTCAGTTTACCTACTTCTTTCTATCTTAGAAGAAAACACTTGTGTCAACTGTGTGCATTGATTCTTACATGTTTACTTATTGCACTTGTTATATTACTTTATGTTGACAACTATCCATGAGATATACATGTTACAAGTTGAAAGCAATTGCTTAAACTTTAATCATCCTTTGTGTTGTTTCAAAACCTTCTATTAAGAATCTATTGCTTTATGAGTTAACTCTTACGCAAGACTTATTGATGCTTGTCTTGAAAGTACTATTCATGAAAAGTCTTTGCTATATGATTCAGTTGTTTAGTCATTATCTTTACCATTGCTTCGAATCACTTCATTCATCTCATATGCTTTACAATAGTATTGATCAAGATTATGATAGTAGCATGTCACTTCAGAAATTATCCTTGTTATCGTTTACCTACTCGAGGGCGAGTAGGAACTAAGCTTGGGGATGCTTGATACGTCTCAAACGTATCTATAATTTCTTATGTTCCATGCTAGTTATATGACAATACTCACATGTTTTATATACACTTTACATCATTTTGATGCATTTTCCGGCACTAACCTATTAACAAGATGCCGAAGCGCCGGTTTCTTTCTGCTGTTTTTGGTTTCATAAATCCTACACAGAAATATTCTCGGAATTGGACGAAACAAAAGCCCACGGTCTTATTTTCCATGGAGCCTTCCGAACACCGAAGAGGAGACGAAGAGGGGACGCGAGGCGGCCACACCATAGGGGGCGCGGCCCCACCCCGGCGCGCCGCCATATGGGGTGGCCCCTCGGGCGCCCCGACTCCCCCTTCGCCTATTTATTCCTTTCGTCGCGAAAACCCTATCACCAAGAGCCACGATACGAGAAAAGTTACTGAGACGCCGCCGCCACCAATCCCATCTCGGGATTCAGGAGATCGCCTCCGGCACCCTGCCGGAGAGGAGAATCATCACCGAGGGCTCTACATCACCATGACCGCTCCGGACTGATGCGTGAGTAGTTCATCCTTGGACTATGGGTCCATAGCAATAGCTAGATGGTTGTCTTCTGCTCTTGTGCTATCATGTTTAGATCTTGTGAGCTGCCTATCATGATCAGGATCATCTATTTGTAATGCTACATGTTGTGTTTGTTGGGATCCGATGGATATTGAATACTATGTCAAGTTGATTATCGATCTATCATATATGTGTTATTTATGTTCTTGCATGCTCTCCGTTGCTAGTAGAGGCTCTGGCCAAGTTGATACTTGTGACTCCAAGAGGGAGTATTTATGCTCGATAGTGGGTTCATGCCTCCATTGAATCTGGGACAGTGACAGAAAGTTCTAAGGTTGTGGATGTGCTGTTGCCACTAGGGATAAAACATCAATGCTTTGTCTAAGGATATTTGTGTTGATTACATTACACGCAGTACTTAATGCAATTGTCTGTTGTTTGCAACTTAATACTGGAAGGGGTGCGGATGCTAACCCGAAGGTGGACTTTTTAGGCATAGATGCATGCTGGATAGCGGTCTATGTTCTTTGTCGTAATGCCCTAATTAAAACTCATAGTAGTCATCATGATATGTATGTGCATCTCTATTCTGTCAATTGCCCAACTGTAATTTGTTCACCCAACATGCTATTTATCTTATTGAAGAGACACCACTAGTGAACTGTGGACCCCGGTCCATTCTTTTACATCTGAAATACAACCTACTGCAATCATTGTTCTCTGTTGTTCTTTGCAAACAAACATCATTCTCCACACCATACGTTTAATCCTTTGTTTACAGCAGAGATTGACAACAACCTCGTTAAGTTGGGGCAAAGTATTTTGATTGTGTTGTGCAGGTTCCACGTTGGCGCCGGAATCCCTGGTGTTGCGCCGCACTACACTCCTTCACCAACAACCTTCACGTGGCCTTCATCTCCTACTGGTTCGATAACCTTGGTTTCTTACTGAGGGAAAACTTGCTGCTGTACGCATCACACCTTCCTCTTGGGGTTCTGTTATCACCAGATTTTAACCGGATCAGGAGATGGGCCGTGATGAAGATGGGCTTGAAGGATATACACGCGGAATGTATCTGAATCGGCCTTGTACGTGAATTTGGGCTGAATTGCCCGTGTATCTGTACATTATAGAAGATTGCATCTTAGTTTAGAATTAAGAGATAGAGTTTAGCTCGTACACGGTTAGGTGTACTTCCAAAGATAGAAAGTCCACGGACTATAAATATGTACCTAGGGCTATTGAGAAAGTAGGACGATCACGTTCACAACAAACACAAACCAGGCGCATCGCCACCCCTTGTTCGAGGGTTTCTTCCGGGTAAGCATCATGCTGCCTAGATCGCATCTTGCGATCTAGGCAGTATACGTTTATTCGTTATCTGGTATTGCTCGAGTTGTTGATGGCGAGTAGTACTGTTTATCTTAGGTGTTTTGGGGATTGCATCGATGCTCTTATGATCTTCTTAATTAGCTATGCTGCCCCACGATATCTAGCTGCCCTTACTCCTATCTTAGGTGTAAGGGCAGCACCTTGCTTTGTCTTTATTTAGTAGATTTGATCTGTTACGGTTGCTCCTTGTTCTTCAAGGATTAGTTTAATATCTGCATAGTTAGGCCTTGCAAACGGGTTGAACGATCCAATAGCGCGTAGGGTACGGTTTGCTGATCCTAGAAGGGACGTTTCGGGAATCGACACCATGTTGGTTTTTAGGCCTCATCTAGGGTTAGTTTTCCGTTATCTTACGTATCTGCCAGGCTCAATCACGTGTAGGATGTTCCGGTTATGCGGTGAAAACCCTAAACTGTCGTAGATCCGATTAGCTTAGTATGGATAAAGCAAGAAACCCATGTTATTGCATCTCTAGCATGAACCATGGGTTGATCGGCTCCTTGAGCCGATCTACGGACCTGAGAGCGATCGAGGCTCATTTAATGTTTACGTGTCTACCATGCGAGAAACTAATCGAAGCGATTCAACACCTTCCCGACCAGTATAGGTCGGTGGCACGCCTCGCATCCGCCAGACGTGCGAGCACCGGGCCGTTGATCGTGTACCAAGGCCCACCAGTCTTGGGAGCCTCCCGGCTCTTCGTGTTGCTTAACCGCTGCCCGCGGTGGTTTTGGCAGCAACACATTCTCGCACCACGGGACACTCTACAACAACGGCGTCAAGATCGCAGCCTGAGATGGCGGATAAGCCGATCACGTACGACGAGCTGACCGATGATCACAAGAAGAATTATGATACGATCAAATCTCAGCTCGAAGCCGATCTCACGGCTCTTTCGAGAGAACCCGTTCGCACGGCATCAGTGGAAGGGATTCTCACCCGAAGCGTTCTTGACGGGATAGACCTGTCTCTCCTTCGAGGAACGCACGAGCTCGCGCCAAGAAGTCAACTACATGGTGGCTCATTCCATGCACCGTTTTTCCGAGAGCTTGCTGAACTCTTTGGAGCGCATTGCGGTGCGCGTGGTTCAGAAATCATGAAGCATCCCCTTCAGGACCTACTCTAGGGACTCACTAGGGAGAGGTACCGCTCTACACCTGACCACCAGTATTCGCGCTTGCCGAGCTACAGGCTTCACCGGCATACGTCGGCCTACAAGGTTGGAGGCGATCCGAGATTGCCAATTCCTGTCTGAGCCGCCCAAAGAAATCTCGCATGGATACGTGTGCACATACGTGCTCGACTGCAACAACTTCACGCGCACGAACCGATGGCAGCGGTAGGGATTTTCAGCAGGAGGGATTCCTGGAGTAGGATTGATTTCTGGGGCAGAAAAACAGGCGTGGCTAGCTAAATATGCCACCGGAACGAGTCATGAATGCTCAGCCCCTGCAGGGCATACCCTGGATCAAACCAGTACGATCTTGAGAGACCAGTTCGGCATCCTGCCAAAGAAGAGAACAATAGGCTACTCAAAGCCGTATCCTAATGAATATGACCTGATCCCGCTACCGCCCAAGTATCGGCTCCATGACTTCACAAAATTCAGTGGATCAGAAGGATCTAGCTCGATTGAGCATGTGAGCCGATATTTGGCACAGTTGGGCATGGTTTCAGCATCCCGCTACGTGTAAGGTTCTTTGCGCAATCTCTCACGGGTCCAGCTTTTGGGTGGTATACCTCGTTGCCACCAGATTCAGTTCGGTCATGGAAGCAACTCGGAAGAGCAGTTTCACGTACAATATCACTCGAAGCTACCAAAGCTGGCATTGCCGATCCGACACAAAGCGGCAAAGGCGGGAGAGACGGTGTCTGAATACATTCAGCATTTCGGGACTGTCAAGAACCGATGTTATTCGGTTCGTTTGTCGAGAAGGAAGCGATCCGCAAGAGCAGGCCTCTCGACCGCTCAAGGATCTGACTTTCCAAGTGGACTACAATTCACCGGCGCATCTGGTTCACAACCGACATTGTATGAACAGCGCCACCCTTAATTGTACCAAGACAAGTTCAAGCGCCCGTAGCCCCGGTCGAGGCGAAGAAGATGAAGACTCGCAGAAGATCGGGAAGTCGCCGTGGCTGAATGGGCTCGGGGGCAGCACCCGTGTCCTGCAAATGGGTGAAACAACCAGGGCCTGCAAAGGGTTTGACTTTGACATAAGTAAAGCTGAGCAGATTTTCGATTTGTCTTGAAGGAAAACAGCTGAAGTTCCCGAAGGCCATAAATTCCCTACGGTGCAAGAAATAAACGGGAGACCGTACTGCAAATGGCACCACTCATTCACCCACGCCACCAACGACCGCAAAGAGTTGCGTCGGCAGATTCAAATGGCAATAGAGTCAGGCCGATTGATCTTCAGTCAGTTTGCCATGAAAGTGGACACACATCCGCTTCCGTCAACATGGTGGAACTCGATCACTCCATGAGGTGCGGGTCAGGTTTCTCTTTCGATGTTAACATGGCAGGGCTTGTAAACCGCCATGGCAAGGATATAGGAGAAAGCAGTCACTCCCGTGGCAAGGATAAGGAGGAGGCCGATCCACGCGACCGGCCCCAATATGATGACAGACGGTACCTGACCGAGGAAGAAGTGAGAAGCGTGCGATATCAACGACCACTCTCTGCACATCTCCTTAACAAATATGAGCATCGTGATGACCGAGCATCGCGCTGGACGATGAGAGATATCGTCCACCGATGCAGACAACAGAAATATCGTCGATATGATAGAGGCGACGCAGGATATGAGCGCCGCGCTAGGGGGCAGTCGAGAGCGCAGGAAGACCTGGACAGACACCGGATTGTCCTTTCTTGCAGTTGGGACTCAGAATGAACCGATTGCCTACAATCGACAACTACCCGGAGTAGTCGACCAAGGAAGGGCGCAAGTGAGGTGTCGGTGTTCAAACGTCTAGGACCCCTCCCACCTCAGGACCGACGAGCTGAGTCATCTCGAGATGAAGATTTCGAGGAATCAGAAGGTGAAGAAGAAGATAGATATCACCGGCCAAGGTGGTGACCTGATGGACTCAGCCACTCCCAAAAGCGTAGAGTGCATCGGCTACGTAACTTGGAGGAAGCCGAGGCGCAATACCTGTACACGCTGAGGAAAGCTCGGCCCGATCTGGCCGTAAAAATTCAGCAAACGTTGGAGACGGAGGCACGGCCACAGAAGAAAGTATGGCGCCCCAAACAGACAAAAGCCGATGCGGAGGCATCGGCTGGCACAAACATGGTGTTCATACGGCGTCGAGTTTGATCGGGACAAGAGGTGCCGTAGCACAATTTGACCGGTCCACGGCGTTATCTTTGAGAAGCCACAAGAGAGGAACTACAGGCATTTGAAAGCTGTACCTACGAGGTTATATCAATGGGCAGCCTATCGGGAAGATGTTGGTCGACACAGAGCAGCAGTCAATATAATGCACTCCATGTTACGACGTTTGGGACGTTCCAACGAAGATCCGATCAAGACCAATGTCACACTAAGCGATTTCAACGGCCAAGCATCGAAGCACAAGGCGTTCTGAACGTGGAGCTAACCGGCCGGAAAACCATCCCTACGTCGTTCTTCATTGTCGACAGCAAGAGCACTTACGCTGTCCTGCTAGGGAGAGATTGGATCCACGCCAACTGCTGCGTTCCATCCACAATGCACCAGTGCCCGATACAGTGGGATGGAGATGAAGTGGAGGTTGTTCATGCATGACTCGATCGAGATCTCATTAGTGGCATGAACATTTGGGATGCAGACGACCAAGAGCCGCTCTCTGGAATCAGTTTGGACGGCTGTGAGCGCATTGAAGCTTCAAAAAACGGGGTGAGGCTGGTCTTATCCACCGGCCTGACAGAGTAACAAGATCCAAGTCATTGGACGTACGTGGCAAGGCCGATCTCTGCGATCGGCTCCAAAAAATAAAAAGCAATGATCTCACCTCAAGCATGTCACGTAGTCATGGAGTACAGATAAAGTGTAAACCTTCATGGTGCAATGCAATTGCAAAGGAGGCCGATTCCAGCAATCGGCCAAAATTATCCTCTCCATACGTTTTGCCTGTGTTCAGCGCCGATCTAGCTTTTTGTGTTTTGTGCCAGGCTCATAGATGGCTGGAAAGCCGATATCTTCAATTACTTGAAGGATTCGGCTCGGGGGGCACCTAAACGGATAAGATATAAGGCCATGAAGTACGTCCTTATTGGAGATAACATGTTCTATAGGACTTTGGAGGGCTTACTTCTCAAATGTTTGGGACCAGCCGAGTCGAATCGGCTCTTACATGAGGTACATGAAGGTGCTTGTGGGACTCACCAATCGGCTCATAAGATGAAATGGCTGATTAGGCGATCAGGGTTTTATTGGCCCACCATGCTTGAGGACTGTTTTAATTATTATAAGGGGTGTCAAGCATGTCAGAAGTTTGGAAGCATTCAGATGGTACCTGCATCAGCGATGAATCCCATCATCAAGCCCTGGCCGTTCCGAGGGTGGGGCATGGATATGATCGGCAAGATACATCCTCCTTCGTGCAAAGGCCATGTGTGGGTTCTGGCCATTACAGATTATTTTACTAAATGGGTGGAGGCCGTCCCTATGAAGGCAGTGGCATCATCGATGTTATCGATTTCGTGAAAGAACATGTCATTCACAGATTCGGGATGCCCAGACTATCACGACCGATGGAGGTTCGGTCTTTGTTTCTAAGGAATTTAGAAAGTGCGAGGATATGGGAATCAAGCTGATCCGATCGTCTCCATACTATGCTCAAGCAAATGGGCAAGCTGAAGCATCCAACAAGAGTCTGATCAACCTGATTAAGAGGAAAATCGATGAGTACCCTAGACGCTGGCACGAGGTATTGTCAGAGGCTTTGTGGGCGTATCGCATGTCATGTCAAGGAGCGATAAAAACCTCGCCATACCATCTGGTCTATGGACAAGAAGCCGTGTTACCTTGGGAAATCACGACTGGCTCAAGACGGGTTGCGTTTCAGAATGACTTAACCACGGAAGAATATGCAGCCCTGATGAGTGACAGCATTGAGGATGTAACGGAACTCAGACTATGGTCACTTGAGAAGATCAAGGAGAATAAAGCCAAGGTGGCTCGCGCATATAATAAGAAGGTGAGGCCAAATGAGTTCCAAGTTGGTGATCTGGTATGGGAAGCTGTATTGCCATTAGGGACTAAGGATGCAACGTATGGTAAATGGTCTCCAAATTGGCACGGGCTGTACAGAGTCGACCAAGTTTTAAAGGGTAATGCATACATGCTCGAGCAGCTGGATGGTGTGAAATTCTGTCAATGGCCAGCATCTCAAGAAATATTTCCCAAGTATGTGGGATGATGGACAAAATATGGGGGCCGATTCATGAAATCGGCCAGTAAAAATTTCAATTTTTTTTGGGAAAACAGCCGATGCTCAGACATCGACTTCAGATTAAAAACAGCCGATGCACAGACATCGACTTTAGAATAAAACAGCCGATGCGCAGCCATCGACTACAGAGGAACAAACTATTATGAGCAGGCATCAAGTTATTGTCTGAATTTTGGAAATGTTTGCTTAGACCAGTCCAATTTGGTTTTCGGGTTGACCTTATGAGCGTGTGATGGTGAAAGACCGATACGCTGCTATCGGTTCTTGGGGGCGTTGACCTACTTTGACCATTGGAAAATTCGAAATCGGACAATTGAAAGCCAAATTGGAAGAACATTTTCATTGATTTAGAAGGGGATTTTACAACGAAGAGCTAATTGCTCTCAAAAGGGATCATCTAGTGCCCAATGCACTGTTACTAGCCATGTTCTAACCCCTAATCTATGGACCATCGCTGCCCTCGTCGTCGCCGTCATAACTACCATCGGCACTGCTGCCGGCGGCATCCTGCCGCTGCGATGAAGCCGCCGGTAGGGGCTTCATCCTCCTCCTCGTCGTCGTCGTCATCCGACCCAGCGCGGAAGCGCTTGACCGGTGGGTACCCAGCGGAGGAGGAGTCCTCCTCCTCCGACTCCTCCGCCTCCTCTTCGGAGGAGAGGTCCGCTCCCATGGGAAGAGGTCGTCGTCGCTCGCCGGTACCAGCTCCCCGTCGACAAGGAACCGGAGGTCTTCTTCCCCGTCGGTGAGGGGTTCGTCGTCTCCGATTCAATGGAAAAATCCCAGTCCCGCGTCCCAATACTCGGGGCGCGGGCCTCGTAGATGGCCATCAGATTGACCACCTGCTCGAGCTCGCTGGAGGAGGAGGACTGGAAGGACATGCCGGAGGAGACGGAGGAGGAAGAGGAGTCCATGGCGGCTGAGAAGGGTTTTTTGTTTGCCGATGGCTACCGTGGAGCAGGGGATGAAGAAGCAAGCTGCCTGGACGAGTTTAAATAAAGGGATATAATGAAAAACGGTTCAATGCTGTGGCAGTTTCGAGGATGCGTTGCCAGAACTATCAGATCGTGCAGTATGGAGAAGTTGAGAAGGCAAGGCATCATGATGAAGGATACTGCGACGGTTCTGCTCTGCCACGACGTGACCCTCCGAAGAAAAACGGAGTGGTTTTGAAATTATCATTATCAAAACCAGGGGCATGTGTTATCGCCAGATTTTAACCGGATCAGGAGATGGGCCGTGATGAAGATGGGCTTGAAGGATATACACGCGGAATGTATCTGAATCGGCCTTGTACGTGAATTTGGGCTGAATTGCCCGTGTATCTGTACATTATAGAAGATTGCATCTTAGTTTAGAATTAAGAGATAGAGTTTAGCTCGTACACGGTTAGGTGTACTTCCAAAGATAGAAAGTCCACAGACTATAAATATGTACCTAGGGCTATTGAGAAAGTAGGACGATCACGTTCACAACAAACACAAACCATGCGCATCGCCACCCCTTGTTCGAGGGTTTCTTCCGGGTAAGCATCATGCTGCCTAGATCGCATCTTGCGATCTAGGCAGTATACGTTTATTCGTTATCTGGTATTGCTCGTGCTGAAGCGTTGTTGATGGCGAGTAGTACTGTTTATCTTAGGTGTTTTGGGGATTGCATCGATGCTCTTATGATCTGCTTAATTAGCTATGCTGCCCCACGATATCTACCTGCCCTTACACCTATCTTAGGTGTAAGGGCAGCACCTTGCTTTGTCTTTATTTAGTAGATTCGATCTGTTACGGTTGCTCCTTGTTCTTCAAGGATTAGTTTAATATCTGCATAGTTAGGCCTTGCAAACGGGTTGAACGATCCAGTAGCGTAGGGTACGGTTTGCTGATCCTAGAAGGGACGTTCCGGGAATCGACACCATGTTGGTTTTTAGGCCTCATCTAGGGTTAGTTTTCCGTTATCTTACGTATCTGCCAGGCTCAATCACGTGTAGGATGTTCCGGTTATGCGGTGAAAACCCTCAACTGTCGTAGATCTGATTAGCTTAGTATGGATAAAGCAAGAAACCCATGTTATTGCATCTCTAGCATGAACCATGGGTTGATCGGCTCCTTGAGCCGATCTACAGGGTAACCTGAGAGCCGATCGAGGCTCATTTAATGTTTACGTGTTTACCATGCAGGAAACTAATCGAAGCGATCCAACACCTTCCTGACCAGGTATAGGTCAGGTGACACGCCCTCGCATCCGCCAGGACGTGTGCCAGAGCACTGCGGGCCGTTGATCGAGGTACCAAGGCCCACCAGCAGTCTTGGGAGCCTCCCGGCTCTTCGTGTTGCTTAACCGCTGCCCGCCGGTGGGTTTTGGCAGGCAACAGGTTCCCAACGGACGTGTGCTTTACCGTCACAAGAAGGCTGCTCCCCTTCTGTAACCTCGGGATGCCGCCGCCGAATTATGGATTGATGCACGAGATGATTGCAGACGTCCTTCGACAAGTGCTGGGCCGACGAGAGGGCACACGCAGCTGGGAGGGACGACAAGTACGACGTGCGGTGGAAGGAGATGCTCGCCTACCGGGGCGTCCGGATCGCCTTGCTGAAGGCAACCTTCGCGGTGAAGAAGAGGAACACCAACCTGGCGTTCCTGATCGGCGGCAACGGCGACAAGATGGACGAGGAGACGAGGGCTTGGTACGACGCCCATTGCCAAGACATCCTCCGGCCTCCGTCGGCTGCTTCGTCCTCCCCTTCGACGTCCACTCCCGCCGCTGCAACACCGGCGGCCGACGATGCATAGCCGCCTGATGCGGCGCCAGACAAGGCGCAGGAAGGGACCGCCGATGATCCTGTTATCGTCTAGTTTCGGTTTGGATCGCCGGAATGTGGCTGATCCAATCGCCGAACTTTGGCGATGCTTTTGTGTAGCGTGAAGACGATTTTTTGAAACTATCACCGCTGATGGGCAAATGACGAGGTGCGACTGGAAAAATGTTGCCCCCACCCCCTTTTTTCATCCAATCCGGTGTTTGTTAAGTCCGAATTTTCGCCCGGGGGCCTCAAATGGCTGGAGATGCTCTTAACTTCTCTATTTCTTCTGAAGGAGCTTCCATGAAAGAAATGACACATCATATCAATCTTATTAACCCCTATTCCTAGATGTCACACCTCTTTATTTTTTTGAATTCGAAAAAATTACTTACGTAAAATGAATAAGTAATAATAATCTTGAATTCAAATGACAATAAAATAATTTTATTTGTTTGTCCTTTTCTATTTAGCATGGAAGAATTAATATCTCTAAATCTTTAAATCGGAATTTGACAAATAACATGAACCTAAAAATGTTTTTTTTCTTCAAAAAATCATGAGCATTAGATCATGTACCTGTAGTTCAAATCAGACAGACTTCCTACCAATTTGGCAGGAATTCATCTTTTTCCACAATGGGTGGCAAAAATGTTTCAGATACCCCGGTTAGGAAATTGTGCACGTAAGGTGGTCTAGTATTTTTAAAAATAGGGTGGTACCATTGTGAAACTTTCATTTGGTGGTTGCTTCACAAAACACCCCATTTTTGGGACTCGGAAAATGGAAAATATCTTTTTGGTGCGACGAAAAGGAAATCTTCCTCCTACAACATTTTTCGCCATCCCAAGATGTATATGTGTGCATAATATGGGCACATTATCACAAATTATGCCACGAATCTAGCCATAACATTGATCGTTCAGCCTGAAAGCCATGAAACATCTAACATGATAGCTCATTTTTAGAAGGTTTTTGAGATATTTGCAATATTCCAAGTTTGATATTTTACCTTTCATTGTTTTGATTGTTTTTAAATTTCTTATGCGTGTTTCAAACTATGGTCAAAACGACGCGCATGAAGATTCTTAACTTGGGGATGAGCCTTGCTAAACTTGAAGTGGATCTCTGATAAAATAGCATATTATGAACCTAAAAGTGTTTTATTCAAAAATCTGACTGACTTCCTTCTAAGTTGGCAGGAATTTGTCTTTTTCACAAGGGATGGACGGAAATGTTTCAGATACCCCGGTTTGGAAATTATGTATGTAAGTTGGTCTAGTATTTTTGAAAAATGGGGTGGTACCATTGTGAAACTTTCATTTGGTGGTTGCTACACAAAACACCCCGTTTTTGAGACTCAGAAAATAAAAAATAGCTTTTTGGTGCAACAAAAATGAAAGCTTTCTCTAGCAACATTGTTGGCCATCCCAAGATGCACATGTGTGCATAATATGGACACATTATTACTT
The DNA here is from genome assembly GCA_030979885.1 of Lolium multiflorum. Lineage (NCBI taxonomy): Eukaryota > Viridiplantae > Streptophyta > Magnoliopsida > Poales > Poaceae > Lolium > Lolium multiflorum. Next base: position 145,836,089 of record CM061751.1, on the reverse strand, counting down.
GATTCTTTTCCGATCGAGATGTACGGACCCATGTGCCTACATGCCTAGATTCTGTTCATGGATTAACGAAAATGTGCAAGACCTCTATTTGCCTCTGTTTATATTTTTTCAAGATAGATCTTATTTTTTGAAATTTTTGATATATTATTTATATTTTTCTAAATTATAATGATTTAGTTATGATTTCTAAGATTAATGTGGTACAATGAAAAATAGCTATCCCGATGGCTTTGCCGTCAGCACATGCCTAAAAGTTGTGCCGCCTCACGCTGTTGCCTTGACGTTATGGCGGAGAGGTTGTGCCGACGGTTGCCGCCGGCACATGGCTTCTTGTGCAGACGGCTTGCCTGCTGGTCTGGCCGAAACAGACCCTATGCCAACAGCCCCGACATTTAGCCATCGACACTGAGGATGGATGCCGGCACCTTGTGTGTTTCCTGTAGTGATATAGATACGAAATTCTACTGATCTACACATACATGGATGACTACATGCGGATATGTTTGACTACTTCCAACACTAAAATCATATAAGGAAAAAAAACTGATATAATAATATGTATATACCTATATATATAAAGTATGAGGAGTTGGATTTAATCCACTTAATCCAGACCAACAAACAAAACTGATCCAATATATGCGTAATAAGTTGGAAGCTTAGACGCTATAACAACTCCATGAACCAATTACCCTCTTAGTTGCATAATAAACCGCATATTTTACCAAGTGATTACCCTTCCCATCTCCTCAGTTCATCAAATTCTATCATGTATTCCTCATATATATGTTCCATTTGCTGCCCACTCGATCAGTTGCTGCGCACTCTCTCTCCTTGGCCCTTCTCTCAGTATCTTATATTTTTCGAGGATTTCTGGCTACATATGTCAATATAGATTATTTTGTGGTACATGCTTGAATGATTTATATTTGTATACATTTCTGGTAGGGCCAAAGGAATATCTTCACCAAACCCATCCGCTTTTTTGGGACATATTTGGAAGGCTGTCTGCATCATCGCTAGCTTTCTGACAACAATAATTGTCAAAGGCCCCAAATAGATTTCATCATTATCCTACAAGGCTGGGATTAAAAGAAAATCATTGTCCTGAATGAGGACAGCTTCTATTTATTTCACTTAAAATTTGGATAGTAGTATATATATAGATTCTCACGTTTCAACCTACTGAAAAATAGCACACATTTGTACAGAAAATTAACCCTTCTCAGATTTTCTAAAGCAAAATTAGAGTTGGGAATCTTTAGGATGTAGGTGTGGTGATTGTTTTTTGTACTATATGAGATTTCCTAGCTCGTCAATAAGAGTAAGAAGACACGAAAAGACAAGTCATGGTTGTTATCGCGTCATAACGAACTATTAACACCTAAAAGCGGTACGCTTTGTTCGTACAGGATTCCGGCCGGACGATCGATTCGTACCGAAGATACCACTGAAAACGAGCCGCAGTGACTGACGTGAAATATATATATCTGCATGGATGCGTGTTGCCGCCGGAACGACAGAAAAACGCGCGCACACTTGTGACAACCGACCCCTCAGCTGCTCGATCGATCATCATTCTTTTTCGATTGAAAAGATTGAAACTTAAGGTGCTGAAGTAGCGAAAACGGGCCTGACGCACTAGTAGAATTTAGTGACTATTTGGTTCTCACGTACACATCAACTGGATAGACAAATTGTACTCAGTATGCATGCATGCATGCCAAATGGTCTTTTCAGACAACAAATACATATGAAATGTTAGTGCTGATGCAAAGTTACAGCCTTTAGCACTATCGTCTATAGAAGCTTAATTAGATGTGCTGATGATTAGATAATTTTATCTAAAAGAAATTATTCAACCCGAGCAAGAAAACGGCTTAGCATCTTATTTAGCAGCACACTCGCATGCTATTTGTTTTTCTCTTCTAGGGGCTTACCTTTTTATTTCTTGCCTGATTTGACCTAGCTTGCTTGGCACCTAAGGCTGGGGATGCTCAACATTTTTTTCCGAAACTTATTTATTGATGTCTTCCCTATTTGACAAAATATTTTTTCAAGGTAAAATTAACATACTTTATCTATCCTGAATTAGGTGTCACATATATGTTTAGATTCACATTTAAATATACAGTAAACACGTCTATATACATGTGTAACTAGACAAATTTGCGACAAATAATTCGGAATAGAGGGAGTACATTAATTGCTTGTCCTATAAAAAACCCGAACGCTACTTTTAATTTGCCCCTATTTTTACATTGTATAAGGTTTTAGTACATCTCGACTCTTTTGTCATATTTTACCTTGAAATTATTACATTCTTCAACCTTTTACCTCGTTTAATACTTTCTCACAATTTTGACTGGTTGGGCCTACATGTGAAGTCCACATGACCCTAAGGCTCAAAAGTGCAAGGGGGTGTTCGTAGTATTTTCAGAAAAAGGGCGTCTAACCCAACGAGGAGAAAAAAAAAATGGCGTATATGAATAGTGTAGAATTTACTTTTGCCATTGGAGAAAAAACGTTTATTAGTAATATGTTTTTGTTTAAATGTTGTAAGTTTAGTAAATTACAGTGAACCAAAATGTTCCAAGATATCCTAATCATGAATTAACTCAATGGAAGCAAAAAACTGCACTTATAAGGTCTAGGTGTTCTCAAGAACAGCGTGGTACATTTGCAATTAAGAAATTTAATACTTATTTTTTTCACACATGATTTGTATGAGCCTATGCTTATTATACTCCAATAGCCACGAAAAGTATGGTAGTTATGATTAAATTCCCAATGGTCTACCCAACGTTTTTTGGGAAATATATAGTTAAGGTAAAATAATAGAAACAATAGCCACTCGAGTTGATTCGCAAGAGATGGAGTGGGAGCGTTTCCAATGTCAATCCTTAGATTTGTCAGAGAAGATATACCGATTTTGAGCACGGTGATCGTTCTTCAGCTCAACCCTCTACCTCAGCGCATTCGACCCATAATACTGTTGGTTGAGCCAATGACTCTACGAGTCTATGGTTGGTGACGACGCATCCTAAAGCATGCGACTGCAAGTTCCTTTATCCCATGTTGTTGCCGATGAGTAGACTTTGATTCTCGGAGCACAATTTTTTCTCCAGGGTATTTTACGAAGTTTGTCGAAGTTGTGAGTTATTCATTTTTTTGTTGTCTACGAGTAGACTATTCGTTTTTGTCGATAAGTAGACTATGTACTATGCTTGCCTGTCTATTTTCGGTGAAAAAGGAAACATAGAGCAAAAAATGGATAAAGAAACGGTATTTTATGAAAAAGGAACAAAACGAAGTACTCTACATAGAAACCTAAGATCTTTCTCCTGGGTGAAAACCTAAGATTTTTTTGTCGAAAAGGGGATATCACCCCAGCCTCTGCATCGTGGTGATGCACACGGCCTTTATTAATAGATTCGAGTCGAAACAAAAGTATGTGGTACAAAAATTCACGGATCACTCATGATCGATACATAAATCAACCATGGAAACATCAAAAGTCTGAAACTAGTGTGACACCATCCAACCTGGGACAAGATAGCCTGTGCGACCGTCTGGATCGAGATGGTTGCATCCAGTATCCATAAACGCCCGCTGATCCTGAGGAATGAGTAACGCCAACAGTTGCACCCAGTGAACAACCATATGAATAACCTACATAATATTGAAAAAAGTTGATTTGTTAAACACAATATTATTCCGACACCTCCATATTGACCAGCATAGAGCGGACACACCAATACATATACGATCCTTTGCTTTTTTGTCAACTCAATTTAACCAATTGCCAAACATATTGGTAATATTAGCTGGAGGTGGAAAGTCAAAAGCGAAATACACCATCCGCCAAAGTAGTTTTGCAAACAGACAAGCTATAAATAAATGTTCAATAGATTCTTGAGCACCACAAAAACAACACTTCTTACAACCCTTCCAATTCCTTCTTGCAACATTATCTTTAGTTAACAAAACATTATTATTAAGAAACCACATGAAAATTTTGATCTTTAGCGGTATTTTAACTTTCCATAGATATTTCCGTAGAAAAGGGGTATGGTCATTCATTAAATCTTCATACATAGATTTGACAGTAAATACACCTGAGGTTGTAAGGTTCCAAACAAAAGTATCATCTTGATTACCAAGACTAACATTCATCAAACGTATGCAACAAATGCAACTAGTCCATCCATTTATTCCCATGCAATACCGTTCTAAATTGAATATTCAGAGGTACCTGGGCTAACACATCCGCAACCAAGATATTTCTATGTTGCACTATGTGATATAAAGATGGATATTGTTGCACTAGAGTTTTATCTCCCAACCAAACATCCTCCCAAAATCTAACAGTTGAACCATCACCTAACTTAAGTGACCTCGTGCAAAGAAATCATCTTTCACATGCATATGTCCCTTCCAGAAAGGAGAATCAGATGGTTTAACCTGAACTTGAGAGAGAGTCTTTTGAGATAGATATTTATTGTGTAATAACTCCTACCAAACCCCTTCTTCATTCAATAATTTAAATAACCATTTACTTAGTAGGCATTTATTTTTTAACTCTAGAATCTCAATACCAAGACCACCTTGGTCTTTTGGCCTACATATAATATTCCATTTCGTTAATCTATACTTGCGCTTTTCTTCATCTCCTTGCCAAAAAAAATTAGATCGATAAAAATCATGTCTTTTCAGAACCCCTTTCGGAATCTCAAGGAAAGATAACATAAACATTGGTAAACTTGTCATCATAGAATTGATCAAAACAAGTCTATCCCCATAAGATAAGAGCTTGCCTTTCCAGCATCCCAATTTGCCCTCAAATCGAGTTTCTACCGGTTACCAATCTGAATTTCTAAGGGTTTTGTAGTGAATAGGAACTCCAAGATATCTAAAAGGCAAAGAGCCCACTTCACATCCAAAAATATGCTTATATTGCTGTTCCTCTTCCCTTGCTTTTCCGAAGCAAAATAATTCACTCTTATGAAAATTAATTTTCAAACCCGATAATTGTTCAAAGATACAAAGAATTAATTTCATATTTAAAGCCTTTTGCAAATCATGCTCCATAAACAAGATCATATCATCCGCATATTGTAAAATTGAAATACCACCCTCAACAAGATGAGGGATTAGGCTTCCCACTTGGCCATCTGCCTTAGCGCGCTCGATCAAAATAGCCAACATATCCACAACAATGTTGAATAGAATGGGTGAGAGAGGATCACCCTGTCTCAAGCCCTTCCTGGTTTGGAAATAATGTACAATATCATCATTTACCTTGACCGCGACACTACCGTCTTGGACAAAATCTTTGATGAAGCGACACCATTCTGGCGCAAAACCTTTCATTCTCAATGTTTGTTGTAGGAATAACCATTTAATCTTATCATATGCCTTTTCGAAATCAATTTTAAATAAGACCCATCCATTTTCTTAGAATGCATCTCATGAATAGTTTCATGCAAAATAACCACACCCTCCAATATATGTCTACCTGGCATAAACGGGAAACCTAAGATCTATGATCGGCTAATAGCCTTGTTGAAGACATTGTTTTGTGAGGAGGACTTTCTTCAAGGTGAAAAGCTAAGTTTTATGATAGGGCGATGATAGCGCTTGTGCACTGTTTTCTTCTTGGAGACGTCGCTTTTAGAGAAGCTGAACTTCTGATGCTATCTTAGTGGTGTTAGTACTGCTGCTAAAAGGACTGTAGCGGGACTTTTTTTAAATTGTAATTCTTCTTCTTTTTGGGCAGTGTGTATCTGTAATGCCTCTAGGGCAGTGCGTTGTTTCTGATGCTAGGTGTAATTGATACCTTGTTGATATTAATATATGCTTTTTGTCGAAAAAGCTCTAGATAAAAGGGGAAATGGTTTTTTTTTTCGAAACGGGAAAATGGAAATGGTAAATTCGGAAAAACAACAGAAAACTTTCGACAAATATAACTCATCCAGGAGACCAGGACTAAGTACGGGATAGTATTCCGAGTTGTTGATTTCCCTTGGAAATTTTCTATGGAAAGCTTTGGCATTTCTCAAAGTGGCGAGCGACGAACGTCTCTGCTGTCATTTGTTCATCTATGGAATTAAGCGTGTAAACTCCAACACAACCTTGCTTGTCATGCATGTCAAAGTAAGATCGACTAACGAACAAATTGAACCAGCACCTAAATGCGGACGCGCGCAGATGATTCTCACTAAAGACACGGGTGAAAGTGAGTGTTGCATCGCTGCAGCACAATTGCGGTACATACGTCAAGCTTTCTGTTCGAGTGCACAACGTGTGGAATATAATCTACCCGGCACTTGAAGCACTGGTGTGCGCGTCGGCTGCCTGATCGACATCTATCGATCCCTGTCGCATATTTCTTCAGAAAAGTAATAAAGTATTCGTCATCATACCTTGGAACATATATAAGCAATCGATCTTCTGAAAAATAACGAAACGAGTGCGACGTCCTAGATTGATGTATAGTTGGATGTGTGCAACAAGATCGCCATTCCGTTAGCCTTTCAATTCTGCCAGTGTCCAGCTTGCAAAGAGTATAGGTTCTAGATACGTTAGCTTTTTTTTTTTAGATAAGGAAGCAAAACCGCCCCAACCTCTGCATCAATTGATGCACACAACAATTTGTTGAAATATTCAAATTATTCAAGGTTCGAGTACGAAAACATCAGAAAATACAGTCATGGATCTGACATAGTTGCGACATGAATCAACCAATGGAACAAACTGGAACAAACGACACAAAACTAGGTTAGCCATACTCTATCCTATTACTGTGTCGCCATCCAGTAGCCCGGAAAAAGAAGTCCTGAGTAAGAAGATTATTTTTTACCGTTAGCTGGAGACAATTTACCATTTACAGCAAGAAGATTAATTTTTATATTATTTTCAGTTGTACCTCTGTCTGATGTTTTCTTCTAGCAACATCTGGGTTTGAAGTGGATTAGGGTTTTCCTCCTCTTTAAAACGAGGCAAGGTCATGTCAGATTTTTTGCTGCAAAAATAGCTTGCCAAAATTTTATATTTCTATGAAACAAGATTGTGATAGTCATCTGAACAACTACTCAGGTGTTGATGCTGGAGTTGAGTAACTCAGGTTATGCAAGTTATGTTTGGTGGATCCAAACTAATGTGAAAGCAATCACTTGCATGCTAGAGGAATATGCGAAGCACAAGCGTCAGATTGTGTCGTCGACATTTTAGCTTGCAAGTAGTGTTGCACCAAAAGTTATTCTGCATTTTTTTCCTGTTCAGAAACTTGAGCATCGAGGCTACACTTTTATATTGTTGTCGACAAGTGTTATGGTGATCAATGGCACTCCTTAGCAAAACCAACCTTGTGCGTTCAACTCTGTGAATGTTCAGCACGTTGCATTACAGATTTGAACTTGTGTACTAGCAGAAGCATCTTGTGCTCATCTCGTGCCCAGTGAATTTATCAACCTATTCATTATGCTTAGGAGACTAAAACAAATGCATTTGGGTTTTTACATCTTGGCAGTTGGTTGGACATTAACTGTCGTTGCCTAATCGACGGTACCCCGGAGGAGGGATCCTCACGAGGGGGAGAAGAAGTAGGGGCCATAGGGCGGAGTGCACACGGAATGGTGGTACGCGAGTTACCCAGCTTCGAAACACCTGCACGATGATAGGGCCTACTGCTGCTTGTCTGGAATTATCTGGGCGCTTGCGCGTTGTTACAATGGTTGTGGTTGTCCCTCTAGGGCTCCCGGGATCTGGCTTATATAGACGCACGGATCTAGGGTTTACATGGAGAGTCCTAGCTGGAATACAAGTTGCCTAACTACGGTACAATATCTTGCCGTGTACGTCAAGGATCCGCCTTCCTCTTGGTCGTGCTGGATCCGGATACTTTATGGGCCTCCACGGATCCGGCCTCCTTCGTAGGTCGGTTGAGATCCGGCTCCTCGTTCCTGGGCTGGACTTCATCCTTAATGATCAACAGCAATGGGCCGCCCGATGGGCCGTATGCCACCATCACCATCTGTGGGCCACCCGGGCTTGCCGGATCCAGGCCATGTCGTTGATATACCCATAAAGTATACCCACAACAGTAGCCCCGAAGTTCTCCGAGATTCATCATTCCTCCAATTTTAGTTAACTCGGATCCGAAGAGAATCTTGAAGAGCTTCCAAACTTTCTTGTTTCCGACATCATCTTCTCGGAAATCATATGTCCTTCAGTAACGATAATGTAACGGAGTTTCCATCTTTCCCGCGCACAACCTCCTAATTTCCCGCGCTAATTTTCAGATGCGAATCTTCAGCCGAAAATTTCGGGAGCGCACGGTTAAGTTACCTCCACGTCATTTTACCGCTTTTAACCTAAGACACGCGTCAAGCATCCAACGGCGAGACCGTTCAGTTTCCACCGTCGGATCCGAAACGCGAATCTCCGCGCGAGGTCTATAAATACCCCCACGCGCGGTAACTTCCCATTCTTTTCACCTCCTCACCACTTCGTCTTCCTCCTCGCGCCGCGCCGCCCGTCAGATCTCGACTCCGGCGAACCTTCTCCACGGGAAGCTTCAATCACCGCCGCACCAAACCTCCCTTCGCACTAAGATTCCCACGGTTGATCGGGAATTTCTCCCCGCCACCGATTGGTGGTCAAAGCGCGAAGTTTATGTCAAGTTCGGCGACCTTCATCCCACCGGAGCATCGCCGGACCGCCGCGCCATCAACGGTATGTGCACCGGACTTGTAGAAGAAGAAGTAGACTAGCGTAGTTTCCGGTTACTCAACTTAGTTTGCATGGGTGCAGCCGGAAGTATGCCGCATGATTCACACTGTACTGGTAGTTCTCCGAATAGCCCGGATCCCAGTTCGCTAGAACCAATCTGTCCGGATCCCATAGCATATCTACCACCATACGTTTCCGACATTAGACTTGCTCAACCATTCTCCGCCTCTTCCAGTACCAAACTAGGCCGGATTCCAACCGCTCAAGAGCTCGAAGAAGAACTCCAAGGTCAAGCTAGAATGGCAGCCAAAGTCCAGGAGTCGGAGAATAAGAGGGCGTCCAAGGCTCGGATCCGCGAAGGTGAGCGGGGTCAATGGTGGACCTGCGAAACTACCGATGTGGAGCTTAGAGAGCTCCAGAACGAGGGTATGATCTCCGCCCACTGGAGTTTCATACGCGACACCGATATCCCCAAGCCCGGAGCCGGTGAAGTTGTCATGACCAAGGCCTGGGTGGAGCGCGAACTGTCGCTCCCCTGCTCGGAATTCTTCCTCTCCATCCTCAACACATACGGGCTCCAGCCCCACAACATCTGCCCAAACTCATACCTCCTTCTCTCCAACTTTGCAACACTCTGCGAAGGGCATCTTGGGATCCGACCAGATGTCAGATTATGGCAGTTCTTCTTCCGAGTGAAGAAAGAGACGGAGGACAAAGCCATGTTGAACTGCGGGAGCATGACGTTCATGCTCCGACCTGGCCGCATGTATCCACCTCACGATTCGCACGAATCCGTCCGGTACTGGAACGCCGGATGGTTCTACGAGAAGAACGCTTCGGTTCCGGAAATCCACGACGGTCTGCCCAAGTTCGTCAACGAGCCTCCGGAAGAGCTCGCGAGCTGGAGCTTCGTCCCCTCGCTCGCCCAAACTCCTATCTTGGAGAAGGCGGCGCGGAGAATCTCCTGGCTAGTCCATGACGGGCTAACCGGAGCTCAACTTACTCTCAGCTGGTTCACCCGGCGGATCCAACCTCTGCGGTATAATGCGCGGTTAATCTGCGCATGCACCGGGGCGGACGACCAGCTCCGAGCTACCCGCCACGACCTTCCGGCTGATTCCCTCAAAAGGAGAATCAAAACGCTCGTGAAGATAGGCCGGGGCCAACCGGTCCCGGAATTGATCAAGGATATCCATACAAACAACCAGTGTCCTCCGGTAAGCTCTGATCCCTTCGTTACTTCAAACTTCACAAGGTTTTAGATGTTGACTAACTTATAATAGCTTTCCTTCCAGCTCGATACTTTGGCGGAGGAATACTTTCGCGCCATACTTCGTGTCCCCGTTAGCAGCGACGCGGCGGAGGAGGTTCCGGAAGACGAAGAGGAGGAAGAGGAGCAGGCACCCCGCAAGCCCCTCAACCTTCGAAGCGTCCCCGCGCCAAAGCTTCCGGCTCTGAAGCCGGAGCCAGCGGCGAGGCCTCCGCCAAGAAGCCCAAGATCACCAAGCCACCTCCGCTAAACTCAAAGAAAGCGGAGCGTGAACGTCTGAAGATGCTTGCAACTGCAAGCAAACGCTCTCGCCCCATCATCCCCGGCGCCCCGTAAGTCTCCGAGTATGGCACATCTCTGTTTTGATGTAATCGTTTCTTATGTGATCCCTTTCACTTGTTTGCAGAAATCCGAGCGCCACCGCCACCCGGACCATCAGCCAAGAACCCATCACAAAATATATGAAAAAGTCTCCGGCTGTTGGTCCTTCTACACCAGCTCCACCAAGCACCTCCCACACTGCTCCTCCGCCGTCTCCCCCTCAAGCTGAACAATCTCCCCCACCTGCCACGGAAATAATTCCGAGCAGCGAAAAAGGTGGGCGGAGAAGATCCCAAAGCCAAAGGCCCTGCCCAAGAGGAAACAGAAGTACAAGGCCAAGGAGAGGCTGAGGTCACTTCTTCCGAGAAGATCGGAGCCGAAGCTGGCGACGTCGTCGTCTTTCCGAAAAACTTTGGAGATCCGGCTGACCTCACTTCTACCCCCAAGGCATATGCTACCAAGTTTTTCAACAAGCTAACCGAGGCGGAGAAATGGGAGCTTGAACAAGATCTGCTCAACGCGATGCTGAACAACGCCTGGGGGAAGCCGGATGCCGCGACGTCGGAGATCCAAGACTTTAAGAAGGACGTCGGCCAGTTCTTCGACAAGCTTATCTGCAAGCAAAAGGTACTCCCCAGTAGCCCCCAAGCATGTAGGCGGAGAGTAGATACTAGTTAGCGCTTAGATGCTTTAGAATAAGGTTACTTCTAGAGAGATTTTTAAATTGTAGCAGTAGCCCCCAAGCATGATGTCGGAAGGATTCCGGCGATGATGCTTCAAAGGACCCCACTATTGTAGGCGGAATTTTTACTCCAGCACTGTTCTTATTTTACAGGAACAGCAGGTCTGCACTATGAGCTGCACAAGAACATTGCCCTTCAGCGCCGCGTTACCTTGGGTCAAGCGGAAAATATCCAGACCCTGAAAAATGAAAATGCAGAACTGAACAAACAACTGGCGGACGCCCAAGGTTGGTCTCCGTCCTCTTTTTGTTAGTAGTTCACATTCCGAACTTGAACTTATTTTGTGACTTGTATCTTTGTAGGCGCCTCCTCTTCCCTGGCTACGACCTCCTCCGAACTTGAGAACCTGCGCTCCTCGTACCAAGAATTGGAGACGAAACTAATGGAGGCGGAGCAGAAGAAGGAGCAGGCCGAGAAGCAGCTGGCGGAGAAAAACTCCGAGTCCATCAAGGAAAAGGGCGAATTCTTGTTGAAGAGAAATGCTGACAGCGAAACCATCAAGAGGCAGCAGAAGGAGCTCAATGGACTCCGGAAGTATATGGAGACCGCAGAACGTCACGGGGACTTGCTGAATGAACACATCCTCGGTACTTAACCGGAAACTTACCCAGATGTCCAAAAATTTTGTGCTCAACTTACATGCTTATATCTGATTGTCTCTTGTAGAGCCACTTGGATACCCAGAAAGTCGTCGGAATCTTTTCCCCCGGGACGATCTCCTGACACTTGCGGGCGATGATTGCAAAGATCTCATCTCCGCCTCCCGGAAGATATGCCACAACTTATCCCTCAAGAAAAGCCGCACCTGCGGACTGCGCAGGCTTGTGAAGAAGATGGACATTCTTCCGGAGCTGGTGACAGATCTACAAGCATCATCGGCCCGGGGCGCAGCTGCGATGACCTTGACTATGTGCTTGGCGCATAACCCGGAGATGGATCTTGACCGGGTAACTACTGGTGTTGCTCTGTCAGCAGATGTCGATGCGCTTTTAGACGCAGTGAGTGGCTATGATACCCGCATTGCGCGGAGGATCCGTCATGAAGAATTCTACGACAAGGTGGTTCTTCCTGCGGACGAGCCCCTTGAAGCCGAACTTCAAAAAGAGTGCGACGCGGAAGCCCGACCTGCGGAATCCGGCACTCAGTTTACCTGGACCAGCTCCAAGGATGCTCCCCAAGAGGAACCCAAGGACAGCGCTGCAGCTTCGGAGAAGACGAAGAAAGTGAAGAGGATGTATCGTCTCCGGCCGAGGGCGCCAAGGAAAAGGATCCAAAGGGCAATGCTTCTCCATCCAAGGAGGAGTGAAAATTTTTATGTCCTGCGGGAAAAACAATGCATCATTTTGGCCCCAGCGAGGGTTTGTAATATAACTTAAATTCTTAAGTAGTTAGGGACGAAATATTCATGCACGTGGGCGGAAAAACTTATCCTGCGATCCGTTTAATATATTTGCATGTTTCGCCTATTTTGATTGAAAAAAGCAAGTGCTGGTTTGTGAATGTTCCGACTTGTTCACTTGACCTTCCACGAGCCGGAAAACCTTAACCGGGAATGCTCGCCTGCGGCGAAGCCCAATGGCGTCCGTCCATAACCGCGGAAACAAGCCCCCTGGCCAAGGTGCCGGAAGTCGCTACCAGGAATCCATGAATTCGCAACGGAAAATTTTCCACCAGAAAACTTAAGCTTTACATCCTAAAGGACGGTTTTGAAAAATCACAACTTTCATACACGCCTAGGCGGAAAGATCCAGCTCTGCGGTTTTAGTCGGAAAAAACGTACACGATCCAGAAATGAAAAAATAAAGGAGGTAAAAGACTCTAAGAGTGAACCAAAAGCTTTATTTCATTGATCATGTATCATATATATTACAAAGTATGTAATGCGTAAAGCGCTAAGTGTGGAAAGGACGTAGCTGTGCTATGTTCCAGGGACGATCTGTTTCATCATATATGTCACCCGGATCCTCTCGTTTTCGTTTCCGGTGCCAGTTGGCAGGTCTATCCTTTAATTCCCGGAAATCGACAAGATAATAAGATCCGTTGTGTAGTACTTTGCTGATGACAAAAGGTCCTTCCCATGGAGATTGCAACTTGTGGTCTTTCACCTGGCGAAGGCGGAGGACTAAGTCTCCGACCATGAACGAGCGGTTCCGAACTCGACGGCTATGATAGCGTCGGAGCTTCTGCTGATAGATGGTGGAGCGTTGGTCAGCTAAATTCCGAGCTTCTTCGATCAGGTCCACAGATAGCTGTCGAGCCTCGTCAGCAGTTTCTTCATTGTAGGCGGAAACTCGCGGTGAATCATGGATGATGTCAGTGGGAGCACAGCTTCGGATCCATATACCAGGAAGAACGAGTAAATCCGGTTGAGGGTAGTTCGCAAACTCCACATAACAGTCTAGTTCATCAGCCCAAGCCCGGCTGCGCGACGCAGCGGTTCTTCAAGGCGAGGTTTGATTCCGGCTAGTATAAGACCATTGGCTCGTTCGACCTGACCGTTGGATTGTGGATGGGCCACAGACGCAAGGTCAAGCCGGATCCCAACTTCATCACAGTAATCCTTGAGTTCTCCTTGCGCAAAATTTGTGCCATTATCCGTGATTATGCTGTGTGGGATGCCGAATCTCGTCACGAGGCTGCAAACAAATTTTAGTGCCGTAACACCATCGGCTTTTCTCACTGGCTTTGCCTCGATCCATTTACTGAACTTGTCAATAGCGACCAAGAGGTATTCATGACCGCCAGGAGATGATTTCTTTAATTTACCAACCATATTGAGCCCCCAGACCGCGAACGGCTAGGTGATAGGTATGGTCCTCAGCTCTTGGGCTGGAGCGTTTGGTTGAGTAGCGTAGTACTGACAACCTCGGCAAGTTTTCACCAGCTTCAGCGTCTTCTTTAGCTGTTAGCCAGTAAAATCCTAACCGAAAAGCTTTTGCAACGAGGGACCTGGAGGCGGCATGATGCCCGCAATCCCCTGCGTGGATCTCTCGGAGGATTTCAATGCTATCTTGATTAGAGACGCATTTGAGAAACACCCCGTTTGCGCTTCGTTTGTAGAGTTGTCCATCAACAATTGTGTAGGATCTTGCTCGCCTGACGATCTGTCGTGCGTGGACCTCGTCCTCCGGCAACGTTCGATCGATGAGGTAATCCAGGAATGGCTGAGTCCAGGCCGGAATGACTGCCATCACTTCCTTAGCCGGAGAAACCGCATCGGGATTTTCCGGGTTTGCGCCCTTCACCGAGGGTACTCGTAGATGCTCAAGGAAAATTCCAGCGGAATTGGCTTCCTGCCGGATCCGAGCTTAGACAGCATGTCTCGCCGTGTTATCGTCTCCCCGACGTACTTGACTTCGTATCCGAGGAAGCACTTGGCGATCTCGTCAACTTCGTCTCTGTAAGCCGCCATGACGGAGTTTCTGGCGTTCCAGGTTCCGGCTACTTGTTGTGCCACCAAGTCGGAATCTCCGCAGCATATGATGTGCTTGATTCCAATCTCCTTAGCGATGCGCAGACCGTGTAGTAGAGCCTCGTATTCCGCCATATTGTTGGTAGCTTCGAAGTGAATCTGCAGAACGTACTGCAGTTCTTCTCCGGTAGGTGACTTCAGGGTAACTCCAGCCCCCGAGCCTTGATGTTGCTTGGATCCGTCGAAGTGCATGACCCAAGCTTCAGGTTCCGGCACAGGTGTGCCCTCCGGCGCTTCAGTCCAATCCGCGATGAAATCTGCTAGAATTTGAGACTTGATTGCCGTTCTGGCTTCGTAGTTGATGTCAAAGGCAGATAATTCGATGCCCCATTTTGCTACGCGCCCTGTTGCGTCGGAGTTGTTGATGATTGTTGCCAGGGGAGCCTTGCTCACCACAGTTATGGGGTATTCCTGGAAGTAATGTCTCAGCTTCCGGCTGCCTGATACGTCTCCAACGTATCGATAATTTCTTATGTTCCATGCTACTTTATTGATGATACCTACATGTTTTATGCACATTATATGTCATATTTATGCATTTTCTAACTAACCTATTAACAAGATGCCGAAGAGCCAGTTGCTGTTTTCTTTTTTTTTCAGAAATCCTAGTAAAGAAATATTCTCGGAATTGGACGAAACTTTCGCCCGGGTCCTATTTTTGCACGAAGCTTCCGAAGACCGAAGAGATAACGAAGTGGGGCCACGAGGCGCCGTGGCCGGCGCGCGGCCCCGGCCGCGCCGACCTGCCCCCTGGGCCCCTCGTGTGGCCCCCGCGTTGACCCTCCGCCTACTTAAAGCTTCCGTCGCGAAACCCCAGTACCGAGAGCACGATACGAAAAACCTTACAGAGACGCGCCGCCGCGAATCCCATCTGGGGATTCGGAGATCGCCTCCGGCACCCTGCGGAGAGGGGATTCATCTCCCGGAGGACTCTACACCGCCATGGTCGCCTCCGGAGTGATGAGTGAGTAGTTCACCCCTGGACCATGGGTCCATAGCAGTAGCTAGATGGTCGTCTTCTCCTTGTTGTGCTTCATTGTTGGATCTTGTGAGCTGCCTAACATGATCAAGATCATCTATATGTAATACTATATGTTGTGTTTGTCGGGATCCGATGGATAGAGAGTACTATGATTATGGTGATTATCAATCTATTGTTCATGTGTTGTTTATGATCTTGCATGCTCTCCGTTATTAGTAGAGGCTCTGGCCAAGTTTTTACTCTTAACTCCAAGAGGGAGTATTTATGCTCGATAGTGGGTTCATGCCTCCATTGAATCTGGGAGTGAGAAAGTTCTAAGGTTGTGGATGTGCTGTTGCCACTAGGGATAAAACATTGATGCTATGTCTAAGGATGTAGTTGTTGATTACATTACGCACCATACTTAATGCAATTGTCTGTTGCTTTGCAACTTAATACTGGAGGGGTTCGGATGATAACCTGAAGGTGGACTTTTTAGGCATAGATGCAGTTGGATGGCGGTCTATGTACTTTGTCGTAATGCCCAATTAAATCTCACTATATTTATCATATCATGTATATGCATTGTTATGCCTTTCTCTATTTGTCAATTGCCCGACTGTAATTTGTTCACCCAACATGCTTTTATCTTATGGGAGAGACACCTCTAGTGAACTGTGGACCCCGGTCCTATTCTTTACATAGCATACAATCTACTGCAATTGTGTTTACTGTTTTCTTTGCAAACATCTTCCACTCGATACGTTTAATCCTTTGTTACAGCAAGCCGGTGAGATTGACAACCTCACTGTTTCGTTGGGACAAAGTACTTTGGTTGTGTTGTGCAGGTTCCGTGTTGGCGCCGGAATCCCTGGTGTTGCGCCGCATCACATTTCGCGACCATCAACCTTCAACGTGCTTCTTGGCTCCTACTGGTTCGATTAAACCTTGGTTTCATACTGAGGGAAACTTGCTTCTATACGCATCATACCTTCCACTTGGGGTTCCCAACGGACGTGTGCATCTACGCGTATCAAGCTAAATTTCTGGCGCCGTTGCCGGGGAGATCAAGACACGCTGCAAGGGGAGTCTCCACTTCTCAATCTCTTTACTTTGTTTTTGTCTTGCTTTATTTTATTTACTACTTTGTTTGCTGCACTAAATCAAAACACAAAAAAATTAGTTGCTAGTTTTACTTTATTTACTATCTTGCTCTCTATATCAAAAACACACAAAAAAAAATTAGTTACTTGTCTTTACTTTGTTTGCCTAGTTTACTTTTTGCTTATTGCATCATGTTTCCTTTTAATTTTACCACAAAAGACATACCGGTAGGACGTGGGTCCATAGTTGGGAGAAATAATATAGAAGAATTTTTCAATCATGTTAGTATCACTGAAGATTTTGAAGATAGACACTTGGTAGAACTTGCACCTACCTATGAAATTGCTGCTGCTGCTTTAGTTCGCATGTTGGAAACTAAATTTGTTAATCTCAATCCTATAATCCAACACATGTTTCTTACACTTGGTGATATGGAAGAGGGGGAAAAGAAAGATTTTGTTTTAGAAACCCTTCTTAGAGAATTTGGTGGTCTAGCAAGAGAGGCTAGAAAGGTTTTTGCTAAATTTAATATGCTAGGTTCTCATACCAATTTTATTGGTCTCCTTGAAAAAATGGACATGGATAGAATAATGTACACTAATAACATTAATGATGGTGGGGAAATCAAAGCACCAATACCATGTAAACTCCTAGCTATGAATGATGCACTAGAAAATAACTATGCTTGGCTTGTTCCGGAAAATTTGTTCGATGAGAGTAGCAAGCCTAAGACTAATGAAAAGGGAGACGCTAAAACTTATATATCAAATATACTATGCTTGGTTGAGAAAACTCCCAACACCCCTGGTAATGATGTTGATGCTTCATCTCCGATAATACTTGATTTGCACTTTCTGCGCCTAGCTGAAAGGCGTTAAAGAAAAGCGCTTATGGGAGACAACCCATGTTTTTACCTACAGCAATTTTTTGTTTTGTTGAGTCTTGGAAGTTGTTTAATACTGTAGCAACCTCTCCTTATCAAGTTTTTGTGCCAAGTAAAGTTTCTATGTCAAAGTTGATGTTATATTTGGGATCGCTGCGCAGAAACAGCATTGCTGTCTGTCACGAATCTGGGCACAATTCTCTGTATAAAATTCGAAAAAATCTGCCAATTTACGAGCGTGATCCTCAGATATGTACGCAACTTTCATTAGTTTTGAGTTTTTCCATTTGAGCAAGTCTGGTGCCATTTCTAAATTCGTCTTTATGGACTGTTCTGTTTTTGACAGATTCTGCCTTTTATTTCGCATTGCCTCTTTTGCTATGTTGGATTTATTTCTTTGATCCACTAATGTCCAGTAGCATTATGAAATGTCCAGAAGTGAAAATAATGATTGTGTCACCTCTGAATGAGTGAATTATTAATCGTGCACTAACCCTCTAATGAGTTTGCTTGAAGTTTGGTGTGAAGGAAGTTTTCAAGGGTCAAGAGAGGAGAATGATATACTATGATCAAGAGGAGTGAAAGCTCTAAGCTTGGGGATGCCCCGTGGTTCACCCCTGCATATTTTAAGAAGACTCAAGCGTCTAAGCTTGGGGATGCCCAAGGCATCCCCTTCTTCATCGACAACATCATCAGGTTCCTCCCCTGAAACTATATTTTTATTCAATCACATCTTGTGTTCTTTACTTGGAGCGTCGGTTTGTTTTCGTTTTTGTTTTTGTTTGAATAAGATGGATCCTAGCATTCACTTTGTGGGAGAGAGACACGCTCCGCTGTTGCATATGGACACATGTGTCCTTAGGCTTTACTCATAATGTTCAAGGCGAAGTTTCTTCTTCGTTAAATTGTTATATGGTTGGAAATGGAAAATGCTACATGTAGTAATTCTAAAATGTCTTGGATAATGTGATACTTGGCAATTGTTGTGCTTATGTTTAAGCTCTTGCATCATATGCTTTGCACCCATTAATGAAGAAATACATAGAGCTTGCTAAAATTTGATTTGCATATTTGGTTTCTCTAAGGTCTAGATAATATCTAGTATTGAGTTTTGAACAACAAGGAAGACAGTGTAGAGTCTTATAATGTTTACAATATGTCTTTTATGTGAGTTTTGCTGCACTTGTTCATCCTTGAGTTTGCTTCAAATAACCTTGCTAGCCTAAACCTTGTATCGAGAGGGAATACTTCTCATGCATCCAAAATCCTTGAGCCAACTACTATGCCATTTGTGTCCACCATACCTACCTACTACATGGTATTTCTCCGCCATTCCAAAGTAAATTGCTTGAGTGCTACCTTTAAAATTCCATCATTCACCTTTGCAATATATAGCTCATGGGACAAAATAGCCTTAAAAACTATCGTAGTATTGAATATGTACTTATGCACTTTATATTTTATTAAGTTGCTTGTTGTGCGATAACCATGCTTCTGGGGAACGCCATCAACTATTGTTGAATATCATGTGAGTTGCTATGCATGTCCGTCTTGTCTGAAGGTCTATCATTTTAGTGGTTGGAGCATGCAAAATTGTTAGAGAAGAACATTGGGCCGCTAACTAAAGCCATGAATCATGGTGGAAGTTTCAGTTTTGGACATATATCCTCAATCTCATATGAGAATAATAACTTTGCTACATGCTTATGCATTTAAGAGGAGTCCATTATCTGTTGTCCATGTTGTCCCGGTATGGATGTCTAAGTTGAGAATAATCAAAAGCGAGAAATCCGAAATGCGAGCATTCTCCTTAGACCTTTGTACAGGCGGCATGGAGGTACCCCTTTGTGACACTTGGTTGAAACATGGCATGCGAAGACCCGGTAGTCCAAGTTAAGTAGGACGAGGTGCGGGCACTATTAGTATACTATGCGTGAGGCTTGCAACTTGTAAGATATAATTTTCATAACTCATATGCTTTATTACTACCGTTGACAAAATTGTTTCATGTTTTCAAAATAAAAGCTCTAGCACAAATACAGCAATCGATGCTTTCCTCTTTGAAGGACCATTCTTTTACTTTTATTGTTGAGTCAGTTTACCTATCTCCTTCCACCTTAAGAAGCAAACACTTGTGTGAACTGTGCATTGATTCCTACATACTTGCATATTGCACTTGTTATATTACTTTATGTTGACAATATCCATGAGATATACATGTTATAAGTTGAAAGCAACCGCTGAAACTTAATCTTCCTATGTGTTGCTTCAACACCTTTACTTTGATTTATTGCTTTATGAGTTAACTCTTATGCAAGACTTATTGATGCTTGTCTTGAAGTACTATTCATGAAAAGTCTTTGCTTTATGATTCAGTTGTTTACTCATGTCATTACCTTTGCTTTGATCGCTGCATTCATTACATATGTTTACAAATAGTATGATCAAGATTATGATGGCATGTCACTTAGAAATTATCTTTGTTATCGTTTTACCTGCTCGGGACGAGCAGAACTAAGCTTGGGGATGCTGATACGTCTCCAACGTATCGATAATTTCTTATGTTCCATGCTACTTTATTGATGATACCTACATGTTTTATGCACATTATATGTCATATTTATGCATTTTGGAACTAACCTATTAACAAGATGCCGAAGAGCCAGTTGCTGTTTTCTGCTGTTTTTGGTTTCAGAAATCCTAGTAAAGAAATATTCTCGGAATTGGACGAAACTTTCGCCCGGGTCCTATTTTGCACGAAGCTCCAGAGACCGAAGAGATAACGAAGTGGGCCACGAGGCGGCGAGAGGGTGGCCGGCGCGGCCCAAGCCCTGGCCGCGCCGACCTGCCCCCTGGGCCCCTCGTGTGGCCCCCGCGTTGACCCTCCGCCTACTTAAAGCTCCGTCGCGAAACCCCCAGTACCGAGCCACGATACGAAAACCTTCGAGACGCCGCCGCCGCGTCCCATCTCGGGGGATTCGGAGATCGCCTCCGGCACCTGCCGGAGAGGGGATTCATCTCCCGGAGGACTCTACACCGCCATGGTCGCCTCCGGAGTGATGAGTGAGTAGTTCACCCCTGGACCATGGGTCCATAGCAGTAGCTAGATGGTCGTCTTCTCCTTGTTGTGCTTCATTGTTGGATCTTGTGAGCTGCCTAACATGATCAAGATCATCTATATGTAATACTATATGTTGTGTTTGTCGGGGATGGATAGAGAGTACTATGATTATGGTGATTATCAATCTATTGTTCATGTGTTGTTTATGATCTTGCATGCTCTCCGTTATTAGTAGAGGCTCTGGCCAAGTTTTTACTCTTAACTCCAAGAGGGAGTATTTATGCTCGATAGTGGGTTCATGCCTCCATTGAATCTGGGACAGTGACAGAAAGTTCTAAGGTTGTGGATGTGCTGTTGCCACTAGGGATAAAACATTGATGCTATGTCTAAGGATGTAGTTGTTGATTACATTACGCACCATACTTAATGCAATTGTCTGTTGCTTTGCAACTTAATACTGGAGGGGGTTCGGATGATAACCTGAAGGTGGACTTTTTAGGCATAGATGCAGTTGGATGGCGGTCTATGTACTTTGTCGTAATGCCCAATTAAATCTCACTATATTTATCATATCATGTATATGCATTGTTATGCCTTTCTCTATTTGTCAATTGCCCGACTGTAATTTGTTCACCCAACATGCTTTTATCTTATGGGAGAGACACCTCTAGTGAACTGTGGACCCCGGTCCTATTCTTTACATAGCATACAATCTACTGCAATTGTGTTTACTGTTTTCTTTGCAAACATCTTCCACTCGATACGTTTAATCCTTTGTTACAGCAAGCCGGTGAGATTGACAACCTCACTATTTCGTTGGGACAAAGTACTTTGGTTGTGTTGTGCAGGTTCCGCGTTGGCGCCGGAATCCTGGTGTTGCGCCGCATCACATTTCGCGACCATCAACCTTCAACGTGCTTCTTGGCTCCTGGTTCGATTAAACCTTGGTTTCATACTGAGGGAAACTTGCTTCTATACGCATCATACCTTCCACTTGGGGTTCCCAACGGACGTGTGCATCTACGCGTATCACTGCCCAGGAAAACTCCGTAGGCTAGCTTCTGAAAGTGAGGGTACCTCTGCTTGGATTCCGTCAAGACTTCGCTAATGTAATAGACGGGCCTTTGGACTCCGTGCTCATATCCTTCTTCCTTTCGCACCACCACAATTACGAGGCTGATAACTTTGTTGGTAGCTGCCATATAGAGGAGCATAGGCTCTGATTCAACGGGAGCTGCCAGTATAGGTGGTGAGGAGAGTATGTTCTTCAACTCCTGAAGTGCTTCGTCTGCTGCCTCATCCCAGACAAATTTGTCTGTTTTCTTGAGCAGCTTGTACAGAGGTAGGGCTTTCTCGCCAAGACGGCTAACAAATCTACTGATTGCCGCAACACAACCAGTTAGTCGTTGCACATCTTTGAGACAAGTTGGACTTTTGATGTTCAGGATAGCCTTGATTTTTTCCGGGTTAACCTCAATGCCTGTGAGAAACAATGAAGCCAAGGAGTTTTCCTGCTGGTACGCCAAAGACGCACTTCAGCGGATTTAACATCATCTTGTACCGTCGGAGATTATCGAAGGTTTCCTTAAGGTCGCTGAGCAGGTCGGATCCCTTCCGGGTCATGACCGCGATGTCGTCGACGTAGGCGTGCACGTTCCGGCCAATCTGGTCCTTCAGGCACCGCTGCATCGTACGTTGGTATGTGGCACCTGCGTTTTTCAAGCCAAAAGGCATGGTAACATAGCAGTATGTGCCAAAGGGTGTGATGAAAGAGGTCGCCTTTTGGTCAGACTCCTTCATCCGGATCTGATGATACCCGGAATATGCGTCAAGAAAACACAGAAGTTCCGCCCCCGCCGTCGAATCAATGACTTGGTCAATGCGCGGCAAAGGGAACGGATCCTTCGGACAATGCTTATTCAAGCCGGAGTAATCGATGCACATTCTTAGTATTTCAGAATTCTTTTTGGGTACAAGGACGGGGTTTGCGACCCAATCAGTATGGATAACTTCTACTACAAAACCTGCCTCTAGTAACTTTGCTAATTCCATTCCTATGGCGCGGCGCTTCTTATCTCCAAAGCGTCGCATAGCTTGCTTCACCGGTTTTGCACGGATTTATGTTGAGGTAGTGCTCGGCGAGTTCCCTTGGTACTCCGGACATGTCAGAAGGTTGCCATGCGAAGATATCCATGTTGGCTCTGAGGAACTCGACGAGCGCGCTTTCCTATTTGGGGTCCATATTGGCTCCGACTGAAACTTGCTTGGAGCTGTCACCTTCCACGAGGTCATGCTTCTTGGTTTCTATCGCGGCTTTGAACGAGGTCTTCTGTTCGGAGATCTGCTTCTTGGTGGTCTGCATCTCAGTCGGATCCACCGCGGCTCTGTAGCCTTGCAGCTCCTCTCCAGATATGACGGATTCTGCAAAGGCGGCTTCGCCCTCCTCGCAGTCCCTTGCTTTTTTGTAGTCTCCGGACACGGTAATCATACCGTTAGGGCCTGGAATCTTGAGCTTGTTGTAGATGTAGCATGCCCTGGCGTGGAACTTGTGGTAGGTGGGCCTGCCAAAGATCACGTGGTAGGAGCTTTTGAAGGGCACTACTTCAAACGTGATCATCTCTTCGCGGTAGTTGTTCACATCGCCGAAGGCCACGGGAAGTTTGATGCTGCCCAGGGAGTTTGCCTTCTTACCCGGAACCACACCATGAAATTCAGTGGTGCTGTGCTTGAGCTGTTCCTTGGTGAGGTTCATCTTCTCCAGAGTCTCCGGTACATGATGTTCAGGCTAGCTCCGCCATCCATGAGACACTTGGAAAAGTCGTACCCATCTATGCGGGGACTTACAACCAGAGCGTAGCACTCTTTGGGGATGACGGCCGGGTGATCCGACCTGTCAAAAGTACAGGCTTTCTCCGACCACTTGACATACTGCGGCACAGCCGGAACTGTGGCGTTCAAGATCCGGAGCGCCGATTTTTTCGCGCGGACAGTTGGGGTTCCGAGGAAGGTGTGGTAGGCTCCGACACTCTTTTTGCCGAAGGGATTGGATTTGTTGGCTGCGGTACCCTCCTTGGGTTCCGGCGAAGCGTCATCCTCATCCATGGCCTCGGAACTGTCCTCCTCTTTGTCCTTGTTCTTGCCCTTGCCTCCTTTGCCGCGCGGGCGGTGCTTCCGGGCTCGCTTGTATCCTGCCTCCGGGTCGTTCTTCAGATCGTTGACCCACTTGCAGTTGCGATTGGTGTGAGTGGATTTGCCCGTAGCCGGATCCAGATGAGCCAGGCACGGCATATCCCTGTATTCTTCGTACGTTTGGGGGCGCGGGATCCGGCTGCGGTGACCTCGTCAGCGCGCTGCTGGCCCCTGCCTGCTCCGCCTCCACGTCCGCGGCCTCTTCCTCCTCCTGAACCTCCGCGTTGGAACGTCATGGCGACCATGTTGGATCCTCCGCCTTTCTGGTCTTCGGGGGTTCTTCCGCTTGTTGCTGTTGTTGACGCCGTTGTCACGGTTTTTCTTTTGTTGGTGCAGGGGTATGGCTGTAGCTGCGAGATCTCCCCTGCGTCGTCATCGGTGGCGGTGTGATCGGGCGATGTTTATCATCTCGTCAAGAGTGAGCTTGTTCGCGTTCACCAGGCAAGTAAGCTTGCGCAGCAGCCCCCCACGCTGCAAACCACCAATGAAGGCGTGCATCGTTGTGCGGTTATCTACGTTCTCGCACTCGTTTCGGTCGCCAACCATCGGGTAAGGAAACTTCTGGATGTCTCACCTTCTTCTGGATGCAAGCTTGAAGATCGCTGGTGGTGGCCGGTCTCTTGTAAGTGCCCCTAAAGTGGTCCTCGAAAGCCTTCTTCGGGTCAAACCAGCAAAAGATGGTGTTTTCCTCGAGGTCGCTGAGCCAAACTCGAGCTGGACCAATAAGGTACAACTGGAGCATGCGGCAGGCTATATTCGGGGTTCCTCCGACAAAGGTTACTGCATTTTAGTAATCCTCAATCTAGGTATCCGGCTTCTCGCTGCCATCATAATGCTTCAGGTGTCCAGGTAGCTTAAGGTTCAAGCTTCTTGGCTTTGGTTCCTCTCGGATCATCCGGCCAAAGCACCTTGGACCAATGTAGTCGGATCTGTACTCGTTGAGGCGCTCCCGAGCGTCGCGAGGACCGCCGCCGGGTGACTTTGAGCGGGAACGGGATCTCCGGCTCCCCTCCGCCTCCACTGGGTGGTGGCGAGGGAGATCTGCGAGGGGGCCTGTAAGATGATCTTCCGCCTTCGGATTCTCCTCCCGCGGCTGGCTCCGGCCGGTGGCTCCTTCCTCTTGGTGGTGGTCGCCTCCGTTCCGGCTCTGCGAGGCTCAGAGCGCGTCTTCGTTCCGGCTCCTCCTAGGTTCCGGCTCGCGCCCTTGATTCCGACGAGGCTCAGGCTCGCGGTCTTGGTTCCGGCTCCTGCGTGGCTCCGGCGTACGCTCCCTGCTCCTGTCCCTAGGAGGCGGCATGTTGTTGCGGATGTTGATTCCACCTGGCCCATGGGGCCTGGTGTTTCCGGCAGGACTGCGACGTCGAGGGGGTAGCGGAGGACGCGAAGCTCGGGGTGGTGGTGATGGAACACGGTATTTGTCTCTGCCAGTATACATCGGATCCTTTCCCTTTGCCGGATTTTTCGGGGTTGAATCCGAGGGCACCGGGATTGGATTCGGATGTTCTCTGACTTTCCTCCTGCGCTCCGTGGATCCGGTGCGCGACTCGCCATCACGGTGTTGACTTGCTGTGGCGTTCGTGGATATGCAATGCTCCGGATTGGATTCTAACCTGCGCGAAGTGTCTGCCTTGCTCTGCTGCTGCATTGCTGAGGCAACGAGCTTCTGGACGTAGTTGATGTCAATCTCCTCGTCCTTCTTCTTCAGGAGCTCCGCAACCTTCTTCATGTTATCCTTTGGAGTTGCGAGCGGATGTTGCTCTGTGGGTGTTGCAAAGGTAATCTTGCGGGGAGGGATGGCTTCTCGAGTGATCCTATCAACCTCCTCCTGCGCACATGCTACCCTTTCCTCCCATTCCTTTCGGAGCTTCTTGACTGTCGCCAGCATTTCGTCGACCTCGCGATCCTTCTTTAGGGAGTGGTCCACAAAGTTTGCAGCTATGGTTCTTTCTTCTAGCATTGCGGCTGCGGTCCTGGCAAATTTCTGAGCTGTTGCCAGCATCTCCTGCCTTTTGGCTTCTAAGGCCTCCGGATCTGCAGCCTCCTCGGGAGTTATTGGTTTGTTGAGAATATCAGATTGCGCGACTAAATCCATGCGTGCTTGCTCGACCATCTCTTCAGGTGACAGGACATCCTTTCGTGGTCGCGCCCGGTTCAAGGGAGACCTTACGTTGGATGGTCCTGGGTCGGAGGTGGAGTCTTCGTCTTCCTTTCCCGCTGATCCAGCGGTGCTACGGTTGCTAGAACCTGCATTGGCTGGGAGGATTCTACGTCAGCTTGCTCACCGCCTCCGAGCTCGAGCTTGCGGTTGAATTCTTCTGTATTCATGGATGAGGCACCATCAGCTTCTTCCCCGATCTTGAGCTCTTTCGTCAAACGATTGTATTCTTCTGTGCCTATTGAGGAGGCATCGTCGGAATTTGAGCTCAAGTTGCCGAGGATTGATTCCTCATGGTTTCCGGCCTCCTCTTGTCCCGGAGTGTCGCTGTCTCCGACTGCTTGCAGATCCGGAGCGACGTTGTTTCCGGGTGCCCCAACCTGCAAAGGATCGGCCTCGTCCTGGTGGAGGGCGTCTCCTGCGGTATGGGCCAAGAAGTGCACGAAGTGACACCTTTGCTTCTCTAACACCTGGGAGACCCAAGCGGATCTGCATTGGTCTTCCACCGTTTTCTCCTGCTCAGGGGCGGATTGGGTGGGTTTTGATTTTTCAGGTCTAAGGCGGAATCTTCCTTAGGAAGCTCCTGCGACTCAGATCGGATCTTCGCGACAAGCTCAGCGGACGCGTCAGCGTTACTTACCAGTGCGTTTCCGTCGGAATCGACGGTCTCGCCGATGAAGATGTGGATGCCGCCGATTGGGACGATGGAGAGCTTGACGGGGTTTGACCTAGCCGGAATCCAGAATTCGTCCGGAGGGATGATCGGAAAATTCCCGGCGTAGAGTACACGCCCACAGCGATCGAGTCGTCGTAGCTTCCCATGGCGGAGCCCTCCCGGTTCCGGCCTCCGACGCCTCGGCCCCACGGTGGGCGCCAAGCGTTGTTGCCTACGGTACCCCGGAGGAGGGATCCTCACGAGGGGGAGAAGAAGTAGGGGCCATAGGGCGAGTGCACACGGGACGGTGGGTACGCGAGTTACCCAGCTTCGGAACACCTGCCCGATGACCACTGCGCTTGTCGGAATTATCGGGCGCTTGCGCGTTGTTACAATGGTTGTGGTTGTCCCTCTAGGGCTCCGGGATCCGGCTTATATAGACGCACGGATCTAGGGTTTACATGGAGAGTCCTAGCCGGAATACAAATTGCCTAACTACGGTACAATATCTTGCCGTGTAGGTCAAGGATCCGCCTTCCCTCTTGGTCGTGCTGGATCCGGATACTTTATGGGCCTCCACGGATATGGCCTCCTTCGTAGGTCGGTTGAGATCCGGCTCCTCGTTCCTGGGCTGGACTTCATCCTTAATGATCAACAGCAACTGGGCCGCCCGATGGGCCGTATGCCACCATCACCATCTGTGGGCCACCCGGGCTTGCCGGATCCAGGCCATGTCGTTGATATACCCATAAAGTATACCCACAACATTAACATTGTGCTCTGCCATTTGGATTTCCATATGTTCAGGTTGGTGCACATATACAGGTATGATAAAAGAAGATTTAGGTGGTCACATCACAAAACATCACCAAACAGTACACAAAGATCAATAGGCCGGATAAAAATCCCAGTCATGTTTTTCAGAGTTCAGTGCAAAACTGAACTTCACTTCTAGATAATAGGACTTCAGAGTTCAGTGCACTCAAATTCAGAGTTCAGTACTACGCTCAAATTTTGTACAGTGAAAACCTGTCATGCAAGGTTTGTTTTTTGCCACTAAATCAGTTAATAGCATTAGAACAATGTATCTCACAATCTTTATTCTTGGGCTTGTTCATGGGAAGGAGAAGATAGTTGATGACAACACATATTTTCGGAAAAAGGGCCGTTTTTGCTATTTGTCACGGTCCCACGGGAACAGAGGACAAAATGAAGTGAATTTATAGAGTACCAGGGATGTTTTCGCAAAACAGGATCCCATATGTCCAGCGTGGCAACCAACAATGGAATTCATACTAAATGGACCTATTTTGCACTCGAAAATCAAGTTTATGTACTAGGCACACCAACTTGAAAGTTTGTGAATGAAACTGCACATCCAAGACAAGTTAGTGTATTGCCGATGTTATTAAGTCAATTAAAATGTGTCAACTCACATCCATGCCATACTAACCACAAACTTAAAACAACACCTCAAAGCGGCCGACACCTTCACTTATGAATAATTCATTTGATGATCGAATCACAGTGAAAATACCAATAAAAATGTGTTGCACTGTTGGCTGATGAAGTTGCACACCTAAGCCGTGCATCACAGTACCAGTGCATCGGTGATGCCGCCATGGCCAGGATGGGAGAAGACGCGCTCACTTGAGATGTTGAGACATCAGCTCGTTGTTCACATTTTCAAACATGAAAAGTAACAAATGGTCATCACATTTACCTTGAGACAAAGGAATTCAATTAACGAAAACAAGTGCGACCTGACCCCAGTAGATTGGTGACTTCGACATTCAACAAGATCTCTATGTTCGCCTTACACTCCCCCTCTCATATTGGTATTGTGACATGTGGGCGACGAGCTAGACGATTCTGAGATCATTGTGAGGCTTTCACCTACTTTTCCTTGTAAACCAGTACTCAAACCAGAGCTCCTAGTGGTTGCTCGAAACAATTCTTTCAACGAATTCATACAAATTTCAAATTTTGCTATGGCTCTCGTGCAAATCATATTTATAAAATTCGGATGGATTATCTTTGATTCTTCCTGTCAATTTCTCACGACATTAACCAAGCCAGCTTATAAATCTTGGTCACTATGGCATGGAAACTTGTAGGTGTATAGGAAAACCATATATAGCTAGAGCCAGCCTAAGAGCATCTCAAGCCCCCAAAGCGGCCCCCAAGCGGCGTCGGATTTATCGTTTGGGGGACGTGTTTCGTTCGTACCGCGCTTGAGGGACGTCGCTCCCCAGCCGTGCCCGCTAACGCGCCCCCAAAACTTTAAAATACTGTATTTTTATTTTAATAGATAGAAAAAATGTGTAGATAACGCTGTACTAATATTCAAAGCGGTGCAACATAAACAAATTATATATAAAAACTTTGAAAAAACATAAACAAATTACATAAAAAATTAAACTACTTCTTCTTTGATGGTCCCGCCTCATCGTCCTCACGGTGGCGCTTCCTGCTCGTCACCTCTTCCGAAGAGGCGGGTCGTTCGACCTGTCGGAGGAACTTGTGTCCTCCTCGTCGTCGATGGTGCTCGCCGGCTGCGCCTTCGCTTTCGCCCGCGCCTTCGCCCGGGCCACCGCCGTCGCCTCCTCAGCCTCTTCCTCCTCCTCATCCTCCTCCTTCTCGGCCTCCCATTCCTCGCCGCTGTCCGGCGACGGAGAATCATCGCTGCTAGGCGTCGCAGCTTTGTCCCACCAGTTTTAAAATTGGCTCGGGAGAAGGAGTTCGTTTTTTTGGAATATATATGGCTAGGTGAGCAAACACTTGCATCTCAATACCCACAGTTATATAACATAGTTCATCGTAAGCATGATACTGTGGCAACTGTTATGAGTTCGACTTCGATAAATATTGGTTTTCGGAGGCAGCTTACGGGTAATAAATGGGATCAATGGATACACCTATGTTAAAGACTAATGGAAATAAATCTTAATGAGAAACATAACAAGTTAGTTTGTATGCTGATATGTTAGATGGCCATACTAGATACCTACGTAAATATTTGTGGAAACTTAAAATCCCAATAAAAATTAAAATCTTCATGTGGTTCCTTAGCAAAAAAGTACTTTTGACTCGCGATAACCTTGCAAAATGGAATTGGAATGGAAATACAAAATGTTGTTTCTGTGACACCGAGAAATCAGTTGAACATTTGTTTATTTCATGTCCTTTTGCTAGACTTGTGTGGCGAGTAGTTTTTGCTGCATATAATATTCCACCTCCATCCAATGTCACAAATATGTTTGGGAATTGGCTCAATGGAGCGGACAAAAGGATTCGCATCGGTGTTTCACACTATGGTCCATTGAATCCAGCTCTGGCGCTTGTTACTCCCGGAGGACCAGCGGGAGTGCATGGTTTCTGGATGCAACCGTCTTCAAATGGTTGTTCAGGATATTTTCTACCAGACTACATGGCGGCCTATTAAGAGATTAGAAGATGCTTAGACTGCTTAGCATGCTTCTATTTTTAGATAGTTGATTTTTGTATCGATCCTCATTGATCCATGATTTCTAACTCTTGCATCAACCGATGCAGAGGCTGGGGATACACCCATTTCGAAAAAAAGACCTCGAGATGCTCATGGCGACACTTGAGACATCTACTTCAGAGTATTTTGATGTATCTTCGAGTTTTTAGAAATCTTTGTTGCTCCTATTTTTATTATTTCTTTTAGCTACTGTATCATATTACACAATCAATGTAGTTTTCCTTGTTATCACTTGATATATTCCGTGAACTGCGACTTCTGCTTACCAAAAAAGTTGCTCTTTCAAATGGCCCAGACGTAGATGAACCCTAAATAATAAAAAAATCAGTTCATTGGTTACGAATAACTAAGCTAGCACTTAACATACATGGTTAACGATCACTATTACTACCTCCCACAAGTGCATGCAAACAATAACAAATGGAAAAAGTGTATTTGAGCAGGTGCCACTACGGGAAAGCCAGCCTTTGCCGTGCTCCACTTTGCACGGCAAAGAGCTCTATACGCACGGCAACGGCTTTGCCGTGCGCGCCCTCACGGCAAAGCTTGCACGGCAACTGCATCGACGGCAAAGCCACCTTTGCCGTGCGCTTGCAAGGATTGCACGACAAAGCTCTTTGCCGTGCGCTGCAAACTCTGCCGTGCGGCACTTCTTTGCCGTGCGGCAGGGGGGCTGCCGTGACAGAAAACGTTGCCGTGCGCTGCCTTTCTTTGCCGTGCGACGGTCGTTGCCGTGCGCCAGCCTTCGCTGCCGTGCGATCCTTTGCCGTGGCTAGCTCTACCGCGCACGGCAAAGCCCCTACAGGCACGCCCCAGGAGCTCCCAGGTCTCACAGCTGCCGCCACGTGGCTCCTTTGCCATGCGTGTGCGCACGGCAAAGTGACCAAAAGTCCTTTGCCGTGTGCACACGCACGGCAAAGGGCCCTGTTTTTTTCATTTTTTTGCTGTTTTTTGCTTATTCCCTGCATTTCAAATATAGCAATTGACAATAAAGCATATACACATATAATCTTCAACATAACATCACCAAACACTACGGGAACACCACAAATACATCAAACACACATATTCATGCATACAATGCATTACATAGAGTCCATAGTCCATCCACACAAGTTACATAGAGTCCATAGTGCAATGTCCAATATTACAATCCATTAGAAGCAAACAATCCGACAAAGTGCACGAAGACCATGCCATCAACCTTGTCCTCCGCTTCCGCCGGCCTCATCGTCATTTCCTTGTGACATATAATCTATAAGGTTGATGGAATGAACATTTACATTTGCATTTGCATATTGATCACTTGAACAAGCACAAGTAGCGGGTTGGGCACAAGAGGACTCACCGCGGTTCATGCTCCGGATGATGTTCATGTTGTTGACGGTGACAGGTGTCCCCTGAGTGGGCGGTGGCGGCATCCACGGCATGGTGTAAGGTGGAGGAGCAGCAATACTCCCGGTGGAGTAGACAGAACCGTCCGGCTCATCAGCCAGCTCATCCGTGCTCGCCTGCTGCATCATCTGCTGCTGCTGTTGCATCTGCTGCATCATCTGTATCTGTGCTGCTGGTACTCCGTAATCTGCTGCTCCATGTGCGCCCTTTGCTCCTGGGCCCTGCTCCTTCGCTGCCATCTCCTCCTACGTTGTGTTGCCGCGATGTCATTAACATTTCAATGGAAAGCATGCAAAGGAAATGTAGAGGCTCGAGGAAGAACATACCCGTAACCGCTCGACAGCTAGATCCGAAGCCCGTGGCCGGGGCTCTACCTCAGGCTGGCCGCTCTTACGACCACGACGGATCTGGCGGAGAGAGGGAACCTTCGCTGGGTCGACGCACCCGTCACCAAACCATAGGCGGCCATGCTTCAAGCCTTCTCCCGCAAGCACCGCGACCTCAGGGTCAAAGTCCTCGGCCTCTGGGTTGGCCTCCTCGCCGTACTTCTGCTTGAACTTGGAGACATACGACGTGCACCTGGGTCTCGCATTGCGGGTTAACCCACACGGACCCCGTCTCAGGATCAGGCGTCTTCCTTTGCTTCATCTTCTTTAGCACGGCAAAGACGTTAGGCTTCGCTCCTGTCCTGAGTTCCTGCAAAAGAGAACATGTAATCAAGTGAAGTGGCACACCCTTGCGGAGTTAACAAATATATAACATGAATTCAAAGAATGAAGGAACCATTAATTTGCTCACCTCGTTCTGCAGGTGAAGAGAGAGGGGATGCTGCCTTGGATATGTGATCCACCTTGCATCTCTGCCCGCTTCTGCTTGCCCTCCTCGTGCTTCTTGAGGTACCTGGGGCATGTCCACCACATGACCATCGCAAGAAAGCACCTATCGTCCTTGCCGACGTACTGAGGATGGTTCTACATGCACAAGATAAACCCATTATGGTAAAATAAACTACATGGCGATAAAGAAAATCAATAACACATAAATGCAAATACCTGCATGTACTGCCACGGCTGCATGAGCGTGTCGCGAGCGTCCTCCTTAGTCATGTGGACGAAGCGGTCGGCGTGCCAGTCGCGGACGCATTGAATACGTGCCTCGTAGTGCATGCCAGTCACCCTCTTCCTTGCAAGCTGGTGTAGGACATCATCGCACGCATTCTCCTTGCCCTCGGCCCTCTTGAAGTATTTCTGCAACCATGCACATAGGTAAAACAAGGGGCATTAGTGCAATTATTGTGAACCAAGGAGAGTGTATGAATGGTAAGAAGTCAAAAGTCACGTACCCAGAATTTGGCAACAACCAAATCCGCCGCGGTGCCGCGGCCCATAGGGTCTTCCGCGAGGCTGTAGTGCGCCCACCTCCAAGCTACGTCGCAGCCACCAGTAGGGAAATTGACTATCCCAGGGAAATACCATCTAAGTAGGCCCCCAAGGATGTTCGAGTACCCACGTGGCGGTCTCTGCGACGGGTCTTCATACTTGAACGAGCTGCACCATGAAACGACAACATCAATATGTATGTGATAATAATTTTGATAATGACAAAATTGCGATAACGAAATGCCAAAAATTAACATGTACCTCCTTCCATAGGGCACTAGAACAACGTGCCTGTAGCGCCAGGCCTTCAGCGCGGGGAGCTGTGTTATCCCACGCCGATATGGCTTCCTATCACGTGGCCTCAGCCTCTCCACAGCTGGAACGTACTGGTAATCCGCCGGCTCTACCCAATCTAGGTTTTGATCAGGATCGAACACTAAGTTCCCCAACCCCTCATCCTCCGAGAGGTCCTCCTCGTCCCCCTCCTCCTCCTGGTCCTCCCCACCCACCCCCTCCTCCTGGTCCTCCCCACCCACCTCCTCCTCCTGGTCCTCCCACCCCCCTCCTCCTCCTGGTCCTCCCCACCCCCGTGGTGCTCCTGGTCCTCCTCCTCGTCATCATCATCGGCTGCGGGAGGGGGCTAGGACTAGGAGTGAGTACCCGCGTCGCATTCTTCCTACGCGGCCGCGTTGTGGTAGCGACGGAGGGGGGCTAGGAGGGGGGCTAGTAGCTCGGCCCCGCCTCGAAGTCCCTACACCTACCAAGTCCTTGAGCTTCTTTTTAAGACCGCCACCTTTTTTTTGGCGGCATGCTTCAATCACCTGCAAACACAAATGAAGAGAGTGGTTTATTAGTACGCAATATTGTAAAGAGATAAATATTAGTGAAAGCAACAGAAATATAAGTAGATGAACATTAATGAAAGCAACAATAATGCAAAAGGATGAACATTAATTAGTGGAAGCAACAAATAGCAAGCATAGAGTTCTCTCAAACATAGCACGGAGTTCTTACAAATAACCTAGCTAGACAATCTCTATTACACGGAGTTATTACAAATAACCTAGCTAGCCTCACAATTACTACTACATAGATCAGTAGCCTGTGTCGCCGTCCGTGATTGGACCGCGTGTCTCATCATCGTCATCAGGCTCGGCGAACCAATAATCATCAATGAAACCTGGAGGTGGTCCATCTGCATCGAGGTCAATCCCTGCTCTGAACGCCTCGAGCAAACTCAGGTCTTCCGGGGCACAAACATCCTCAGCTTCATCTTCTGCATTGTCCCCATCCATGCCCGCATCTTCTTGTTCATCGTCTACGACCATGTCATCGATAGTCGGCAAGGCGATTGTGAAATGCCCGGGGAGCCCTTCTTCCTGATAGAACTCGACACTCTTTGCTGAGGGGTCTACGCGGCGGTAATCGTCCTTGTTTGGCGGGGGCGGCCTATTGCGTGAAGGCACCGTCATCACAACATCCCATCCATGTAGACGTTTTGTCGGGTTTCTGCACGCGTACGGGAGATAGAATACTTGAAAGGCCTGGGTAGCCAAGATGTACACATCCTCTCCCTTATAAACAGAGTTCCTTTCAACTTCGACCAACCCAATTTCAGGATCCCGTCTCACCCGACGTGGGTCAAACCAATGACATTTGAAGACGACGGGATTTAGCCCTTTCTGAAACCCGTAATTCAGCTCGTATATACCCTCGACTCTTCCATAGTAATGGAGCCCATCGTCACCTTGACATACCACCCCGCTATTTATTGTCTTCGCGTTGGGCCGGCTTGTTGTGTATTTATGGGTCTGGAAGCGATACCCGTTCACGTCATAGGAGTTGAACGCTTCGACGGAATGGTCAAAGCCCCTAGCAATTTTTCTTAGCTCTGACTTCATCTCTTTGTCAGTTCTTGCCTACAAGTTTAGCACGAGAAGTTTAGAACGAGAAATGACCGATAAATGTCGGAAGTGCTAGCTAATTTGGGATAGAAAAGTACCAAATTACAGAACCAGCTACTGAAACCGAAACCGCCGCCCTTATCGAAAATTTGCTTGGATTCTTCCGGGGTAGGCTCCCTGTGGGTATTCTTCCAATGTATAGCCTTGAATTGCCTATACCGATGAAAAGAGGAAGAGTTAGCCACGCAAATACGAGTGAATGTTTGCGAATAACTAAATGGTTCGCACTTACTCGATGTACGGCTTCACTTCGACCATGGTGTTCAAGACATACGAGTGGATCAAGGTCCGCTCCTGCAGGTCCGTTCTGTACGGCTTCGAGCCACTTGACTTGCCACCAAGCCCCACGAAGATGCTAAGCTTGGGCACTTCTTCATTGTTGGCGGCATTGTAACGGAGGACCGGGTTGTGCTTTGTGGGAATGTTGGGATCATAGTGCTTAGTGGTGAAGTTTGCCACCTCCACGTTCAGGACTGCCTCGGCTATGGATGCTTCGATCTTGCATTTATTGCCAGTCATTTGACGAAGCTTTTGTGTTTCTCTCTCGGGACCAAACTGCCAACGGCCCCAATTCGGCCCCCCTTTAAGCATTCCTCCGCGAGGTGCAGGATCATATGTTGCATCGGATTAAAGAACCCTGGAGGAAAGATCTTCTCTAGATCGCAAAGCAACACGGGTGCCTCTTCATCCAGCTTCTCAATCACTTTAGTGTCTAACTCCCTAGCACAAATCTGGCGGAAGAAAAAACTCAACCTCGCTAGCACTCGCCAAGTCTTCTCAGGGACATAGCCTCGAATCATCACCGGCATTATCCGCTCAAGCCATATGTGCTAGTCATGACTCTTCAGCCCTTGTACTCGCAACGTTTCAATGTTCAGACCCCTCATCCAGTTGGCTGCGAACCCATCGGGGAAAAACAAGGAGTCCTTCATCCATTGGAAGACCTCCCTTTTTTGGGCCTTTGTGAGACAGAACGGAGCGTGTGGCTTAGTCCAAGTTTTTTTGGCACCATGAGGTGGCTGCATGTTCAACTCCGGCCTATCGCACCACATTTCTTGATCAATTCGAGCCTTTATGTTATCCTTCGTCTTCTCGGTGTCCACAATCGTGCTCCAAATGGCTTCACTGATATTCTTCTCGGTGTGCATTACATCAATGTTATGCGGGAGCTCGAGAAACTCAAAGTAAGGGAGCTTCCATAAGCACGGCTTGTGAGTCCATTGGTGTGTCTCCCCATATCCCAAGAAACCATTCCCATCAGGGCTAGGCTTAAGAGCATCTAACTCGGCCTTGATTTCCGTTCCGGTCTTCGGAATTGGCTTCGGGCCACGGACAACACGACCTTTCTTGAAGCTCTTTACATCACTCCTGTATGCATGCCTCCGCTCAAGGAACTGTCGAGCTTCATCAAAGCATGAATACTTGCCTCCCTTGTTTAGCCAGAAGAAAGTCACGGCCTGCCTGCACTGTGGGCAAGGCCACTTCCCATGTGTACACCACCCGCAGAACAAAGCACGTGCTGGCAGGTCATGCAGGGACGTGTGGTACCACACATACATATCAAAGTACTCCTTCTTTGATGCGTCATATGTTCGGATCCCGCGACCTTCCCAGCCACGAACCAAGTCATCCACCAGCGGTTCCAGGTACACATTCATGTTCTTACCCGGGTATTTGGGCCCTGGGATTATCATCGACACAAACATGTTCTCTGATCTCATGCAGACGCCAGGGGGGAGGTTCATGGGAATAACAAACACTGGCCAACAACTGTATACTGCAGCCGACATACCATATGGATTGAACCCATCGGTTGATATCGCAACTGCTACGCTCCTCGGGTCACCTGCTTTCAGTGGAAATTTCTTGACAAAGTTCTTCCATGCAGTACCATCCGACGGATGTATCATCTTGTCGGTGTATCTGTTTCCTTCCACGGCCCACCTCATCTGCTGGGCAGTATCCTCGGTCATGAAGAGCCGCTGGATCCTCGGTAGAACTGGAAGATAGCGGAGGATATTCTTGGCAACCGTGGTCTGCCTCTTCTGACCATCACCATTGCGGTCTACCTCAAAGTACCTAGAGGAATTGCATTTGATGCAATAATTTGTGTCGGCGTGCTCCTCTCTGAATAGCATGCATCCCTTTGGACAAGCGTGTATCTGCTGAGATGACATCTTAAGGTCACTGAGCAATTTGGTCGAATAGTAGAAGTTTTGCGGCAAGAGGTGCCCTTTCGGCAGAAGGCTGAAGTTCATTGAACCCATCTCTGCACAAGTTCCTATGGCACTTCAAGGCCATAAGGCGAGCGATGGCATCTAGTTGGGTAACCTCTGTATTTTCATGTAGGGGTTTCTGCGAAGCAAACAGAGCCTCATAATACTCCTTTGTGTTTTCCTCCGGGTCCTCACTTGTCTCCGCATCCTGAGGTGTCTCCACCTCTACATGAGGGCTTTCAGGCACATTACCATTAGCCAAGTTTTCTAAGCACCTATCAAAACCAGTGTCATATTCCCCCCTAGGTTGAATCTGCCGCACCTCCTTCCTAGCACGTTTCTTTGCCTTTTCTCCATGGTAAGTCCAAATCCTGTAGGACGGTGTGAACCCAAACTTGATCAGGTGCATACTCATAGTTTCCTTGTCCTGTGCCTTTCGGTTAGCGCACTTACTACAAGGGCACCAAACACTTATAGGTCTTAGGGATGGCAAACGCCCTATCCACAAACTGCTCTGTCTTTTCTCCCCATTCATCAGTATAGTTCCACGACCGATTCTGCCATCGTACATCCAGCCACGATTATCCATCCTCTAATCAACAACAAAAGACGAACATAGCATTTATATATCAAATAGGAAATAAATGCATCATATCTTTATTTTTTTACGCGTGCATCAACCTAAAACTCTACTAGGTGGGCTCCTAGCAGCCGCCGGATCCGTAGATTGAGTACGTTCTCCCAGCTCTACCCCGATCCGAGACAGAATTTCGGCAGCACCTCCCCGCTGCTCTCCCGATACACGTCTCGGCAAAAAGCCGAGAGGTGTGCATCCGGAGAACAAGGGGGAGGCGCTACCGAAATCCTGTCTCGGATCGGGGTAGAGCACGGAGAACGTACCCAACTACGCATCCGCCGGCTGTCCCGATAAATGCCGTAAGAGTTACGGTTCATAATATGCGAGATCACTAATGCATATTTATCCGCGTAACCCTTACGGTCGGGAAGAGACGCCTAGGTATCGCAACAGACTTGGTGACCTAGACACAAAAAACCTAGGTACAAGAGAGGCGAACGGATTCTCACACTCGAAGCGTGATCGACTGCCGGCGAAGAAGATCAGCGACCCTCTAAGAGAATCGCCAAAGAAGATCCGGAACGCCCGTCAAACACCCCCGCGACGCCGCCCCTCGTGTCCACCTCGAAGCATCTCCTGCATAGCGAGAAAAATAGTCATGCAAGTGAACAAGAATTTTTTACAATAGTGGTATAACAATATTACTTCACCATAAAGAATTTCCTTCCGGCACATTATCTTATTTTTGCCATATGGGGCTAGTTTTAACATATCCGTATCATAAACACCTTTTTCAAAGCTAAATTCCTATTTCTAATTTATACTAAACACTAAAATATTATACTAAACTAAAATCCTATATCTAATTCATACTAAACTAAAATCCTATTTCTAATTTATACTACATTAAATTAAGTAAATCCTATACTACACTAACATTATCACTAACCTTAATTGAGCAGCGATGCGGGATCGGAGGCAGGGCAGGCCGCAGCGACGCGGGAGGCAGGGCAGGGCGGCTCGAGGGGCAGAGGAGCGGGAGGCAGGGCGGCTGGCCGGAGGGGCAGAGGCAGGAGGGGCGGCTCGACGCGGGAGGCAGGGCAGGGAAGGGGCGGCCCAGGCGGTGGCGGCTGGCCGGAGGGGCAGAGGAGCAGGAGGGGCGGCCCAGGCGGTGGCGGCTGGCACGGCTGCTGCGTGGGCGGTGGGGGCTGGCGACGGCGGCTGGCCGGAGGGGCCAGCAGCGGCGGCTGCGTGGGCGGAGGGGCCAGCAGCGGCGGCTGCGTGGGCGGTGGGGGCTGGCGACGGCGGCTGGCCGGAGGGGCAGAGGAGAGCAGGAGGTGGGCGGCGGCGCTTGGCGCGTGGGAGGAGGCAGGTGGGGGCGCGCGTGCTCGATCTGGCCAGAAACACCTGGTCGGATCGATGCGATTTAGGGTTAAGTCGTGGCGTTTGCCGTGCGCAGGCCTTTGCCGTGCGGCAGGGGGGCTTTGCCGTGCGGGAAGGACTTTGCCGTGCGCAAAGTAACCTTTGCCGTGCGGCTAGGCCTTTGCCGTGCGCAAAGTTTCCTTTGCCGTGCGGCAGAGTTCTTTGCCGTGGGCTTGCGCACGGCAAAGAATTTTTTATTTTTCCCATTTTAATTATCGATAACATTAAGTTTTATTTAAAAATTATATTAAACTTGTTTTTACAAAATGTGTATTATGTAATAATATATGTCCCATGCTTTTCAATAAATATGTGATTCAATCCGGTTCACCTCACGCGGAAAAATCAAGGGGGTAGACGCAACTTCAATTGCTCGAGCTGCGTGTGTATGTGCCAAAGGGTCCCAATCTTGGTTCTCCATGTGTATATGTCCTAAACAAACCTAAAAGAATGAAAAAGTACATTGGTGCACCCTCGCGCGGAGAAATCTAGGGGGTAGACCCGCCGGGGCACACGTTCCGCTGTTTTGGGGGAGGAGGGGAGAACGACCGCCGGAGCACCGGAACCCCACCAAATCTTGCATGTGGGCCTATGCTATGTGTCAAAGTGTGGTGCAAGGTGTAATGGTGCAAAATTAGCTCCCCTAAACCCTAGACCCTAGCCCTAACCCTACACCGAACCCTAACCAGTAGATCAGGCACACCGTCGATCGTGTGATAATGGCTCGAGCTGCGGGTGTATGTGCCAAAGGGTCCCAATCTTGGTTCTCCATGTGTATATGTCCTAAACAAACCTAAAAGAATGAAAAAGTACATTGGTGCACCCTCGCGCGGAGAAATCTAGGGGTAGACCCGCCGGGGCACACATTCCGCTGTTTTGGGGGGAGGAGGGAGAACGACCGCCGGAGCACCGGAACCCCACCAAATCTTGCATGTGGGCCTATTCTATGTGTCAAAGTGTGGTGCAAGGTGTAATGGTGCAAAAGTAGCTCCCCTAAACCCTAGACCCTAGCCCTAACCCTACGCCGAACCCTAACCCAGTAGATCACACCGTCGATCGTGTGATAATGGCTCGAGCTGCGGGTGTATGTGCCAAAGGGTCCCAATCTTGGTTCTCCATGTGTATATGTCCTAAAAAACCTAAAAGAATGAAAAAGTACATTGGTGCACCCGCGGAGAAATCTAGGGGGTAGACCGCCGGGGCGCCGTTTTTTGGGGAGGAGGGGAGAACGACCGCCGGAGCACCGGAACCCCACCAAATCTTGCATGTGGGCCTATGCTATGTGTCAAAGTGTGGTGCAAGGTGTAATGGTGCAAAATTAGCTCCCTAAACCCTAGACCCTAGCCCTAACCCTACGCCGAACCCTAACTAGTAGATCAGCACACCGTCGATCGTGTGATAATGGCTCGAGCTGCGGGTGTATGTGCCAAAGGGTCCCAATCTTGGTTCTCCATGTGTATATGTCCTAAACAAACCTAAAATAATGAAAAAGTACATTGGTGCACCCTCGCGCGGAGAAATCTAGGGGGTAGACCCGCCGGGGCACACGTTCCGCTGTTTTGGGGGGAGGAGGGGAGAACGACCGCCGGAGCACCGGAACCCCACCAAATCTTGCATGTGGGCCTATGCTATGTGTCAAAGTGTGGTGCAAGGTGTAATGGTGCAAAAGTAGCTCCCCTAAACCCTAGACCCTAGCCCTAACCCTACGCCGAACCCTAACCAGTAGATCAGGCACACCGTCGATCGTGTGATAATGGCTCGAGCTGCGGGTGTATGTGCCAAAGGGTCCAATCTTGGTTCTCCATGTGTATATGTCCTAAACAAACCTAAAAGAATGAAAAAGTACATTGGTGCACCCTCGCGTGGAGAAATCTAGGGGGTAGACCCGCGGGGCACACGTTCCGTTGTTTTGGGGGGAGGAGGGAGAACGACCGCCGGAGCACCGGAACCCCACCTAATCTTGCATGTGGGCCTATGCTATGTGTCAAAGTGTGGTGCAAGGTGTAATGGTGCAAAAGTAGCTCCCTAAACCCTAGACCCTAGCCCTAACCCTACGCCGAACCCTAACCAGTAGATCAGGCACACCGTCGATCGTGTGATAATGGCTCGAGCTGCGGGGGTATGTGCCAAAGGGTCCCAATCTTGGTTCTCCATGTGTATATGTCCTAAACAAACCTAAAATAATGAAAAAGTACATTGGTGCACCCTCGCGCGGAGAAATCTAGGGGGTAGACCCGCCGGCACACGTTCCGCTGTTTTGGGGGGAGGAGGGGGAGAACGACCGCGGAGCACCGGAACCCCACCAAATCTTGCATGTGGGCCTATGCTATGTGTCAAAGTGTGGTGCAAGGTGTAATGGTGCAAAATTAGCTCCCCTAAACCCTAGACCCTAGCCCTAACCCTACGCCGAACCCTAACCCAGTAGATCAGGCACACGATCGTGTGATAATGGCTCGAGCTGCGGGTGTATGTGCCAAAGGGTCCCAATCTTGGTTCTCCATGTGTATATGTCCTAAACAAACCTAAAAGAATGAAAAGTACATTGGTGCACCCTCGCGCGGAGAAATCTAGGGGGTAGACCCGCCGGGGCACACGTTCCGCTGTTTTGGGGGGAGGAGGGGGAGAACGACCGCCGGAGCACCGGAACCCCACCAAATCTTGCATGTGGGCCTATGCTATGTGTCAAAGTGTGGTGCAAGGTGTAATGGTGCAAAAGTAGCTCCCCTAAACCCTAGACCCTAGCCCTAACCCTACGCCGAACCCTAACCAGTAGATCGGGCACACCGTCGATCGTGTGATAATGGCTCGAGCTGCGGGTGTATGTGCCAAAGGGTCCCAATCTTGGTTCCCCATGTGTATATGTCCTAAACAAACCTAAAAGAATGAAAAATTACATTGGTGCACCCTCGCGCGGAGAAATCTAGGGGGGTAGACCCGCCGGGCACACGTTCCATGTTTTGGGGGAGGAGGGGATAACGACCGCCGGAGCACCGGAACCCCACCAAACCTTGCATGTGGACCTATGATATGTGTCAAAGTGTGGTGCAAGGTCTAATGGTGCAAAAGTAGCTCCCTAAACCCTAAACCCTAAACTGGGGAGGCTTCGAGCCCTAAACCCCTCTAAATCCCTAAACCACGACGCCGGAGCTGCAGAACCATGCATCATAAAACCTAACCCTAACCCTAAACCCTAAACCTACACCTAACCATAAATACTTACCCTTTAACCTAAACCCTAGCCCTAGCCCCTAAACCCTAGCCCTAACCCTACACCTAACCCTCACCAGTAGATCAGGCACACCGTCGATCGTGTGATAATGGCTCTAGCTGCGGGTATATGTGCCAAAGGGTCCCAATCTTGGTTCTCCATGTGTATATTTACTAAACAAACCTAAAAGAATGAAAAGTTACATTGGTGCACCCGCGGAGAAATCTAGGGGGTAGACCCGCCGGGGCACACGTTCCGCTGTTTTGGGGGAGGAGGGGATAACGACCGCCGGAGCACCGGAACCCCACCAAACCTTGCATGTGGACCTATGATATGTGTCAAAGTGTGGTGCAAGGTCTAATGGTGCAAAAGTAGCTCCTCCTAAACCCTAAACCCTAAACTGGGGAGGCTTCGAGCCCTAAACCCCTCTAAATCCCTAAACCACGACGCGGAGCTGCAGAACCATGCATCATAAACCCTAACTCTAACCCTAAACCCTAAACCTATACCTAACCATAAATACTTACCTAACCTAAACCCTAGCCCTACCCCTAAACCCTAGCCCTAACCCTACACCAAACCCTAACCAGTAGATCACACACCTCGATCGTGTGATAATGGCTCTAGCTGCGGGTATATGTGCCAAAGGGTCCCAATCTTGGTTCTCCATGTGTATATGTACTAAACAAACCTAAAAGAATGAAAAGTTACATTGGTGCACCCCTCGGAGAAATCTAGGGGGTAGACCCGCCGGGCACACGTTCCGCTGTTTTTGGGGAAGGAGGGGAGAACGACCGCCGGAGCACGAACCCCACCAAATCTTGCATGTGGACCTATGATATGTGTCAAAGTGTGGTGCAAGGTCTAATGGTGCAAAAGTAGCTCCCGGTGTGACCTTCCTTATATTTGGGCGATAACACTTAGTAGATTTTCCGAAGCGCGTATTAATTGCTCCGAAACCCTGATATATGTGGGGGATCGATGAACATGGAGAGTAATTTTGTATTGCACATTGTCTTAAGTAACACTAATAAATAGTCATCAAAAAGTAAAACTAATAAAAAAATATAAGTATTAGATGAAATAAAATAGAAAGAAAAACAAATAAAATGAATGATGGCGCACGGCAAAGAAGTGGTCGCACGGCAAAGGCGGCTTTGCCGTGCACTTTGCCTGGCCTCACGGCAAAGGGTGCTGCACGGCAACGTCCCAGTCCCTTTGCCGAGCGTGCTTTCCTTGCCGTGCGGCGTTTATGCTCTTTGCCGTGGTAGTTTCTTTGCCGTGCGGTTTAGAGGGACTTTGCCGTGCGGTGAGACTTCGCCGTGCGGCGCTGCTGGCTTT
This sequence comes from Lolium multiflorum, assembly GCA_030979885.1. Classification (NCBI taxonomy): domain Eukaryota; kingdom Viridiplantae; phylum Streptophyta; class Magnoliopsida; order Poales; family Poaceae; genus Lolium; species Lolium multiflorum. The sequence goes on along the minus strand of CM061751.1, from coordinate 145,792,532 downwards.
GCCGTGCCATGTTTCTTTGCCGTGCGCTACTCTAATAGTTTGTCGTGCTTTCCTTCTTTGCCGTGCGTTCATACTGCCGCGCACGGCAAAGATTTGTTTGCCGTGCAGAGCCTCACGGCAATGATTTGCTGCACGGCAACGCCTGTTTTTCCCGTAGTGTGCTCACTAGGCACGCATACATATTTTAGTTTGTCATTTATGTATATCACAAACTACACAAATTATGGGTTTTCATATCTGCAGGTCACTAAAAAGTGCAAGTAGAATGTAGGAAAATAGTTCCGAATTTTTTAAGCAATTCAAAAATTTCGAATATTTGAAATTGAAAAAAATCTTTAAATATACATAATTTTAATATCATAAAAACCAGAATTATCTTTCCTAGATTCTATATCAAATGTTTCAATGAACTGACAAATTCTAAGTTCAAATGTTGTATGATGTGAGACTGCGAGAAATACAAAAAAGAGAAGTTTGTGAGGGGAATAAGCTAGCGCAGATTTTTATGCACCTATGAATTCCAGATGATGGGTATGCAGTGACCACCTGCTTAGAACACCATCTCTCCAAATAAATACAGATTCTAGTGGGCATGCTAAAATTGTGGACGAGGCATATCAATAACTAGTTGATATCCCGCGCGTTGCCGCGAAATTATTAGATGGTTTTCAGCAAAAAATGGCATGAATAAGAAACTTGCCAATTTGATTTTCTTTTTGTTCGTATGTAAGATGGCAACAATTCCGTTACAGGAATAAATCTACTAACTGTAGGTAGCAAATGAGCTTACTTAATCGGTAGCAGAATAGTATGTCACCACAAAGTGATTATTTTGGTTTCGCGACTTCCAAAAGTTTCAACAAATAGTAAATATGTGAAACACCTATAGAAATTTATATCATCATATCGTAGAAATATATCCAGTGTGTTATGACGAAGTGATTATTATGGATTCCTGACTTTTAAGTTTGAAGTCAAAAATTTCTGCAACACAGGCAAAATATGTGAAAAACTGTAGAACTAATGATCATTACAACCATCCTGACTTTTATTCATCGAATTGTACTCGAGGCTCTGCAACATGAACAACATGTCTATCCGTGCTGAAAAAAGGTACAATATAAATCTTTGTAGCTAACTCGTAAGGCAAATGTCCATCTGAAATAAATTCATCAGGGTCTTCCAAAATTCAATCATCATTCTTAAGAAACAACTTCAAACGCAAGCAAGTGCTAGCTATAAAAAGAAATAGGCGGTTGTGAGTTGAGATATTAAGAACCAAAATAAAGAATACATTTGAGTAATTTAATAGTGTGAAGTCCTCGTCTATTCATTCGAATAAGAATCAAGTTTTTTTTTATCAGATTGTTGATTGGAGCATGATAAGAAGTCACTTAAAGACTGAATCCTCCACTATTTTCTACCTGAAACATGACATCAGAGCTGCCAATTTCATATGTATACATGAAAAATAATCCAAGTTTTAGAGCGGATAATAGAAGAAAGGTGTTAAAGACATACCATTAGGAATAGGTTTAATGGACCAAATAAATTAACTGATATAGAAACCTTCTTCGCCCATGGAATGGCTGCAAGGAAGAAACACATAAACATTACCTCAGAGAGCTGCAGAAAATACATAGATAAGAAACTCAGACAGGAGGGCTAGGACATATGAGAGAGCTCAATCGGACAGACTGCTTGTATAACCAGAAATGAGCTTTAAATTTCAGAAAATAAACTGCTAGAACATTCCAAGATCTGAGAAGAAAATCGATTCAAATCCAAATGGTGGTTATGCCCACACGCTAGTCATGTATAGTCTAGACATATAGTAGGCGATGAAATAAAAGAGAAGAGGGCCATGGCAGATGAGATGGATAACTGTGAAGAGCTTGGATGGATGTCTTGAAGTTTTTCACATCCGGCAACACTGAGAGACGCATGCCATCGAAGCACTAAGCAGATTGTTCGATGGGAAGAGGTCACCGAGGGGGCTCCTCAAAAAGCAGTATGTAATGCAGCGATATGGATGTGAAGGCGGATGTGCTATAGCTACCATCTAGCCTGCAGGACCTCGTCCTCGAGGTTGCAGTGTCAGCCTCTTGTGTCCCCCAACTCTTCTAGTGCTGGTTATGCTCTTTCCGCTGACCGTCCACCGTGCTACTTGCAGCAGAAGTACGAACGATCTGGCGATGTGGCGAGAAGAGAGTGAGCAGCTTGGTCCAATCCGAAAAGCTTGCGGAAAGTGGGGATTTAAAATGACCTAGCAGGTAGAAGGGAGAGAGCTAGCGATTAGTGGAGATAGTAAATCGCGGGGGAGAAGCTTGAATGGTTAAAGAGCCTAGTGGAAGTGAAATCACTCCCTTAATAAAGTGAGATATGAAGGGATGAGAAACCGATGGGACTACTGTCTTGTTGTGTGATTCGTCCAAGATGTATCGGTGTGGGCTTTGGCAAACAAAGAAGTGTATGGCTAGACACATGAATTGGAGGTGTTGCAGGACAGCGGGATGGTTAGATAATGATCTAATGGCTAAAAATAATTTAGGTGATGTGGCTCATTGTAGAAAGAGCTTGCAAACATTAAATGAAGATAGTGGGGATCAACTTTATAGATATTATGGATAATCTGGGCTACGAGAGTGCAAACAACAAGACTGTTTGTTGCTTTGGCACTGTTAACTGTTGATGGAAGCATCAGCCTTAGCTAGATGACATAGCTATGAGCTATATATGCCTCGTTGGATTGCTTGCACCTCTATAGCCGTCGGCAACGAAGCTTCCTCCAAGGTCCAGCGACGCTGTCTGACGCTACTATGCGGTCAGCCATGCATAACCAACTCCGGAGAGCCAGAGAAGGATGTTTCAGTTCCACCTCAAATAAAGTTGCTTAGTAGTAGCCATCTAGAAATATATAATGTCGACATTGTTCTTACAGCATATTTAAGATGTCCATGTTTTACGATAAGCCCTAGCAGTCGGGAAACTGTTATCTAACGGACTGATGCCAAACGCTTGCTGCTGGCCGATGGAGGACAGGAAGTACTTAGAGCAAGTCTAACAGGCCCCGTATATTTTCGCCCCGTATAACACGAGTAAAGCGCCCTGTATCTAGTTTTTGCCGGCCAAAAACTCGGACGAGCTAGCAGAGCCCGTATCACTACCCCATAAAACAGAATATTCCAAAAATATGCCAAATTTTTTTTTCTCTTCTTCCTCCTCTCTTTCTTCCTCCATGCGCCTCTCAGTTCCTGCCCCGCCCCTGCCCCGGCCGCCCCCGCTCCGGCCGCCGCAGCCCGCCACGGCCGCGCACCGCCGCCCCCGCCGCCCCCTGCCCTGCCTGCCCCGCGCTGGCCCTGCCCGCCCGGCCGCCCGCTGCCACGGCCGCGCGCCCGCCATGGCCGCCCGCTCCAGCTCCGCCCCGGCCGCCACCCGCCCGCCATGGCCGCGCGCCACGGCCGCCCGCCATGGCCGCCACCCGCCCGCCACGGCCGCGCGCCGCCCGCTCCCGCTCCGCCCCGCCCGCCCCCCGCCCGCCATGGCGCGCGCCGCCATGGCCGGCCACGCCCGCACCGGCTGCGCCCGCTCGCCCGGCCGCGGCGGCTCCCAGCGCGCCGCTCCCGCTCCGGCTACCCCCACGCTGGCCGCGCCCGCTCCCGCTCCGGCTACCCCCACGCTGGCCGCGCCCGCTCCCGCTCCGGATGCCCGCCATGGCCGCGCGCCACGGAAGCAGTTGCAAATTGGTGAAAATTCAGCGCGCCACAGGTGAGGGGTTGGCCCTGTATTCAGCCTCCCACCCTGTACTTGTAAGGGGCGAGGAGCCACCCCGTAGCCAAAACTGTAAAAAATTTACGGGGTTGGGCGTTTTAAGGGGTCTGTTAGACGGCCGGGTAGAGCTCTACCCCGTATATCGGCGGTTATTTTACGGGGTTGGGTGTTTTAAGGGGTCTGTTAGACCTGCTCTTAGTGCTAAGTGCTTGTGTTTGAAGCGAAATAGAATCGGACCTATCATCATACTCAAATTGAGAGAAGAAGCGACATTTCCTGCTAGCTAGCTCCGCTTTGTTCGCAATACGAATTCTGAGAATGACTGATGGCCAACTGCAATACATATTCTGGAAAAGACATGACCGAACCAACATATTTACCTTTGAGGCGTGCTCCGGACTGGCGCAGGTCCAAGGTCAGGGCGTAAGAGCATCTCCACTCGTCCCCCCGAACAGGCCCCCGGCGAGCATTTTTTACATCCGGACGGCGTAAATCGGCCCAGTCGCGCCCCCGGTTCCTCGTTTTCGTCCGGATTTGGCCCTTCATCCATCCGGCGAGCCCACGCCACCCGCCCCCGGGGCGCTCGGGGACTCCGGACGAGTGAAAAGCGGGGAAGGGCCCGATCTGTCGGTGACTCGACGCACGAACCCCACCGCCACGTCGCTCAAAATCTCCCCCACCCCTCGTATCTCTCTCGCCGCCGGCACCCCAATATGTCAAATGGTCGAGGTTGGGGGTTTCCTGCCGGGGGGACGGCTGGAACTTCGGCGCTCCCCACGCCAAATCTTCCTCCAATCCGGACAAAAATTTCGCCGGATTTGGGCGTGGGGAGCGCCAACGAGTGGGGATGCTCTAAGGACTGGCGCCAGTGGCTCTGGTATAGTGTGGCTGCAAACCTTGTCGGGCTGATTTGCCGGTAGCAGGTCCAAGGTCGAGGCGGATTTTCCGGGCTGGAGATGCACCAGAAGTTCCCAGAGGCGATGTGCCGCCGACTAGCCGTTAGGGCCACCACGACTCCGTAGAATAGGAATCATGAACCATCAGAAACGGAATAGATTTTTTTTTAGGGCATCAGAAACGGAATAGATGGAATCAAGGAATGGGTGCTTCAAGATCTCTGCCACCACACCGGAGTGGGTCTACTTGAAGGGGAAATAGACCGGGTCACATGGAAGGTGCGGAAATCCTAGACCTACTTTTTTTTTTGAAAGCATAACAAATATATTAAGGTCAGCAAGCCGTCTCATTAAAAATCTTCCAGCCCGACTTGCCGCCTGCAAACATCAGAACAATTACAGGATTGTGAACAGAGTCACATCATTCATTACAAAAGGAAAAATAAAATCAGGTGGATCACCCTCCCAAACCCTATTCTCTCTAGTGGTGTAAATAAATTTTGTCAACTCATGCGCCACTTGGTTGGCTTCCCTGTGACAATGCAGAAACGCGATCTCTTCCATATCGCTGGCCTTTTGGAAACATTCAGCATGGATCGCAACATAGGGACTATTAATCTCCACCTCTCCGTTACAAGCTTGGATAACTTCAAGAGTGGGTCTACTTGAAGGGGAAATAGACACTGAAGCAAAAGTGCTTAGCATTGTTTGTAGCTATTTTTTCTTATCAAAACCCCCTAAAATGTCTGTTAATAAATTAATAGAGGAGAATGTAAATACTCCACCATTGATATGAAAAGATTGTCATAGTAGAGGTACTATTGTTTAATGAGATCGGCTTCGGTACAACCCCTCCCAAAAGTTTAAAATGGCAAGGTGGTCTTTCCCCTTAGATTAACTGTAAATCCAGAAAAACAACTAGGTTCGCTCCCCTTAAACCAAAGGAAAACGGTGGCTTCCCCCGGGGGGGGGGGGGGGACAGCTCGTTCGCTTCATCTTCCTCCTACGCGTGACTTGTGCCCCTCTACGCACAGTCACACCCATGGGGCCGCCGCACCATCTTTTCCACACGTCTTCTCCTTTCCCATTTTTCTCTTGCCTCGCCCAGATCGCTCGCACCGCCAGGGCCACACGCCACGGTAGTCCCTCCTCCTGCCTCCTCCTCGCCCCTCCCACGAGCGCGCCATGGCTCTTCCTCTGGCCTCCACCTCCGTAAGTACCGCCCTACCGTCGGCCTCTACCTCCGCGAGTATGCTGCCCCCGATCCCTCCCTCTTACTGATACTCTCAATGTGTTGCCGCGAGAGGCGTCGACCATTGTATCGAGTCCCACCATTGCTACAAGTCGTGTCGTGCCCCCGCGCACATGTCGTCGAGACAGTCGCCGCCATGGACATGCTGCACACATGGGTTGTTTGCAAGTCTATGTTGCTTCCATCGGTAGAGGCAGTTGTTGTCAGCAGTGGCCGCCCATGCTACAAAGGGTGGGCGGCCTTATTGCAAGGGTTTGGCAGCGTTTGCTTCCAGCTGCGAAAGCGGTTGCTACCAGCGGCGGGTGGCCTTGCTACAAAGGGCGGCCACCCTTGCTGCAAGGGGTAGATGGAGTTGCTTCCCTGGAGCGGAGGCTGTTGTTGCCAGCAGCAGCCGTCATTGCTAGAAAAGGCGTCCGACCTTGCTACAAAGGGCGGCCGTACTTGCTGCAAGGGGCTAGCGGCATCGGTTCCAAGGTTCATCGTGGTTGCTGCCTGCGTTCGTCGGCGTTGCTACCAAGGTTCGTCGTTGTTGCTATGAGCTACATAGGACGGTGCTGAGAGAGGCGGCGGTGGTGCGGCGAGACATAGCCAAAGGTGATGCGGATGACGATGCTGCCGCGGTGCCGCCGATAGCAGTGATGATGCAAGCGGCAGGCGGAAGTGCTACTAGCCCTTGCTAGAGGTGCTATGAGAGGTGACAATGTTACTGTGAGCAGCGGCGACAGACTCGCCGGAGTTCCGTGGATTTTACTAGTTCGAGTAGTACATGGGCACGATGCGCTTGCGAGACGATGAGGGAATTTTTTTTTCCTTACAAGCCCTTGGGGGTGGAGGTGGAGAAAACAGCTTATGTGCATTTTTGTAGATCGAATGGACGCACTGGGTTGATACTGATCTAACGGATCTGGACGAAATTGCATTATCATTATATATTTTGTGGTAAATACTTTGCATATATGATTTATATTTGTATACGTTGCTGGTAAGCACAAAGGAATCTGTTTACCAAACCCATCCATGCACTTTCTCTCACATATTTGGAAGGTTGTCGACATCATTGTCAGCTTTCTGACAAGAATGATCGTCAAAGGCCCCAATAGATTTCATCATTATCCTGCAAGATTGGATTAAAAGAAAATAATTATACTGAATGAAGACAACTTTATTTCACTTTAAATTCTGATATCATGAGTTATTCTTGTGGGGGTAGATTCTCACGCTTCAACCTAAAGAATAACACACATTTGTTTAGAAAAGTAACCCTTTCTCAGATTTTCGAAAGCAAAACTATAAATTAGGAATCCTCAGAATGCAAGTTTAGATATAGCTAGTGTTTTGTACTCCCTCCGGTTCATATTAATTGACTCTAATATAGATGTATCTAGACATATTTTAGTTCCAGATACATCCATATTGAAGTCAATTAATATGAATCGGAGGGAGTATATGTGTCCTCCTAGCTCGTCCCTAAGAAGTAAGAACACAGGAAAAGACAATTCATGGTCGTTATCGCGTCATACCGAACTAACACCTAAAAGCAGTATGCTTTGTTCGTGAACGATTCCGGCCGGACGATCGATTCGTACCAAAGATACCACTGAAAACGAACCACAGTGACTGATGCGAAATATATCTGCATGCATGCGTGATGCCACCGGAACGACGATGGAAAAAACCTCAACTTCCTTTTTCTTTCTTTATTGAAAACCTTGACACATAAGGTGCTTAAATAACGAAAAGGGGTGTGACGCACTAGTAGAATTCAGTGATCATTTGGTTTCACGTACACATCAACTGGATAGACAATGCGTACGACATGTATTTGTATATATGCATGCATGCATGACAAATGGTCTATCAAAACATACGAAATGTTAGTGCTAAAGCAATGTTACAACCTTTAGCACTATCAATAGAAGCTATAAGACTAAGAAGTGCTAATAATTAGATATTTTATCTAAAATAAAATTATTCATTACGGCGAGAAAAAGTCTTAGGTTGTGTTTGGTAGTGAAGTACTTTTGAAGTATTTCAATAATTCTACAGTTTCTCAAAATACCACAATTTAAATACTCTGATGTGTTTGGTTGTGGCTAAATACAGTGGCATTAATACTTTAGTATCCCTCAGAACGTGCTATGTTTAAAGTTTTGGAAATGGAACTTTTGTTCTAAAACCAAAGTATTACTAGCCAATGCATTAGGATACTATGGTTTTTGAATATTTTAGTATTGAAAACACTTAGAAACTCTGAGATCTAGGCGCTATATTTAGGCCTCGTTTGGTAGGTTGGTATTTTTATAACAAATATTTCAAAACCAAAATATTCCAACATCTGGCTAACAAATACCACTTTTTTTCTTTCCTGGCTTTAGGAAAAAAAAAGAGGTCCAGACCTCTTTCTCCAATACTTAAAAAAACACAGTTTTGGAAAATACTTTAATTTTAAATATATCCACAATATTAATTGAATCCAAACACCTTGAAGTATTTAAAACTTCTATATTTTTAGAAGCCGAAATATTCTCTGGATATTTCAAAAAAATTTGATGCGAAACGGGGCCTTATTGTCTATTCTATGCATGGCCTTCTTTCGGTGAAACCTACCACACCCTTCCTATTTGTGAATACACGACTTTTTGGAATGCATAAAGTCAGACATTTCCATCTTTTGACCGCATTAAAATTTTGACAATGTAAAAATATCAAATCATAAGGGTTTATTATATAAAAACTGAATTCCACCTATTAGTCCATGTTCGTACATTTATAACATGTTTTTACACCATATTAAGTTAACAAGTTTTCTGCCACATTTTACCATGTAGTTGTCAGGTTTTGCCATGTTTTACCTCAATTAATAGTCTCTTCTGATGCACATCAGGTCTACTTAGTTTGTGACTAGATGCCAAATGGGAAGTGTAAGTATCTTATGCATAACACGTGCCCCCCAAACCCTGCGCAACTATAAGCCGAACCGCGACCAAACCTGGCGCATATTTCCATGATAGTTGCCATAATCTCTCGCATAAATCACTAACCTACCGAGCCCACAATTAGAAAAGATTTTTAAAAATGGCTAAGCTAACATGGTTCGAGCTTGGGGCCATGTAGACATGCCTACGAAATTTTTTCTTCTCACTTAGCATCCACCCCAGCCATGTGGACATGATAGTCAGACCCAACTAGATCAAAAAATAAGGAAAAACATTAAATTTTGTCAAAGGTGACACGATATAGAAACAACTAAAGTATAAAATATCACAAAGGTAACCTGACACAAATTTACAAAAAAATGGAATTTACTTTGATGAATATTCTCATAACATTTTTCATAATTTTCAACCACAATATGTGTACAAACATAATGGTTAAAGATACAAAGTGCGGGCTTCTCTCAAAGACATCTATTTTCGAGTAGAGAGAGCAATATTTTATTCAGCCATGTTAATTATCTTGTTATTAGAAGACGTGCAAAATTTTGGTCTATGATTAGGAAATTGACAAAACATGAAGGGAACTGAAAATTGGAGAAGTTGGTAGCGTTTGTGATGGCTTTTTCAGAGTATTGAAAGAAAATTGGAGATATGAAAGAAAAATACTTTTATCGCAGTGGATTTTCCCGAAGTGCTGAGTGACGTACGCCTGTGCTGGCATTTCTCTCGCGGACATTAATAGTGGCAAATCCATCACAAACCTTGCTTGTCATGGATGCATGGCAAAGTAAGATCGGTTAACGAACAAATTGAACCAGCACCTAAAAGCGAACGGCACCGTTGCGCATGCATGCAGTGCGTATTTACGTCACGTTTGTGTTTGAGTAAGTAAGCACACGGAATATCATTTACGCGGCGCCTGAAACAACAGGTGCGCGCGTCGGCTGCCTGATCGACGTTGATAGATCTCTGTCACTTTTTTGTTTATCAGAAAAGTAATATTCATCATCATACCTTGGAACATAAGGAACCGATCTTCTGAAAATAACGAAACGAGTGCGACGTCGTAGAGATTGATGTATATATAGTTGGATGGCCGCCAATCCGTTAGCCTTTTCAATTCTGCCGACATGTATAGGTACGGTAAGCTGGAGACAATTTACAGTTGATAAGAAGTAGACAATATTATTTTCAGTCGCTCGATATTTGAATAGATTGGAAAGACATCGATTTTGCTAAATCTCAGACGACTTATTAAGTCTCGGCCGTAAAAAAATATGAAATTACTGCTCAAAAAACAAGTACAACTCATTTTAGTTGAACTTTTCTACTAGTTAGTTACACTTTTCTAGAAAAATGCAACAAAAATGGGTTACATTTTTTCTCAATTTACTAATGTTTAAGAAAATCTCAGTCAGATATATATGTGTGTGTGCGAGAAGAAATTTCTCACGATAACATGTGGGGCATGTCCTGCTTATTAGTGACACAAATATATAATTGTATAGCTACTCCCGCATCAGGAGGAAGACTCGCAGCAGCTCCAGCATGGTTGTGGCGGCCTTTCCCCCTACCGGAGGCGGTTGGCCAAATTGTGGCCGGTAGTGGCGATCTCGTGTGCTCCCACAACTTGTCCTAGCAGCAAGTTGGGGAGGCGTAGGTGCCGGTGAAAACCAAGCTCTGACTCCGGTCATGGCGGGCGATGACGGCGTTGATGCGCCGCTACCTTGTGGAAGGCATCCCCGTTCCAGCTTTCGTCTAATCATTCGGGTTGCTTCGGGAAAACCCTAGATCCGGCTCTTCCTCGAGCGATGGCGACATGATGTGATGAACTTGCAAGGATCAGGCAGCTGTCTAGCGCCATGGAGGCGTCGACCCGGTTTATGGAATCTACCTCGGGACAGCTCATAAACAAGGCGCTTGCGGCTGTTTTGTCCTGTCCAAACCAGCAGAGCACAAATTGTAGTGCATGCCTATAAAGGATATGAGGATCACTACTCTGAAGATGATCAACATTTGCTAGCGGCGACGCCTTCTAATGCCTGTGCATTAGGTTCTCGCTGATGGTCTGCTCGACTGGATGTGTGCTCCTATTCGCCACAGGTTGACAAGATGATGCTTCTAGTAATTAGCTGATGGAGCTTTGTTTGTGTTTTTAGGGCATAAGACCCTAGCGATATGTTTTTACCATTGTTAGGTTTGTAGGTATTGAGTGGTGCCTTCAGTATTATGATGTATGCTTTTGTCAGATCATTGTTAAAAATAAAATCTGAGTACATGCCGTATACAACCTCCTTTAAAAAAAAGCTACGTGAAATATATCTGCATGCACGCGTGATGCCGCCGGAACGATAGAAATGCGCGCACACTTGTGACACCGACGCCTCAGCTACTCAATCACTCTTCTATTTCGATTAAAAGCCTTGACACATATGGGGCTGGAATAACGAAAAGTGTGCGAGTGACGAAGGAGTAGAATTTAGCGACCATTATTTGGTTCTTACGTACACATCAACTGGATAGACAATGCGTCCAGCATGCATGCATGCCAAATGGTCTTTTCAGAAAACAAATGCATATCAAATTTTAGTGCTCATGCAAAGTCACAGCCTTTAGCACTATCGTCTATAGAAGCAAGAAAATGGGTTAGCATCTTATCATAGCAGCACTCTCGCATGTTATTTGTTTTTCTCTTCTAGGCCTCTAGCTTTTTTTTCTTGCCCTGATTTATTGCTTCCCTCCCTATTGGTCAAAATTAAATTCTTTCAAGATGAAAATAACATATATTTTTGTCCTGAAGAGTATGAATTCTACTTTTAACCCCTATTTGTACATCGTGTCAGGTTTTAATACATATATATGAATTCTTTTGTCATATTTCACTCTGCAGTTATTCCATTCTTCCATGTTTTATCCCATTCGTTCATAATTACCCCGCATGTTCTAGGTTTAATCGAAGTCAAACTTTATAAACTTTGACAAAACATTTAGAAAAAATCAATATCTGCAAATAAAAAGATGGTATTAGACTCATCATAGATTATATTTTCATAGTATACGTATTTGGTATAATGTTGTATGTTCATATTCCTTCCTATATACTTGGTCAAACTTTATAAAGTTTGATTTTAACTTAACCCAAAATGTAGGATAAATAAAAACAAAGGGAGTACCTTGTTTAGCATTGTCTCCTAGTTTTAACCGGTTGGAGGTGTTTCTAGTTTCCATAAGTAAGACTGACTAACCCAACGAGGGGAAAAAATAATGTCTTAATTGTAGGATAGTGTTGAATTTACTTTTGCTGTTAGCGAAAAAGAAGGTTTAGCAATATTTTTGTGTTCAAAAGCTGTAGCTTGTGAAACTTTGTAGTGTTTGCGACAACGTTCTCAAAGCTTGGAGTCTTTTTTCTTACGGAAGAAATTAAAATCCTAGATAACCCATTGGCAATTGTCAAAGTGAGGAGTGACGCATGCTGGCATTTGTTTTTATACGGAAATAAGCGTGTGGCCATCACAGATTGACAACCTAGCTTGCTTGTCATGCATGGCAGATTATTTGCACTCAAGACAGTAGTGCATCAATTGCATGCAGTGCGTATTTACGTCACGTTTATGTTTGAGTAATTAAGCATAAGAATACTATCATTTACGCGGCGCTTGAGACACAGGCGCGCGTGTCGGCTGCCTGATCGACATCTATCGATCCCAGTCACAGTTTTCTTTAATCAGAAAAGTAATATTCGTCATCATACCTTGGAACATAAGGAATCGATCTTCTGGAAAATAACAAAACGAGTGCGACGTTGTAGATTGATGTATAGTTTGGATGTGTGCAACAAGATAGTCATTCCGTTAGCCTTTCAATTCCTCCACTCGGTAAGCAACTTGCAAGGTTATTATTATAGCTAAGTACGTCAGCTAGCTGGTGACAATTTACCGTTTACGGTAAGATGCTTAGGTTGTTTCCAGTCGCTGAATATTTGAATACACAGAATAGATATATTCAAGAAGAATTTGGGCCATGTCCCGCTTGCAGTGACACAAATATATTATATGGATGAGGCTAAATCCTATTAGTTGGCCGAGGATTAACTTAATTCTGACATCACCCAATTTGTGTTGCAACTCGAAAATTTTAGTCACAACTCCAGTTAACCACGTGTGCAATTGCAATCCCATGTGTGCAATTGTCAGGTGCACGAACTAAGATGCAAATTCAACGGTCGAAGACTCGATCAAGCTCTTAAGTTGTCGACCAAGAACTAGCCACTGTAATTATATATCCATCCGGTTCAACTTCCTGCCTGAAAATATTTAGTTGTTGGGCCGCTAAAACTGAATCATCACACTAGAATCAATCCATGGCCGCAAAGGAAAGAGCATTGTCGGAGTCATTAAAACTTAGCTACCCATACACCAAGCAAGGCTACTACCGGCAGCAAAACACCACATAGACCTAATTAAACTGTCGCTCATATTGCTGTGCAGCTGCCATACATGCTGCAAGAAAATGGCACATATGTGGAATGTAGTGAATATGCCAAAAAGCTGAGGCATAACAATCATGGCTACGCGTGCAAACATGACGAGTCTGTTGGCTAGGCAACGTTAAGGTTGTTGCAAGTGTCAGCCTCAAGCTCAAGGCCAAGCTAGGTTATTGCACGCCTGACTCCATTGCCACGAAGCTTCAAGCTCTCTTCTTCACTACACACCTGCGAATCTGGGAGGCGCGAGTGCGACGAGAAGTTTCAGTCCCATGCATAACCAACTTCAGAGAGTGAGAGATGGAAGTTTCAGTCCCACCTCAAATAAAGTAGCTAGGGAAGGGGAGGAAGAGTTTGTTAGCCTTGTTCCCTGGGCTGATGGCTATGGCTCAACACATGGTTGGTACGTAGCTAGCTAGTGACAAGAGACACACACAGTCATACACGCACACTGATGTTCAACACTGATGCTGATATGATATATGCTGAAAGTGTGTACTTGATTTGGACTAGGGCTTAGAGGCCTCTTGAAGGAACCCCGTGAATGAAATGAAATGAAATGGAATGTAATAGATGGTTGGTGAAGTGGCACACTAGCTACCAAGCTAATTAAGCTTGAAACCTACTACCACATCCCACTTGTCTCTTAGCTAAGTAGAAAGAGGTGTGATGTGCATGCATGCGTGGTGCTAGATAGCTCTATAAATTGGTGCAACTATTGGTTGCTCAATCCATCGATCATTCGCGCTTGCATTCATCGTCTTAGAGAGTTCATCTTCCATGGCTAGAGAGATGGAGAAGACAAGGAAGGTCACCTCCCCTAAGGTTGGGAAGTGAGAGAAATACATAAATGCATCTTCTTGCCTGCCACATATCTGCTAGGATTCATCTGCTGGGGCTTTGGTTTCCCGGCCTTACATAGGCATGCATGGAAAGCTTGTGGTGTAGGAAGTTGTGAATTTGTAACATGTTCAATCGAGTTTCTGCCAAAATGGCTCAATTTTTTACGACTTCGGTTATTATTCGTAGGGTGTTGCTAGTTCCAGGCTTCCAGTATAGTGGCCCCTTGAACATACAGATTCTTGCACAAGTAACTTTATCTTTCTTAGTTGCACGTACTTTTTGTTGTCATTTGTATATAGTTCAGTTACTTTCGAGTTAGTTAAACTCTTTCTGGACAAGCACTCTGCGATTTGGTGTTAGCTTGGGTATCTTTTTCGTTACCTTTTATATAACTGTCCAAGTGGTCAAGGCAAGCTACGCTTTGGTAATCAGCTTGGCCCCGTCAAGCACATATGGTGTGAGACACATGGTTTTAAAATGCCTATCTTATAAAGGTGGTATAATTTGAACTGTTTATTGGAGTTAAATTGGTTATGACTGACTTAGTTCTTATTTCTTCCTTCCAGATCACTTCAACTAGTTCAGGTCCGAAGAGCCCGCCAAGGAACGGAGGGTCTCCACCTCATAAGAAGAACATCACCGAGGTAATTTTACAGAGATGGCATATGTATATGTTCATGCTTGTAGAACATCTCTTTTTTAGTATACACTGGGAGACATGGGAGGCCAAACTTTCAGGGGGTGCAACATGTCATCTCATTAGTTAATGTCCTTATCGATGACTACATTTTGTTTCATGTATTCAAGGCATCCGAACAAATCTGCATTCCGAACTATGTTACAACTAATTTTCTAAAAATGATTTTTAGCCATGACGGAAAATTGTATTTTTATTTGGTCTTTTTTTATTTTATCTTCATTTACTTAATTAATTAAGTCTTATTTGTTTCCTGTAGAGCTCTTCTACTAGTTCAGGTCCGAAGAGCCCACCAAGGAACAGAGGGTCACCACCTCATAAGAAGAACATAACCGAGGTACTTTTGTTAACAAATGACATGCATATTCATGCATCTGAAAAAATCTCTTTAGCACGCATGTAGACTCAAGATTTGGGAGGTCACCACTTCTAACTAGAGTCCTTTTCTATGACTAGCTGCATTGTCTTTCACGTATTCAGAGCATTCCAAATTTTATTACAGCTAATAATATTTCTTAAAATGTATTATTCTTTTTAGCCACGAAGCAAAAATGAGCAGCAGAGCTTCCGTAAGGGAGGCCCAGACTCGGCAACTCACGATGAGAGCAGACGTCATTCTCCAACTTCAGAAACCTCACCCAAGGTTCATTTCAAAAATTTACAGAGATAATTAATCGACCCTGAAATTCGTACAAATTACTTACACAGCATGCTGATAAGCAAACACTGAAATAATTAATATGTGCATACAATTTTTCCATCAGAAATCGACAAAACACGAGCAACCGCTGAGCTATTGCAGGCTTCACACCGAGGAACGAGCCATAAGGCGAGCTGGTTACAATTACCAGGTTATTACATAGATTCACAGTTTTTTCGTTGTCATAACTAGACACCTACGTGCCTTTACTTTGGGAAACTAAAGTTGTTCGGAACATGTAATGTTCACTTCGTACAGGTTGCAAGCAAGATAAATACCATGGAAATTATTCGTAGATTTGAGGACAAGTTATCGCAGGTGATTACACGATCTAATATGTCAGATACATGGATGCATATTTGATAACTATATTATGCTTAACCAAGTGGTTTATTACTACACGCAGGTGATGGAGGAGCGTGAGATCAAGATGATGCGGAAGGAGATGGTTCCGAAGGCCCAGCTTATGCCAGCGTTTGACAAGCCATTCCACCCACAAAGGCAATTATTTAACATATACATGATCATATAAATCATTACCCAGCTGAATATATTGCTGAACAAACTTATCATTAATCCATCAAGATGTGGTCACGATCACTGTGTACAACATTAGGTGAATGTTAATGAAGTGTACAGTCCAAAAGATGCTAATATTAAAGCAAAATGGATATATATGTAGTACACAAAAACACATTAAAGGACATGAGTACATTGAACATGTGCTAGGATTGTATTTGTAAAACACGCTTGATGCCTACATATAGCTAGCTTTTGGGCTTGAATAAAGCATTTGTACGTAGTAGTACGTACACAAATGGGGACTAATTAAACAATTAACCATATGTTCAATTTACTCGGTGCTATTTGATAGGGAACAGGATAGACAGATGCTGATGTTGACGTACGTGCAGGTCGAGGAGGCCCCTTACCGTCCCCAAGGAGCCGAGCTTCCTGAGGCTGAAATGCTGCATCGGCGGAGAGTTCCATCGCCATTTCTGCTTCAACGGCAGCGGCGGCGCAAAGGCCATCCACTGATACAACATCGATTATGATGTGTATTTTTGTCGCTCTCGGTTATTCTACTGCCGTGCCATGCATGCGTAGTAGTGTTTCAACTCTTGCTTTGCTGCCAATCGTTTTCACGTAGCTTAGTAGCGCTTTCTCTTTCTTCTTTTTCGCCCCTCTCTTCTTTTCTTGATTTCTCTCTTCTTCTTCTTTGAATTGCGCCACTCAAAAGGTTAGGAGATAAAGAATGGCTAGCCCATCAGGATGTATGCTGGCTTTACATGCATGTATCTAGATCTGGTGGTAATAATGAAGAAAAAGCTTGCGTTGTACTCCATGGATGACCATGAGAATGTTCTTCGATCTGATGATTCCATGCATGCCTGCTTGTTCGATCGACATCCATGCATATGTTTATGTTCTCAAAGAAGGTTACATGTAGGCATGCATATCACTCTCATGGAGGAAATTCAACCCCTGGCCCCCTGGCCGGCCCCCCTTGCGGCCCTGGAGCAGGCGCGCGCCCGGCGGTCGGTGCCGGAGGAGCCGGTCGGGTCGGACCCCATGATGGCCCGGCCTGCCTCCCCACCGTTCGACTCCTCCACCCTCATCACCGCGGACTCGGTGGACGCCACTCCATCGGGCTCGCCGTCCAAGGACCTGGGTGGGGCGGAGTCGCTCGTGTCGATTGGGGTCCTCGACAGCGACGAGCTGATGCAGGAGACGTCGGAGCTGGATGAGGCGACGGTGGCCCAGTCTGACGGTCCAGGAGCTGGTGTTCCGAGGCGGAGGCGCACGAGGACGGTCCCGGCGGAGCCGGCGCGCAAGAGCGCGCGCCTCACTGGGCCGGGTGCGGCGACCCCGGTCTTGCAGAGGGCGCAGGAGAGGACGGCTTCCAGGAACCTCGACCCGGCAGGTAAGCTCGACGACTTTGCCATTCTTCCTAGGGTTTCCGATTCTCACCTTCTTCGGGTTACACACGATTCGGGTCTTGCTTTCTCTTGCGAAACACACTCGCCCCAGGAAGCCCTCACCCTGATTAGGGCTAAGGAGGAGGCGCAAGCTGCGCTGGCCCTTGCGGTTTTCCGCAAGGAGGTGGAGGAGGCGCGTTCTGCGCCTCCTGCCCCGGCGTCGTCTGTCGTAGCTGGGGCTACGACAGCGATGGATCGGGAGTTGGAGTCCACGTTGGTGGATGTCCCCGTATTGGCTGCGCCCCAGCCCAACTTGAGGCGCGATAGGGCCGTGTTGGCTTCCCGCCGGGGGCGGAGGAAAGGTGCCCGTGCGTGATGCGCGCGGGCTTCTACAACATCCGTGGGTTCGGTCGGCCGGGACGACGAACGCAGATTAAGGATTTCATTTCCCGAGAGAGGCTGGACTTTGTTGGTTTGCAGGAAACCATCAAGGCTTCCTTCACCCCCGCGGAGCTGCTTAGTCTGGACCCGCAGGGCCGTTTTGCCTGGAAGTCCACCCCCGCGCAGGGGCGCTCGGGAGGCATGCTCCTCGGGGTTAACGAGGACGCCTTTGAGGTCTTGGAGTGGCATGGGGGTGCTTTCTTCATCCGGGCAGATGTCCTGCAGCTGGACAACTCTTCCCGGTGGTCGATCTTCGTGGTGTATGGCCCTGCGGACCACCGGAGATCCGCAGACTTCTTGGCGGAGCTCTCGGCTGCGGTTAACGCCTGCCCCTTCCCGCTGGTGGTGGGAGGGGACTTCAACCTGATCAGGGGATCGGAGGATAAGAACAATGACAACATTGACTGGCCGCGGGTTCAGAGATTCAATGATTGCATTGCTTCGCTGGCACTCCGGGAGATTCGTCGGACGGGGGCGAGATACACGTGGACTAACAGACAGATCTCCCCCGTGCGTTGCGTCCTTGATAGGGTGTTGGTGACCCCGGAGTGGGAGGGGCTCTTCCCCTTAAGCTCCCTGGTGGCGGGCACCATCATTGGCTCGGACCACTCCCCTCTTGTCCTCAGCTCTGGGGAGGAGTTAGGCAAGAGGAGCTCTCGGTTTTTCTTCCAAAAGGGTTGGCTGGAAAAACCAGATTTCCACGCACTGGTGGCCCATCGTTGGCAACTGTTGGCGCGCGAGGCGGCGTGGTGTCAGGACCCGATTGAAACCTGGCATTGTATTGCCGCAGGCCTTAGGCAGTTTCTCAGAGGCTGGGGGGCCAACCTTGGGAGGGAGGAGCGGGACCTCAAGGCTGATATCTTGGCGCAAATCCGGGATCTTGATGGGATCGCGGACCATGCGGGCCTGGATGACGATGGCTGGGCGCTGCGTTATCATCTTGAGGGCCAACTCCTACACCTCTCCAGGGTGGAGGAAGAGTACTGGAGGCAGCGTAGTCGGGCCAATTGGCTCATCCAGGGGGATGCGAACACGGCCTTCTTCCATGCTTTCGCCAATGGCCGGCGTAGAAAGTGTGCGATTTCGAGCCTCGTCAGTGACTCCGGGATCATTACTGACGAGAGGGAGCTACAGGCTCACATCTATGACTTCTACAGAGGTCTGATGGGGGCGCAGGCGGCGCCGAGCTTCCTGACTCTTTCCCCCTCCATCTGGCACTCCATTCGGCGGGTGTCGGAGGGCGACAATGACTGCTTGATGCTCACCTTCTCCGGGGAGGAGATGGACACGGTCTTGGCTAGTATGAAGACGGATACCGCTCCGGGGCCGGACGGCTTCCCTGTGTTCTTCTTCAAAGAGTTCTGGCAACTGGCTAAACCGCTTATCTTGGCAATCGCCAACGGTTTTGCCCTGGGGAGGGTGGACATTGCCAGACTCAATATGGGGGTCTTATCTCTCATTCCCAAGGTTCCTGGGGCGAACGATATTAGACAGTTCAGGCCGATAGCGCTTATTAACGTTATTTTCAAGTTTGTGGCCAAAGCTTACGCGGTTAGGTTATCTCCAATTGCGCATAGGACGATTAGCCCGACCCAATCGGCCTTCATTCGAGGACGCCATATCCATGAAGGGACCCTGACTCTGCAGGAGATCATTCATGAGACCAAGTCCAAGAAACTCCGGGGAGTCTTCTTAAAACTGGACTTTGAAAAGGCTTACGACAGGGTGAGTTGGGCCTTTTTGCGGGAGGTGCTTCTCCGCAAAGGCTTTGAGCCCGGGTGGGTTCACAGAGCGCTTGGGCTGGTCTCGGGGGGCCAGACAGCGATCTCTGTCAACGGGGAAGTAGGGAACTTCTTCCGTAATGGGCGCGGGGTGCGTCAGGGGGACCCTCTGTCCCCCCTCCTCTTTGACTTTGTGGTGGAAGCCCTGGCTTCCATTCTGGACAGGGCCAGAGAGGCGGGCCACATTGCTGGGCTGATCCCGCATTTGATACCTGGGGGGGTATCTCACTTGCAGTATGCGGATGATACCATTATCATGCTTCAGCCAGATGACCTGGCCATCGCCAACCTCAAATACATTCTTCTCTGCTTTGAGAATATGTCGGGACTCAGGATTAACTTCCACAAGAGTGAGGTCATGGTTATTGGCGGGGATGAGACCGAGGGGACAAGGATTGCCAATATGCTTAACTGCAAAAGAGGCACCTTCCCTTTTACCTACCTAGGTCTACCGGTGAGTGACCGGGCTCTGCTAGCCTCGGATTGGGGTCCGCTGACTAACAAAGTGGCCAAGCGTGCAGATCCCTGGATGGGAAAGTTGATGTCCTCTGCGGCGAGGCTGACGCTTATTAACGCCTGCTTATCTAGCTTGCCTCTGCACGCTATGGCGGTTTGCCTCTTGGGGGAGGGAGTCCACGGCCTGTTTGACAAGGCCAGGTCCCGTTTCTACTGGGAAGCGAATGGGGCTAAACGCAAATACCATTGGGTCAGATGGTCGGCGTTGTGCAAGCCTAAATGCCTGGGGGGGCTAGGTATTGTGGATACGAGAATTATGAACATTTGCCTCTTGGCCAAATGGATTTGGAGGCTGTACGCTGGGGAGCAAGGCCTCTGGGCGGAGATCCTTAGGGCTAAGTATCTAGGGGAGAGGGACCTCCTTGTAGATAATCATCGGCCTGGATCTCAATTTTGGAATGCTATCCAAAAGATCAAGCATGTCTTCGGCATGGGGGCCCGGCATGCTATCCGTAATGGACGCGCCACTAGATTCTGGGTGGACTGGTGGCATGAGAAGGGCCCCCTCAAGGACCAGTTCCCGGGCCTCTTTGCCATTGCGTCGGAACCCCTTGCCTCGGTGGCCACGCTCTTCCTGGGTAACCAGTGCAGGCTCACGTTTCGCCGTGAGCTGGGCTTGGGGGAGCGTGTGGAGCTGGCCAACGTCGCCCGACTGGTGGATTCCATTCACCTGTCGGAACCCCAGGATCGGATCTCGTGGTCTTTGGAGCCAAATGGGAAGTTCTCCGTGCGTTCGTTGTATAAGAGCCTTTGCCAAGGCATTCCCCACAAACACTATGGGATAGTGTGGGAGATCAAGGTGCCACTCAAAGTCCGCATCTTTCTTTGGCAATTATCGAAACATCGACTCCCCTCCAACGACAATATCCGGAAACGTAGGGGCCCATCCAATGGTACCTGCGCCCTCTGCTTGGAGGTGGAGGACAACAATCACATCTTCTTTAGATGTCCTCTGGCGCGCTTCATGTGGAGTGCGGTTAGGGACCTCCTTGGTTGCTCTTGGAACCCCTCGTGCTTTACCGACATTTTTCGGTACATGCGCGTCCACGTCGGCCAGACTCGGAGAGTTCTTTGGTTGGCGTGTGCTGCCCTGCTTTGGTCTCTTTGGAACGTTAGAAACAAACTCACCATTGAGGGTAGTTTCCCATCTGACCCGGCTAACGGCTTGTACAAAATGACTGTTTACCTGCAGGCGTGGAAGCTTCTGGCTAGGAGTGGAGACCGGCATGCGGTGGAGCTGGTGATTGGCAGGATCCGAGCTCTTCATGCTTCTATCAGAGATAGTGTCTAGTTCCTTGTGCTCCACTCGGGGGCCAAGTGGTGTCTGGTGGCGTCTAGTTTTTCTAGGTGGCAGGCTTTGGCGTTGGGGCGTCGCCTATCCATCTGGAGATCTTGGTTGCTTACCTTGTATCTTGTGCGGTCCAGGTCCTGTAACCTGCGCTGGTGGTTGTGTGGAGCATCCCTCCATCTTGTCGTGTCGTGTCTGGTTCGTGTATGGATGATGTATGAATGCTGCCGTTGGGGCTTTATTAATTTAAAGCCGGGCTCTGCTCGAGCCTTATGTTTAAAGCAGTCGGCATTGATCTAAAATTCAACCCGAGCATGCGCGCCTACGGCGGAATGATGCCAAAGAAAGAGCTGATGGATAGACTAACACTTTGAGCTAGGCCATAAATTTCAGTGCAGCCTGCAACGTAAAAGGGTGATCTAGGCAGGCTTGCCATCGCCGGGACGCATGCGCCGGCCGGCGTCCCTGTCAGTGTAAAAGCTCTGTATGCAGATGGTGAAACATTGGGACAACGACACAAACCGCGAGCACAAGGGGTCAAACGCTACAAATGGGCCGAAGCCCAGTCTCTCAGCCCAAATAAGCGCGGGTCTTCCCCTGAAAGGAACAAGCTAGCAAGGAGGGAGGCGTAGAATTGGCCCGTGAAATATGAAGCATCCAATACATCGGCCTCATTTAGTGGGGCCATTGATACCGGCAGGTTTTTTTATTTCTATATATAAAACATTAAAACCCCTCCGTCACAAAAATAACCTGCTCAACTTTTTCTAGATACTGTCAATACCGTTCTCTATCTAGAAAATGAAGGGATCGGGTACTACCGATATTTGTTTTAATAATCAAAATAGTGCGGAAACGGTTCTACTGAAAAATATAAAAACGGTGTTTTGAATATATCTAGCTCAAGAAAAAATTATCTATATTTTATATTTTTGATGATTTAGTTAAGATGAATTGTTCATGCTATTGAATATGGTCATGTATTCCTAAATTAATATTCAAATACATAAAAAATAATGTTTATCTTAACTTTTCTAAGTTTTCTCATTTATATTAGGCGATCTGTTTAGGCATTGAATAAATTCTTCATTTATTTCTAAATTAATGTTCACACACATAAAATATGTTTTTTATCTTTTCCTGAATTAATGTTCATCTACATATAAATATTCTATGTTCATCGAAAAGTATTTTCTTATACATCAATTAAAATGTTCATATTTCTAAATGTTCACCTGTTTCTAAACTAGAAAAAATATATACTGGAGAAAATTATTTTTAAAAATATTTTATGTACTAATGGAGAAAAAGAAAAATATTCATCGATTTCATATAAACTTTATCTATTTTCTGGAAAACAAAATAAACCTTTGAATGCATAAAAATCATGTATTACGAAGTACAAAAAAGAAACGAGAAAACATGAATTGTGAAAGAAAAACAAGAAAACCACACCTTGTGATGCCTTTTGGTTCCCGCCGGCCCGTGTGTTGCATAGGATTGTTGAATATATAAGCAAATTTCCATATGAAATAATCCGTATAAGTAATTGATAAATTATGACTATGAAAATAACAAATAAACTAATCGTGCGGACTAGTAAGATAGATGAACAGATCACATCTATACAAGATAAACCGATCGCATCTACCATAGAAATTAGAAGAAGAAACTCTAACAGAAAGAAAGAAAACGACAAGATCACATACTTCACAGCAGCGTCATTGTCGCCCATGTTGAGGTTGTCGAAGAAGTCGCTGAGATCCGGGAAGAAGTTGTCGGTGTGGAGGAACTCGTCGTCCGAGGACGACGTCGTGATGCCGTAGTCGCGCCGGAGCGCTCCCCAAAAACCTGATTGCCCCTCACCCGTACAGGTTCACGAGAGGCGGGGTTCCGGAGGCCTACTGTCCCGGCAGTCGGTGCACGCCGACGGACGGGATGAGGAAGACGAAGGCGGCGGCGCAATGAACTGGAAACATGTAGTCGTGTATGCGTCTATTACAGGCTAGGGTTGGCGTCCGCACTTATATAGTGCGGTTCGGAAAGGTCGTGGGACGCAGCCCACGTCCGAGTCGGCACAGCCACGATCCAGAAAAACCGGAAGGCAAAACGGCTGAGTAACGCGTCCGTTAATGACTAAAAATTGATTACACAATTAATTTCCCAAACAACAAAAAGATAAGCTCGGCTCGGCGCGCGCGTGACGTGACGTGCGTGTCGAGCGAGGCGGGCGGCGGAGGAGGAGGAGTGCGCGAGGGCTCTCTCTCTTCTCACTCACTTACTAGGACTAGAACAGCCCACCTTATATACCACTCCAACTCTCTCCCAACTAGCAATGTGGGACTAAACTTTAGCCCCCACTAGTGCTGCCACTGATTTTTGGAATGGGTCATGTGAGTTTCAGAATTTGATAATGGGTCATGGGCCAAAGGCCAAATGCCCAAAATTCCAGCAATCCCCCACAAACTCTCATTGGCACATTTCATCAATAAGTTTCCAGAACATTGTTTTATATACCGGTATGTCGTGGAGACTGTTAAGTTGAACTTCCACTTAAAGCTTCATATTACACTAGATTGCAACTTGGATAGTGGACTATGCCTTGAACTACAAGTTTTCTGCGCACTAGCTTCATACAAAGCCTAGACCGATACTAGGCTGCCGCGAGGCTTCCTCGCGGTTTGGAGCTTATACGTCATACTCCAGGGCCTTTCATGAGTTTACTAGAGAGCACCCAACTCTCATAGATTGCGACGTTTAACAATCAGACTCATATAGGTGTGTTCTTCAAAAGATGTTCTGCAGGACAACATCTCTGCTAAAATAAGCCACTTAGAACACATTAAGATAATTATCAACCTACCATGCAGATTAGGAGAGTATTGCATCTTACGGAGTGGTAAAATTGCTATAGGGATATATACTCTCCTCTCAGCTGACCAACAGCTTGTCTCCCAGCTCTAATTCACGGGATCTCCGATCACATAGAGTGGGTTACCACCGTGGGCAGCTCATAGTGTGGGTCTCATACCCATCTCCCTCGATGCATTTTCTATCACATTTCGTGATAGTCCCTTTGTGAAGGGGTCTGCCAGGTTTCTAGACGTATGGATATAATCCAACGCTATAACTCCGGAGTTTCTCATTTTCCTGACAGTTTTCAGTCTCCTCTTCACATGCCTTGATGACTTCATATTATCCTTAGAACTGTTTACTTTGACGATCACAGTTTGATTATCACAGTTCATAGGAATAGCGGGTATTGGTTTCTCAACCACAGGTAAGTCCATCAAGAGCTCACGAAGCCACTCTGCTTCAACAGTGGATGTGTCTAATGCTGTGAGTTCTGCTTCCATAGTTGACCTCGTAATGATGGTCTGCTTGCAAGACTTCCAGGAAACAGCGCCACCTCCAAGTGTAAACAAATAACCACTTGTGGCCTTAGTCTCATCAGCATCAGATATCCAATTTGCATCACTATAACCCTCAAGTACCCTTGGATACCCAGTATAGTGAATGCCATAACTCGCAGTGCCTTTCAGATAGCGCAAAACTCTCTCAAGAGCATGCCAATGAACATCTCCAGGTCTAGACACAAAACGGCTGAGTTTACTTACAGCAAAGGAGATGTCAGGCCTCGTGGCGCTGGCTAAATACATAAGCGAGCCAATGATCTGCGAATATCGCAATTGATCTCTAGCAATCCTTTTATTCTTACGAATTATCACACTAGGATCATAAGGCGTTGGAGAAGATTTGCAGTCGCTATACCCGAAGCGACTCAGGATCTTTTCCACATAGTGGGACTGAAGCAATGTAATCCCACCATCGTCATCCTTCAGCAGCTTGATGTTTAAGATCACATCAGCTACTCCCAAGTCCTTCATCTCAAAACAACGAGATAGGAACTCCTTGACCTCCTTAATCACAGTAAGGCTGGTCCCGAATATCAATATGTCATCGACATATAGACAAAGAATAACTCCCTCGCCCCCACCATGGCGATAGTATACACACTTGTCAGCTTCGTTTACAACAAAGCCTTCAGCGGTTAAAGTTCTTTCAAACTTCTCATGCCACTGCTTAGGCGCTTGCTTAAGCCCATACAAAGACTTCAGTAGTTTACACACCTTTCCTTCTTGACCATCTACTACAAATCCATCAGGCTGCTCCATATAAATTTCCTCTTCAAGCTCTCCATTTAGGAAAGCAGTCTTAACATCCATTTGATGAACAAGAAGACCATGTGAGGCAGCCAAGGATAGTAGCACTCGAATGGTGGTCAATCTGGCAACAGGTGAGTATGTATCAAAGAAATCTTCACCTTCTTTCTGGGTATAACCCTTGGCCACAAGACGTGCCTTGTACTTTTCAATAGTACCATCGGGCCTAAGCTTTTTCTTGAACACCCATTTGCATCCCACAGGTTTGCACCCATAAGGACGATCAGTAACCTCCCAAGTTCCATTGGCTAAGATGGAATCCATCTCGCTACGGACAGCTTCCTTCCAGTAGTCAGCATCCTGAGATGCATAGGCTTCTGAAATAGAAGTGGGAGTATCATCCACGAGGTACACAATGAAATCATGACCAAAGGACTTTGCAGTCCTCTGTCTCTTGCTCCTTTTGGGAGCTTCATTGTCATCCTCCACAGGATTATCAAAGTGTTCTATAGCCATGGTAGGTTCAGGAAATAATTCCTGAGTAGATGAACTGGGCATCTCCTGAATTGATGAGCTAGATGTTTCTTTCATAGGAAAGATGTCCTCAAAGAAAGTCGCATCATTCGACTCCATAATTGTACCAACATGCATGTCGGATACCTCAGATTTTACTATCAAAAATCTGTAGCCAATGCTATGAAATGCATATCCCAGAAGAACACAATCCACGGTTTTTGGTCCAAGCTTGCGCTTCTTGGGTATCGGCACATTTACTTTCGCCATACAACCCCAAGTTCGTAGGTAAGAGAGTTTCAACCTTTTCCTTTCCCATTCCTCAAAAGGAGTAATGGTTTTGTTCTTTGTGGGGACACGGTTTAGGACATGACATGCAGTCAATATCGCCTCCCCCACCATGCCTTGGATAGACCCGATGTATCTA
This sequence comes from Lolium multiflorum, assembly GCA_030979885.1. Lineage (NCBI taxonomy): Eukaryota > Viridiplantae > Streptophyta > Magnoliopsida > Poales > Poaceae > Lolium > Lolium multiflorum. The sequence goes on along the minus strand of CM061751.1, from coordinate 145,765,906 downwards.
ACATGGCGTTAACCAAATCAGTTAGTTGTAGGTTCCCCCTTTAGTTTTTCCTCAGTTTTACCCAAGCCTTTGTCTGAAACCATCACACGTGATGTAACGGCCGGTTGCCCGACGGTTGACCGTTATCTTCTGACTAGTGGGGCCATGTAGAGCCCGCAAAGACACGTCAGACCATCCATCTTTGTTTGACCGTAAGCATCGATGTATCCCTGACCAAAACGCGAACGAGTGGGGCTTCGGTATATCGAATGACAAGTGGGGCCATGACGTTGATACAAGGGGCAATACACGGGTAGGATTAGATTTTTAAACGGAGCTCTACAGCGATGGCACGGAGGAGGTGGCATGCGGGGTGCCGAGATGAGATCGACGTCCACAAAGAACTGCATGAGGCGAGACCAGACGCATTAGATAGATATGAACTAGACGCGTTTAACCATGCAAAGAAGAGAAGAAATGGTCGACGACATCGACGACCACCTCAAAACTTTGACTGACCGTGTCGGACACGAACGCGAGCAATGTAGAGAAAACTAGTGTCTCTCCTTTCTGGCGTGTATAGGTGGGTGCTAGGAGAGTGTGGTGGCGAAGGGAAAGACCTCGCGGCGGTCTGTGGCGTCCAGCATAGCGGGTCGGCGTGGCCGTGCCCACAGCGGCGTGCATGCATGTTCGGCATTGGCATCAGCATGTACGTTCGGCATTGGCCTCGGCGGTATCTCTGGTGTGTCAGTGATCGAATGAGGGGACGGGATTGAGGGTGCATCCCGACGTTGACCTAGCAGTGGCGGCGAGCATAGCCGTTCTGACCATGCCGATATCGGCATCGGCATCGTTTGGAGGCTGTGGTGCTCGAATCAAGTTGGGATTTGTTTCTTGTAGGCCAAAATGAATTTGAAACAAGTTTCATGTTGAAGGTTAGGTAACGAAAGTTTGTAACTATCCCAAAATTATACTAGCGCCATGGTGAGGTTCTTTTTGATAGAGCTATACGGTTGGGAAAACTTTTTTGACACTTTTTAGATAGGGTTCCTTGTTGTTACATGTATGGCATCATGTATGGAAAATTTGGGGTCATTTGGAGATGTTCGAAAAAATCACTTTGCTTAAGCGCATGCCGTTTCGTCTCACTGAAACCAGCTTTTCTAACAAGGTGATTTTTTCTACCTTCTCTAAATAACCTCAAATTTCATACAGCTGATCTTCTATACATAGATAGATAGATTGTTTCGTTTTTATATTTTTCGAACTTTTTATTTCCCTTTATAATACCCAATTGATTTTCAGGTCAAAACCTCGAAAAACAACATCATGTATGGCATCATTTTCACCCTAAATTTCAAATTTTCTGAAACTTTCCCTTTTAGATATTCCTTGTTGTTATAGGTATGCCATCATGTATGCCAAACTTGGTTAGGTCTCACTGAAACCAGCTTTTGTAACAAATTAGGTTTTGCACGCGCGCCGGAGCGTTTTTTCCTCCGCCGGGTGCGCCATTTTGCAGCGCGCGTTGGCGCGGTAAAATAGCACCTCCGCCGGACGCGCCATTTTGCAGCGCGCGGGCGCGGCGCAAACAACAAACACACACAAGTATGCATCCAACAAGATCAAACAATATATAAAAATTCACAAATATATTGTACCATCCAAATACAATACATTGTTCACAACAATACTTCACACCAAATACAACACGTCCAACATACAACAATACAACATGGTTTTCAGACAATACAACACATAGTTTTCAAACAAATACAACAAATATGCAACTATTGTTGTCCATTCCAATTCCACCATTCTTCCATGAGATCTTTTTGAAGCTCATCATGTGTGTCGTTGCACCGAATGGCATGGTATGAGGCAATGAATCGGGCAATCCTATGTGCGGACCTCGTCACTTGCACGGGAACCCCCATCAAGTCGTAGTGGGTATGATCCACATCTTTTCCGCGATCATCCTCTATAATCATGTTGTGCATGATTACACACGCGGTCATGATATACCAAAGGCATTCTTGATCCCAAAATCTAGCCGGTCCTCTAACAATGGCAAATTGGGCTTGCAAAATCCCAAATGCTCTCTCTACATCTTTCCTAGCCGCCGCTTGTGCATTGTGGAATTGAGTTTGCTTTTTACCTCTTGGTTGAATAATTGGCTTCACAAATGTTTGCCACCTTGGATATATGCCGTCGGCGAGGAAGTAGCCATAGTTGTACTTGTGGCCATTTGCTTCAAACTCCACCAATGGACCTTCCCGCATTGCAAGTCTTGTCATTAGTGGTGACCGTTGAAGAACATTGATGTCATTGCAAGATCCGGGCATTCCAAAGAAAGCATGCCATATCCAAGTCTCTTGGTCGGCCACCGCTTCAAGTACTATGGTGGCATCCTTCTTGTAGCCTTTGAATTGTCCATGCCATGCCGCTGGACAATTCTTCCAACTCCAATGCATACAATCAATGGAACCAAGCATACCGGGAAACCCCCGGTTGGCGTTGATCTCCAAAAGCCTTGCCGTGTCTTGAGCATTGGGGGCTCTCAAGTATGTGGAGCCAAAGACATTGACAATTGCAACGACAAAGCGCTTCACACACAAGATAGAAGTGCTCTCTCCCATGGCCAAATGATCATCAATAAGATCCGCCGGTATACCATATGCCAACATACGCAAGGCGGCGGTCACCTTTTGATATGTGCTATGACCAAGTTCTCCGGCGGCATTCCTCCTTTGCTCAAAGAAGCGATCATATTTGGTGACCTCCGTTGCAATGTGCTTGAACAAGTTGAGACTCATCCGGAAACGCCGCCGAAAATAGCTTTCGGGGAAAATCGGATTCTCATTGAAATACGACCGCATCAACTTCTCATGCCCTTCAATCCTTTCTCTCCACAACTTCTGTCTACCGAACACCGATCCACCAAATTTTGGCCTCTTAACGGCGCGGTATGCTAATAGTATCGATATGTTCTCCTCTTCTTCTTGGTCGAACTCGTCATCCGATGAATCATATGATGAACTCTACAAACATATGTATGAAATTACTTCACTATGAACTATTGTAGCTAATTGGCGAGTAATAGAGGCCGGCCGGCGGAGGTTCATACCTTGCGAGCAAATGGGCGAGCACCATGGGCGCGCCATGTTGCTAGCAAGCTCGAGGACGACGAGGACGACATGTCGACGCCTGCGCGGAGGAGAACGCGACAGCGGCACGAAGGGGGTCGCGGAGAAGGACCGCCGACTACAACTCGTCGCTGGCGGCAGCGTGAGCGACACAGTGCGGCGGAGCGTCCGCCGCTGCCAGGAGGAGGTGCGGGCGACGCGGATCTACGACGCGGCGGCGCAGAAGCGGGGGCGGCGGCGGAGTCGACCGGCGGCGGCTGGATTTCGCCGGCGGTAGGTGGGGAAATGAAGGCGCGGGCGCGGGGAGGAATTTTCCAGCGTTGGCTTTTCGCGCTTGGACGAGCGATGCCACGCCGTAGCCGACGCGCCGATATGCCGCTCCGGATTGTGCAAAACGCCGCGCGCCCTAAAAATTTTACAGCGCCGCGCCGTTTACCGCCCCGCTGGAGCGCCACATTCTCCCGCTTATTCGGACGCTTTATGCCACGTGGCCTATATAGCGCGTCTGTTGGAGATGCTCTTAGGTCTCACTGAAACCAGCTTTTGTAACAAATTAGGTTTTTTCTGCCTTCTCTAAATGACCTCAAAAATCATACGTGATAGGTTTATCATTCTATACAAAGATAGGTAATGGCTACAAGAAATCGGTGATGGTTTATCATTTTTTGCGTGAAAAGTAATGGCTACAAGAAATCGGTGATGGTTTATCATTTTTTGCGTGAAAATTAATGGTTACAAGCAAATCGGTGATGGTTTATCATTTTTTGCGTGAAAAGTAATGGCTACAACAAAGGGAATCGGTGATGGTTTATCATTTTTTTGCGTGAAAAGTAATGGCTACAACAAATTGTTGATGGTTTATCATTTTTTTGCGTGAAAAGTAATGGCAACAACAAATCGGTCATGGTTTATCATTTTTTTGCGTGAAAAGTAATGGCTACAACAAATTGTTGATGGTTTATCATTTTTTTGCGTGAAAAGTAATGGCAACAACAAATCGGTCATGGTTTATCATTTTTTTTGCGTGAAAAGTAATGGCTACAACAAATCGGTGATGGTTTATCATTTTTTTGCATGAAAAGTAATGGCAACAACAAATCGGTGATGGTTTATCATTTTTTGCGTGAAAAATAACGCCTAAAAGAGTTTATAATTTTTAGCGCGTGAAAAATAATACAGAAAACCGCCCTTAAGCATACTTAGAGGGTGGAAGCTAACCGCCAACAGAGAGAGAGGGGTTATCCTGCCCGTTCCTAGATCATACGATCAACGATCGGCGGGCACGATCCGCGTGACATGGGCTAGACCAATCAGGGCGATGTTGCACGTCTGCGAGAATTTGTGAAGAGAGAGGGCAAAACTGAGTACTATCAAGAAACCAAGGGCACCTGAGTAGTAAACAGACTAAGGGATTCAAATTTGAGATTTAAAAAATGGAAAATGCATGTTTTGTACAATGAAACCCATCTTGGCCTACCTCAAACTATTTGCAATACCAATATACATCAGTGTGAGAATTGTGGCCTCATTTAGACAAAGTATGATTTGGGGGAAGCTGTTTTGGGAAGGGCTTATTGTGGAAAACCATGCACCTTCATAGCTACTAGGTGATTTGAGAAGTGGCAATTTGTGGTAAAACTTGATTTATCTATGATTTGAGAAGTGGCAATTTGTGGTAAAGACTCCATGAGTAAGTGCCACTCTTTTTAGGATTTTTTTGCACATTAAATGACTCATTTAACTAGTTAATCCCATTTGTTGACTCTCTGTTGACCAGCCACTTGAGGGTAAAACTGAGTATATTGCACTAGCCAGTATTAGCACTCGAGGGGAAAATTGAGCACACAAAAAATGCTAGTATAAGACTCGAGGGTATACCTGAGTATATCTAAATTTCCAGGGTTAGACTCGAGGACACGTGCAATTGTTGACGCGTAGACGCGGGTCGCGGTGGAGAAGTCGAGACGTGCAATCGTGGACGCGTGTCGCGTTGCAGAAGTCCAAGACGTGCAGACGTGCACCTGTGCACGCGTAGGACGCGGGTCGCATTAACCACCCCTCGCCTTTATAGACGCCTCCTCGCACTCTCTCTGTCACTCTCACTCGCTCACGCATCGCCAACTCTCTCACGTCCCATCATCTTCTCCAAAGCAAAAAACCCTCTCCCTCTCCCTCTTCCTCTTCCTCCGCCGGAGAGATGGACAAGGAGAATGCCAATCCCATCGTCGAGGTAGGCTCGAAGCGCGACGCCTCCATCTTCGGCGCCGTCCCCTCTACGGACGTCGCCGCCGCCGCCGTCGCTGCTGCCGCCGGTGGCAGTCAGATCCCGGCGGGATGGGACCCCTATGACCCCGTGCCGTACGTCCCGCCCCCGAACCCCTACGACACCTCCCTGGAGGACCCATGGAACGAGGTAACTACGGTTTGCTTCCTTTTTTGTTCCCCATTCCTTTTTGAACCCTATTTTTGCTGGTGTAGATGGATCTGTAGATGGATGAGTATTGGGCTAATATTTGCGCCGATTTTATTCCATTTTGTTTTGATCACTTCTTGATTTCGTTTAAGATTTGGGGTTCGGCTGTTCGGTTAATTTATGCAAGTAATATTGGATCTCAATCAGTTAATTTATGCAAGTAATCATGGGATCTCAATCAGTTATTTTATGCACTAATCAAAAGATATCAACCGTTTAATTTTGCAAATAATCTCGAATGTGTTCAAGTTCAGATCTAGTTCAGATCTAGAATCTGTTTCTTTGCCTATGATGAATCGTTGGGCACAAATTTTTACAGGGAGGGTTCAGCGAACCATTGCTGTGTACAAATCTGTTGTGCATGAGCTTTAGTTCGCTAACACCTTCCCTGTAGATATATAATCATGTCCACTCTAACTGAGGCTGACTCTGTTTTTCTTAACTTTGTTATCATGCACGTTAGTCATCGTTGCAACTCATTCACTAGTTTCTGTTTGATATGGATCAGATGTCTGGCAGCGACGTCGGCAGCGACGAAGAGGACGAGGACGTCAAGACTCGCCAGGTGCTGCGGAGGCTGCAGGTCGGCCAGTACATCTCCTACTTCGCCAAGGAGGTCTACAGGTGCCCCTTCTGCACCAGGAGACTGATACGTCTCCAACGTATCTATAATTTCTGATGTTCCATGCTTGTTTTATGACAATACCTACATGTTTTGTTCACACTTTATGATGTTTTGATGCGTTTTCCGGAACTAACCTATTGACGAGATGCCGAAGTGCCAGTCCTGTTTTCTGCTGTTTTTGGTTTCAGAAATCCTAGTAAGGAAATATTCTCGGAATCGGACGAAATCAACGCCCAATACCCTATTTTCACCGGGAGCTTCCAGAACACCCGAGAGGCACCAGAGGGAGGCCAGGGGCTCCACACAAGGTGGCGGCGCGGCCCCGGGCGCCTGTGTGGCCCTGTGCCCCCTCCGAGGATCCCCTTTCGCCTATAAGAAGCCCCCGACCTAAAACCCGAGACGAATAAGCCACGGTACGAGAAAGTTCCGGAGCCGCCGCCATCGCGAAGCCAAGATCTGGGGACAGGAGTCTCGTTCCGGCACGCTGCCGGACGGGGAAGTGCCCCGAAGGCTTCTCCATCGACACCGCTGCCATCTCCACCGCCATCTTCATCACCGCTGCTGCTCCCATGAGGAGGGAGTAGTTCTCCATCGAGGCTCGGGGCTGTACCGGTAGCTATGTGGTTCATCTCTCTCCTATGTACTTCAATACAATAATCTCATGAGCTGCCTTACATGATTGAGATTCATATGATGATGCTTGTAATCTAGATGTCATTATGCTAGTCAAGTGGGTTTTACTTATGTGATCTCCGGAGACTCCTTGTCCCACGTGTGTAAAGGTGACAGTGTGTGCACCGTGTGGGTCTCTTAGGCTATATTTTACAGAATACTTATTCACTGTTATGAATGGCATAGTGAAGTGCTTATTTATATCCCTTTATGATTGCAATGTGCTTTGTATCGCTACTAGTCTATGTGCTACTCATGTGATGTTATTCAAGTAGTCTATTCCTCCTGCATGGTGTAATGGTGACAGTGTGTGCATCATGTAGTTCTTGTCGTAGGCTATGATCATGATCTCTTGTAGGTTATGGAGTTGATTATCGCTATGATAGTATTGATGTGATTTATGCCTCCTTCATAGTGTGATGGTGACAGTGTGCATGCTATGTTAGTACTTGGTTTATTTTGCAAAGATCTATTATGCTCTAAGGTTACTTAAATATGAATATCGAATGTTGTGGCGCTTGTTAACTCCGGCTTGAGGGAGCTCTTGTAGCCCTACACAATTAGTGGTGTTCATCATCCAACAAGAGTATATGTAGCACAAATGAGAGAAGTTATTATTTATTATGCGATCAATGTTGAGAGTGTCCACTAGTGAAAGTATGATCCCTAGGCCTTGTTTCCAATACCGCAAACACCGTTTATTTACTGTTTTGTTGCATGTTTACTCGCTGCCATATTTTATTCAGATTGCTATTACCACTCATATACATCCATACTACTTGTATTTCACTATCTCTTCGCCGAACTAGTGCACCTATACATCTCGACAAGTGTATTAGGTGTGTTGGGGACACAAGAGACTTCTTGTATCGTGATTGCAGGGTTGCTTGAGAGGGATATCTTTGACCTCTTCCTCCCGAGTTCGATAAACCTTGGGTGATCCACTTAAGGGAAAACTTGCTGCTGTTCTACAAACCTCTGCTCTTGGAGGCCCAACACTGTCTACAAGAATAGAAGCACCCGTAGACATCAAGCTATTTTCTGGCGCCGTTGCCGGGAGGAAAGGTAAAAGGTACTCACACTCCGGATCTCGGCTACTAAGCTATTTTCCGGCGCCGTTGTAATTACTTGAAGCTATTTCCTTTAGATCCTGCAATTGCATCTTTTGGTTTCTTGTTTACACTAGTTAGGCATAATGGAAAGCAATAATGAGCTTCTTATTCTATTTCCTGAGTTAAGACATGGATTGTTTGCGGCGAAAATTAAAAAAACCTATGGAATCTTTTTTGCATGCTAGTAGCAATGATATTAGTATGAACGCTTTGAACACCATTGTTGCTAATGATATGGAAAATTCTAAGCTTGGGGAAGCTGGTTTTGATGAGCATGATATTTTTAGTCCCCCAAGCATTGAGGAGAAAATTTTCTTTAATGATACTTTGCCTCCTATATTTGATGATGAGAATAATAATGATAGCTACTTTGTTGAATTTGATCCCACTACAACAAATAAAATTGATTATGCTTATGTGGAGAGTAATAATTTTATGCATGAGACTCATGATAAGAATGCTTTATGTGATAGTTATATTGTTGAGTTTGCTCATGATGCTACTGAAAGTTATTATGAGAGAGGAAAATATGGTTGTATAAATTTTCATGTTACTAAAACACCTCTCTATGTGCTGAAATTTTTGAAGCTACACTTGTTTTGTCTTCCTATGCTTGCCACTATACTCTTCATGAACTTGTTTATTTACAAGATTCCTATGCATAGGAAGCATGTTAGACTTAAATGTGTTTTGAATTTGCCTCTTGATGCTCTCTTTTGCTTCAAATACTATTTCTTGCGAGTGCATCATTAAAACTGCTGAGCCCATCTTAATGGCTATAAAGAAAGAACTTCTTGGGAGATAACCCATGTGTTTATTTTACTACAGCAATTTTTGTTTTGTTGAGTCTTGGAAGTTGTTTACTACTGTAGCAACCTCTCCTTATCATGTTTTTGTGCCAAGTAAAGTCTCTATGGTAAAGTTGATGCTAGATTTGGATTGCTGCGCAGAAACAACATTGTTGTCTGTCACGAATTTGAGCAGAAGTCTCTGTAAAAAAATCAAAAAAATCTGCAAATTTACGAGCATTATCCTCAGATATGTACGCAACTTTCATTAGTTTTGAGTTTTTCCATTTTAGCAAGTTAAGTGCCCCTTCCAGATGCATCTTTACGGACTGTTCTGTTTTTGATAGATTCTGTCTTTTATTTCGCATTGCCTCTTGATGCTCTCTTTTGCTTCAAATACTATTTCTTGCGAGTGCATCATTAAACTGCTGAGCCCATCTTAATGGCTATAAAGAAAGAACTTCTTGGGAGATAACCCATGTGTTTATTTTAGTGCAGAAATTTTTGTTTTGTTGAGTCTTGGAAGTTGTTTACTACTGTAGCAACCTCTCCTTATCATGTTTTTGTGCCAAGTAAAGTCTCTATGGTAAAGTTGATGCTAGATTTGGATTGCTGCGCAGAAACAGCATTGCTGTCTGTCACGAATTTGAGCAGAAGTATCTGTAAAAAAATCAAAAAAATCTGCAAATTTACGAGAATTATCCTCAGATATGTACGAAACTTTCATTAGTTTTGAGTTTTTCCATTTGAGCAAGTTAAGTGCCCCTTCCAGATGCACCTTTACGGACTGTTCTGTTTTTGACAGATTCTGTCTTTTATTTCGCATTGCCGATTGTGCTATGTTGAATGAGTTTCTTTGTTCCATTAACTTTCAGAAGCTTTGTGCAATGTCCAGAAGTGTTAAGAATGATTGTGTCACCTCTGAACATGTGAAATTTTATTATGCACTAACCCTCTAATGAGTTTGCTTGAAGTTTGGTGTGGAGGAAGTTTTCAAGGGTCAATAGAAGAGAGTGATATAATGTGATCAAGAAGAGTGAAAGGTCTAAGCTTGGGGATGCCCCGATGGTTCATCCCTGCATATTTTAAGAAGACTCAAGCATCTAAGCTTGGGGATGCCCAAGGCATCCCCTTCTTCATCGACAACTTATCGGTCACTTCTAGTGAAACTATATTTTTATTCAGTCACATCTTATGTATTTTACTTGGAGCGTCTATGTGCTTTTATTTTCGTTTTTTTATTTTTATTCTCTGAATAAATTCATCCTTGTGTGGGAGAGAGGCACGCTCCGCTGGTTCATATGAACACATGTGTTCTTAGCTTTTAATGTTCAAGGCGAAAGTTGATCGCTTCATTTGTTGCTATTTGGTTGGAATCAGAAAATGCTTCATATGATCTTGAATAATTTGATACTTGGCAATTGTTTTGAGCTCTCATAAATCATTAAGCTCTTGCATCATGTAGTTTAAATCTAGTAGTGGAGAACTACCGTAGAGCTTGTTGAAATTTGGTTTGCATGATTGGTCTCTCTAAGGTCTAGATATTTTCTGGTAAAAGTGTTTGAGCAACAAGGAAGACAGTGTAGAGTCTTATAATGCTTGCAATATGTTCTTATGTAAGTTTTGTTGTACCGGTTTATACTTGTGTTTGCTTCAAACAACCTTGCTAGCCAAAGCCTTGTACTGAGAGGAAATGCTTCTCGTGCATCCAAACACCTTGAGCCAAAACCCATGCCATTTGTGTCCACCATATCTACCTACTATGTGGTATTTCCTGCCATTCCAAGTAAATACTTCATGTGCTACCTTTAAACAATTCAAAAGCTATTATCTCTTATTTGTGTCAATGTTTTATAGCTCATGAGGAAGTATGTGGTGTTTTATCTTTCGATCTTGTCATTTACTTCTGACAGACTTTCACAATGGACTAGTGGCTCATCCGCTTATCCAATAATTTTGCAAAAAGAGCTGGCAACGGGGTTCCCAGCCCCAATTAATTAACTTGCATTAATAATTCTCTTCACATGTTTTGCTCTGATCAATCAGTAAGCAACTTAAATTTGCAAATAGACACTCCTCCATGGTATGTGAATGTTGGAAGGCACCCGAGGATTCGGTTAGCCATGGCTTGAGAAAGCAAAGGTTGGGGGAGTGTCATCTAATAAATAAAACTAAAGTACATGTGTAAACAAAAGAGAAGAGGGATGATCTACCTTGCTGGTAGAGATAACGTCCTTCATGGGAGCCACTCTTGAAAGTCTGGTTGATAAGGTAGTTAGAGTACCCATTACCATTCGTTGACAACAACAAACACCTCTCAAAATTTTACTTTTATGCTCTCTATATGATTTCAAAACTTGAAAAGCTCTAGCACATGATTTAATCCCTGCTTCCCTCTGCGAAGGGCCTATCTTTTACTTTATGTTGAGTCAGTTTACCTATTTCCTTCCATCTTAGAAGCAAACACTTGTGTCAACTGTGCATTGATTCTTACATACTTGCTTATTTGCATTCATCATATTACTATATGTTGACAATTATCCATGAGATATGCATGTTGAAAGTTGAAAGCAACTGCTGAACTTATATCTTCCTTTGTGTTTCTTCGATGCCTTTACTTTGAATTTATTGCTTTATGAGTTAACTCTTATGCAAGACTTATTGATGCTTGTCTTGAAAGTATTATTCATGAAAAGTTTTGCTATATGTTATTGATACGTCTCCAACGTATCGATAATTTCTTATGTTCCATGCTACTTTATTGATGATACCTACATGTTTTATGCACATTATATGTCGTATTTACGCATTTTCTGGAACTAACCTATTAACAAGATGCCGAAGAGCCAGTTGCTGCTGTTTTTGGTTTCAGAAATCCTAGTAAGGAAATATTCTCGGAATTGGACGAAATCACCGCCCAGGGTCCTATTTTTGCACGGAGCTTCCAGAAGACCGAAGAGATAACGAAGTGGGGCCACGAGGTGGCCAGACCACAGGGCGGCGCGGCCTGGCCCCTGGCCGCGGCCTGTCAGGCCCTCGTGAGCCCCCCCGACCTACCCTTTCGCCTACTTATAGCCTCCGTCGCGAAACCCCAGTACCGAGAGCCACGATACGGAAAACCTTCCAGAGACGCCGCCGCCGCGAATCCCATCTCGGGGATTCAGGAGATCGCCTCCGGCACCCTGCCGGAGAGGGGATTCATCTCCCGGAGGACTCTACACCGCCATGGTCGCCTCCGGAGTGATGAGTGAGTAGTTCACCCCTGGACTATGGGTCCATAGCAGTAGCTAGATGGTCGTCTTCTCCTAATTGTGCTTCATTGTTGGATCTTGTGAGCTGCCTAACATGATCAAGATCATCTATCTGTAATACTATATGTTGTGTTTGTCGGGATCCGATGGATAGAGAATACTATGTTATGGTGATTATCAATCTATTGTTTATGTGTTGTTTATGATCTTGCATGCTCTCCGTTATTAGTAGAGGCTCTGGCCAAGTTTTTGCTCTTAACTCCAAGAGGGAGTATTTATGCTCGATAGTGGGTTCATGCCTTCATTGACACCTGGGACAGTGACAGAAAGTTCTAAGGTTGTGATGTGCTGTTGCCACTAGGGATAAAACATTGATTCTATGTCTAAGGATGTAGTTGTCGATTACATTACGCACCATACTTAATGCAATTGTCTGTTGCTTTGCAATTGGGGTTCGGATGATAACCTGAAGGTGGACTTTTTAGGCATAGATGCAGTTGGATGGCGGTCTATGTACTTTGTCGTAATGCCCGGATTAAATCTCACTATATTTATCATATCATGTATATGCATTGTTATGCCCTTCTCTATTTGTCAATTGCCCGACTGTAATTTGTTCACCCAACATGCTTTTATCTTATGGGAGAGACACCTCTAGTGAACTGTGGACCCCGGTCCTATTCTTTACATAGCATACAATCTACTGCAATAATTGTTTTACTGTTTTCTTGCAAACAATCATCTTCCACACAATACGGTTAATCCTTTGTTACAGCAAGCCGGTGAGATTGACAACCTCACTGTTTCGTTGGGGCAAAGTACTTGGGTTGTGTTGTGCAGGTTCCACGTTGGCGCCGGAATCCCTGTTGTTGCGCCGCATCACATTTCGCCACCATCAACCTTCAACGTGCTTCTTGGATCCTCCTGGTTCGATTAAACCTTGGTTTCTTTCTGAGGGAAAACTTGCTACGTGCGCATCATACCTTCCTCTTGGGGTTCCCAACGAACGTGTGAGTTACACGCCATCAAGCTCTTTTTCTGGCGCCGTTGCCGGGGAGATCAAGACACGCTGCAAGGGGAGTCTCCACTTCTCAATATCTTTACTTTGTTTTTGTCTTGCTTTATTTTATTTACTACTTTGTTTGCTGCACCTAAACAAAACACAAAAAAATTAGTTGCTAGTTTTATTTTATTTACTGTCTTGCTCTCTATATCAAAAACACAAAAAAATTAGTTACTTGCATTTACTTTATCTAGTTTGTTTTATTTACCGTTGCTAAAATGAATACCCCTGAAAATACTAAGTTGTGTGACTTCACAAATGCAAATAATAATGATTTCCTATGCACACCTATTGCTCCACTTGCTACTACAGCAGAATTCTTTGAAATTAAACCTGCTTTACTGAACCTGGTTATGAGAGATCAATTTCTGGTGTTAGTTCTGATGATGCTGCTGCCCATCTCAATAATTTTGTTGAACTTTGTGAAATGCAAAAGTATAAGGATGTAGATGGTGATATTATTAAATTGAAAGTGTTTCCTTTCTCATTAAGAGGAAGAGCTAAAGATTGGTTACTATCTTTGCCTAAGAATAGTATTGATTCATGGACTAAATGTAAGGATGCTTTTATTGGTAGATATTATCCTCCCGCTAAAATTATATCTTTGAGAAGTAGCATAATGAATTTTAAGCAATTAGATACTGAACATGTTGCTCAAGCATGGGAGAGAATGAAAACTTTGGTAAAGAATTTCCCAACCCATGGACTGACTACTTGGATGATCATCCAAACCTTCTATGCAGGACTAAATTTTTCTTCGCGGAATTTATTGGATTCAGCTGCTGGAGGTACCTTTATGTCCATCACTTTGGGGGCGGCTACAAAACTTCTTGATGATATGATGATAAATTACTCTGAATGGCACACGGAAAGAGCTCCACAAGGTAAGAAGGTAAATTCTGTTGAAGAAACCTCTTCCTTGAGTGATAAGATTGATGTGATTATGTCTATGCTTGTGAATGGTAGATCTAATGTTGATCCAAATAATGTTCCTTTAGCTTCATTGGTTGCTCAAGAAGAAAATGTTGATGTGAATTTCATTAAAAATAATAATTTCAACAACAATGCTTATAGGAACAACTCTGGTAATAACTATAGGCCATATCCTGCTAGTGGTAATGATTATGGTAATACTTATGGTAGATATGAGGAAAGGATGCTAGAAATTGAAAGATCCACTAAAAACTTTATGCAATCACAATATGAGCAAAATCAATTGTTTATTAAAACTATGAATGAACAATCTACCTTGTTGAAAAATATAGGAAATCAACTTGAAAACTTGAATAGGGAGATTTCTGGTCTGCAAACTAAAATTTCAAATGCTGAAACCCGAATCTCATACATGTCCGCATCACAATCCTCTTTAATTAATAAAATGGCTGCTAAACCTGATGATATTGATAATAAGATTACTACTACAGCAAATGCCATCCAAGTTAGAATTAATGAGAATATAAGATTAATGGCTGAATTGTGTGCTAGGTGGGATAGAGAAGAAAATGAAAAACTAGCTAAAGAGAATAATGTAGCTAAAGTTTGGACTATTACCACCACTAGTAATGTTAATCCTTCACATGTTGCTGCACCTCCTACTATCAATGGTAAAATAATTGGTGTTGGCAATGTTTCTACTCCTAGTGCAAAGCGTACAAAACTGCCTGAAATTGCTAAAACTGCTGAAACTGCTTGTGATAAAACTGCTGAAATTTTTTCCAACCTTGGGAACAATGATCCCATTGCTGTAGCTCATAATGATTTAGACTTTGATGATTGCCACATCTCTGAAGTTATAAAGTTCTTACAAAAACTTGCTAAAAGTCCTAATGCTAGTGCTATAAATTTAGCCTTTACAAAACATATTACAAATGCTCTCATAAAAGCTAGAGAAGAGAAACTAAAACTTGAAACTTCTATTCCTAGAAAGTTAGAAGATGGTTGGGAGCCCATCATTAAAATGAAATTCAATGACTTTGAATGTAATGCTTTATGTGATCTTGGTGCAAGTATTTCTGTTATGCCTAAAAAGATTTATGATATGCTTGACTTGCCACCATTGAAGAATTGTTATTTGGATGTTAATCTTGCCGATAATGTTAAAAAGAAACCTTTGGGGAGGATTGATAATGTGCGCATTACGGTTAACAATAACCTTGTCCCCGTTGATTTTGTTGTCTTGGATATTGAATGCAATGCATCTTGTCCTATTGTGTTGGGAAGACCTTTTCTTCGAACTGTTGGTGCTGTTATTGATATGAGGGAAGGTAATATTAAATATCAATTTCCTCTCAAGAAAGGTATGGAACACTTCCCTAGAAAGAGAATGAAGTTGCCTTTTGATTCTATTATTAGAACAAGTTATGATGTTGATGCTTCTACTCTCGATGTTACTTGATTTGCACTTTCTGCGCCTAGCTGAAAGGCGTTAAAGAAAAGCGCTTATGGGAGACAACCCATGTTTTTACTACAGTACTTTGTTTTATATTTGAGTCTTGGAAGTTGTTTACTACTGTAGCAACCTCTCCTTATCATGTTTTTGTGCCAAGTAAAGTTTCTATGTCAAAGTTGATGTTATATTTGGGATCGCTGCGCAGAAACAGCATTGCTGTCTGTCACGAATCTGGGCACAAGTCTCTGTAGAAAATTCCAAAAAATCTGCCAATTTACGAGCGTGATCCTCAGATATGTACGCAACTTTCATTAGTTTTGAGTTTTTCCATTTGAGCAAGTCTGGTGCCATTTTAAAATTCGTCTTTACGGACTGTTCTGTTTTTGACAGATTCTGCCTTTTATTTCGCATTGCCTCTTTTGCTATGTTGGATGAATTTCTTTGATCCATTAATGTCCAGTAGCTTTATGCAATGTCCAGAAGTGAAAAGAATGTTTGTGTCACCTCTGAATGTGTGAATTATTAATTGTGCACTAACCCTCTAATGAGTTTGCTTGAAGTTTGGTGTGAAGGAATTTTTCAAGGGTCAAGAGAGGAGTATGATATATTATGATCAAGAGGAGTGAAAGCTCTAAGCTTGGGGATGCCCCGTGGTTCATCCCTGCATATTTTAAGAAGACTCAAGCGTCTAAGCTTGGGGATGCCCAAGGCATCCCCTTCTTCATCGACAACATCATCAGGTTCCTCCCCTGAAACTATATTTTTATTCAATCACATCTTGTGTTCTTTACTTGGAGCGTCGGTTTGTTTTTGTTTTTTGTTTTTGTTTGAATAAAATGGATCCTAGCATTCACTTTGTGGGAGAGAGACACGCTCCGCTGTTGCATATGGACAAATATGTCCTTAGGCTTTACTCATAATGTTCAAGGCGAAGTTTCTTCTTCGTTAAATTGTTATATGGTTGGAATTGGAAAATGCTACATGTAGTAATTCTAAAATGTCTTGGATAATGTGATACTTGGCAATTGTTGTGCTCATGTTTAAGCTCTTGCATCATATACTTTGCACCCATTAATGAAGAAATACATAGAGCTTGCTAAAATTTGATTTGCATATTTGGTCTCTCTAAGGTCTAGATAATATCTAGTATTGAGTTTTGAACAACAAGGAAGACGGTGTAGAGTCTTATAATGTTTACAATATGTCTTTTATGTGAGTTTTGCTGCACCGGTTCATCCTTGAGTTTGCTTCAAATAACCTTGCTAGCCTAAACCTTGTATCGAGAGGGAATACTTCTCATGCATCCAAAATCCTTGAGCCAACTACTATGCCATTTGTGTCCACTATACCTACCTACTACATGGTATTTCTCCGCCATTCCAAAGTAAATTGCTTGAGTGCTACCTTTAAAATTCCATCATTCACCTTTGCAATATATAGCTCATGGGACAAAATAGCCTTAAAAACTATCGTAGTATTGAATATGTACTTATGCACTTTATCTTTTATTAAGTTGCTTGTTGTGCGATAACCATGCTTCTGGGGAACGCCATCAACTATTGTTGAATATCATGTGAGTTGCTATGCATGTCCGTCTTGTCTGAAGGATCTATCACCTTAATGATTGGAGCATGCAAATTGTTAGAGAAGAACATTGGGCCGCTAACTAAAGCCATGAATCATGGTTGAAGTTTCAGTTTTGGACATATATCCTCAATCTCATATGAGAATAATAATTGTTGCTACATGCTTGTGCATTAAAGAGGAGTCCATTATCTGTTGTCCATGTTGTCCCGGTATGGATGTCTAAGTTGAGAATAATCAAAAGCGAGAAATCAAAAATGCTTTCTCCTTAGACCTTTGTACAAAGCGGCTGATGGTACATGGCGGTAACTCACACTCGTGGGAACCCCAAGAGGAATGATGCGCACAGTAGCAAGTTTTCCCTAAAAGACCAAGGTTTAATCGAACCAGGAGGAGCCAAGAAGCACGTTGAAGGTTGATGGTCGCGAAATGTGATGCGGCGCAACACCAGGGATTCCGGCGCCAACGCGGAACCTGCACAACACAACCCAAGTACTTTGCCCCAACGAAACAGTGAGGTTGTCAATCTCACCGGCTTGCTGTAACAAAGGATTAAACGTATTGAGTGGAAGATGTTTGCAAAGAAAACAAGTAAACACAATTGCAGTAGATTGTATGCTATGTAAAGAATAGGACCGGGTCCACAGTTCACTAGAGGTGTCTCTCCCATAAGATAAAAGCATGTTGGGTGAACAAATTACAGTCGGGCAATTGACAAAATAGAGAAAGGCATAACAATGCATATACATGATATGATAAATATAATGAGATTTAATCCGGGCATTACGACAAAGTACATAGACCGCCATCCAACTGCATCTATGCCTAAAAAGTCCACCTTCAGGTTATCATCCGAACCCCCTCCAGTATTAAGTTGCAAAGCAACAGACAATTGCATTAAGTATGGTGCGTAATGTAATCAACAACTACATCCTTAGACATAGCATCAATGTTTTATCCCTAGTGGCAACAGCACATCACAACCTTAGAACCTACTGTCACGATCCCAGATTCAATGAAGGCATGAACCCACTATCGAGCATAAATACCCCCTCTTGGAGTTAAGAGCAAAAACTTGGCCAGAGCCTCTACTAATAACGGAGAGCATGCAAGATCATAAACAACACATAAACAATAGATTGATAATCACCATAATCATAGTACTCTCTATCCATCGGATCCCGACAAACACAACATATAGTATTACAGATAGATGATCTTGATCATGTTAGGCAGCTCACAAGATCCAACAATGAAGCACAACAAGGAGAAGACGACCATCTAGCTACTGCTATGGACCCATGGTCCAGGGGTGAACTACTCACTCATCACTCCGGAGGCGACCATGGCGGTGTAGAGTCCTCCGGAGATGAATCTCCCAAGGGTGCGGAGGCGATCTCCTAATCCCCCGAGATGGGATTCACGGCGGCGGCGTCTCGAAGGTTTTCCGTATCGTGGCTCGTGCGGGGGCGCGACGAAGCTTTAAGTAGGCGGAGGGTCAACGCGGGGGCCACACGGGGCCCAGGGGGCAGCCGGGCGGCGGGCCTGGGCCGTGCCGCCTAGCCTCTGGCTGCCTCGTGGCCCCACTTCTATCTCTTCGGTCTTCTGGAAGCTTCGTGCAAAAATAGGACCTGGGCGAAAGTTTCGTCCAATTCCGAGAATATTTCTTTACTAGGATTTCTGAAACCAAAACAGCGGAATGGCTCTTCGGATCTTGTTAATAGGTTAGTTCCTAAAATGCATAAATATGACATAATGTGTATAAAACATGTAGGTATCATCAATAAAGTAGCATGGAACATAAGAAATTATCGATACGTTGGAGACGTATCAGCACCCCTTGTGACACTTGGTTGAAACATGGCATTGCAAAGATCCGGTAGTCCAAGCTAAGTAGGACAAGGTGCGGGCACTATTAGTACACTATGCATGAGGCTTGCAACTTGTAAGATATAATTTACATAACTCATATGCTTTATTACTACCGTTGACAAAATTGTTTCATGTTTTCAAAATAAAAAGCTCTAGCACAAATACAGCAATCGATGCTTTCCTCTTTGAAGGACCTTTCTTTTACTTTTATTGTTGAGTCAGTTTACCTATCTCCTCCACCTTAAGAAGCAAACACTTGTGTGAACTGTGCATTGATTCCTACATATTTGCATATTGCACTTGTTATATTACTTTATGTTGACAATATCCATGAGATATACATGTTATAAGTTGAAAGCAACCGCTGAAACTTAATCTTCCTTTGTGTTGCTTCAATACCTTTACTTTGATTTATTGCTTTATGAGTTAACTCTTATGCAAGACTTATTGATGCTTGTCTTGAAGTACTATTCATGAAAAGTCTTTGCTTTATGATTCATTTGTTTACTCATGTCATTACCATTGTTTTGATCGCTGCATTCATTACATATGTTTACAAATAGTATGATCAAGATTATGATGGCATGTCACTTCAGAAATTATCTTTGTTATCGTTTTACCTGCTCGGGACGAGCGAACTAAGCTTGGGGATGCTGATACGTCTCCAACGTATCGATAATTTCTTATGTTCCATGCTACTTTATTGATGATACCTACATGTTTTATGCACATTATATGTCGTATTTACGCATTTTGGAACTAACCTATTAACAAGATGCCGAAGAGCGAGTTTTCTGTTTTTGGTTTCAGAAATCCTAGTAAGGAAATATTCTCGGAATTGGACGAAATCACCGCCCAGGGTCCTATTTTTGCACGGAGTCCGAAGACCGAAGAGATAACAAGTGGGGCCACGAGGTGGCAGCACCACGCGGCGCGGCCGGCCCGGCCGCGCGGCCCGTCATCCGGGCCCCTCGTGAGCCCCCCGACCTACCCTTTCGCCTACTTATAGCCTCCGTCGCGAAACCCCAGACCGAGAGCCACGATACGGAAAACCTTCCGAGACGCCGCCGCCGCGAATCCCATCTCGGGGATTCAGGAGATCGCCTCCGGGCCGGAGGGGATTCATCTCCCGGAGGACTCTACACCGCCATGGTCGCTCCGGAGTGATGAGTGAGTAGTTCACCCCGGACTATGGGTCCATAGCAGTAGCTAGATGGTCGTCTTCTCCTAATTGTGCTTCATTGTTGGATCTTGTGAGCTGCCTAACATGATCAAGATCATCTATCTGTAATACTATATGTTGTGTTTGTCGGGATCCGATGGATAGAGAATACTATGTTATGGTGATTATCAATCTATTGTTTATGTGTTGTTTATGATCTTGCATGCTCTCCGTTATTAGTAGAGGCTCTGGCCAAGTTTTTCTCTTAACTCCAAGAGGGAGTATTTATGCTCGATAGTGGGTTCATGCCTTCATTGACACCTGGGACAGTGACAGAAAGTTCTAAGGTTGTGATGTGCTGTTGCCACTAGGGATAAAACATTGATTCTATGTCTAAGGATGTAGTTGTCGATTACATTACGCACCATACTTAATGCAATTGTCTGTTGCTTTGCAACTTAATACTGAATGGGGTTCGGATGATAACCTGAAGGTGGAATTTTTAGGCATAGATGCAGTTGGATGGCGGTCTATGTACTTTGTCGTAATGCCCGGATTAAATCTCACTATATTTATCATATCATGTATATGCATTGTTATGCCCTTCTCTATTTGTCAATTGCCCGACGTAATTTGTTCACCCAACATGCTTTTATCTTATGGGAGAGACACCTCTAGTGAATGGACCCCGGTCCTATTCTTTACATAGCATACAATCTACTGCAATACTTGTTTTACTGTTTTCTTGCAAATAATCATCTTCCACACAATACGGTTAAACCTTTGTTACAGCAAGCCGGTGAGATTGACAACCTCACTGTTTCGTTGGGGCAAAGTACTTGGGTTGTGTTGTGCAGGTTCCACGTTGGCGCCGGAATCCCTGTTGTTGCGCCGCATCACATTTCGCCACCATCAACCTTCAACGTGCTTCTTGGCTCCTCCTGGTTCGATTAAACCTTGGTTTCTTTCTGAGGGAAAACTTGCTACTGTGCGCATCATACCTTCCTCTTGGGGTTAACCATGAAAGTTGAGCTATACGTTATCTATTTGTCAGCAAACTATAGATATTGCTTTGAATCACTTCATTCATGTCATATGCTTTACAATAATGTTGATCAAGAATATGATGGTAGCATGTCACCTCAGAAATTATTTGTGTTATCGTTTACCTACTCGAGGACAAGTAGGAACTAAGCTTGGGGATGCTGATACGTCTCCAACGTATCTATAATTTCGATGTTCCATGCTTGTTTTATGACAATACCTACATGTTTTGTTCACACTTTACGATGTTTTGATGCGTTTTCCGGAACTAACCTATTGACGAGATGCCGAAGTGCCGGTTTTCTGCTGTTTTTGGTTTCATAAATCCTAGTAAGGAAATATTCTCGAATCGGACGAAATCAACGCCCAGCACTCTATTTTCACCGGAGCTTCCACACCCGAGAGGCACGGAGGGGAGGCCCAGGGGCGACAAGGTGGCGGCGCGCCCGGGGGGCGTGCCCCGTTGTCCGTGGGCCCTGTGCCCCCTCCGAGGCTCCCCCGTTCGCCTATAAGAAGCCCCCTGACCTAAAACCCCGAGACGAATAATCCACGGTACGAAAAGTTCCAGCCGCCGCCATCGCGAAGCCAAGATCCGGGGGACAGGAGTCTCTGTTCCGGCACGCCGCCGGACGGGGAAGTGCCCCCGAAGGCCTCCATCGACACCGCTGCCATCTCCACCGCCATCTTCATCACCGCTGCTGCTCCCATGAGGAGGAGTAGTTCTCCATCGAGGCTCGGGGCTGTACCGGTAGCTATGTGGTTCATCTCTCTCCTATGTATTTCAATACAATAATCTCATGAGCTGCCTTACATGATTGAGATTCATATGATGATGCTTGTAATCTAGATGTCATTATGTAGTCAAGTGGGTTTTACTTATGTGATCTCCGGAAACTCCTTGTCCCACGTGTGTAAAGGTGACAGTGTGTGCACCGTGTGGGTCTCTTAGGCTATATTTTACAGAATACTTATTCACTGTTATGAATGGCATAGTGAAGTGCTTATTTATATCCCTTTATGATTGCAATGTGCTTTGTATCGCTACTAGTCTATGTGCTACTCATGTGATGTTATTAAAGTAGTCTATTCCTCCTGCATGGTGTAATGGTGACAGTGTGTGCATCGTGTAGTTCTTGTCGTAGGCTATGATCATAATCTCTTGTAGGTTATGGAGTTGATTATCGCTATGATAGTATTGATGTGATTTATGCCTCCTTCATAGTGTGATGGTGACAGTGTGCATGCTATGTTAGTACTTGGTTTATTTTGCAAAGATCTATTATGCTCTAAGGTTACTTAAATATGAATATCGAATGTTGTGGCGCTTGTTAACTCCGGCTTGAGGGAGCTCTTGTAGCCCTACACAATTAGTGGTGTTCATCATCCAACAAGAGTATATGTAGCACAAATGAGAGAAGTTATTATTTATTATGCGATCAATGTTGAGAGTGTCCACTAGTGAAAGTATGATCCCTAGGCCTTGTTTCCAATACCGCAAACACCGCTTATTTACTGTTTTGTTGCATGTTTACTCGCTGCCATATTTTATTCAGATTGCTATTACCACTCATATACATCCATACTACTTGTATTTCACTATCTCTTCGCGAACTAGTGCACCTATACATCTGACAAGTGTATTAGGTGTGTTGGGGACACAAGAGACTTCTTGTATCGTGATTGCAGGGTTGCTTGAGAGGGATATCTTTGACCTCTTCCTCCCTGAGTTCGATAAACCTTGGGTGATCCACTTAAGGAAAACTTGATGCTGTTCTACAAACCTCTGCTCTTGGAGGCCCAACACTGCCTACAAGAATAGAAGCACCCGTAGACATCAAGCTTTTCTGGCGCCGTTGCCGGGAGGAAAGGTAAAAGGTACTCACACTCCGGATCTCGGCTACTAAGCTATTTTCCGGCGCCGTTGTAAGTACTTGAAGCTATTTCCTTTAGATCCTGCAATTGCATCTTTTGGTTTCTTGTTTACACTAGTTAGGCATAATGGAAAGCAATAATGAGCTTCTTATTCTATTTCCTGAGTTAAGACATGGATTGTTTGCTGCGAAAATTAAAAAACATATGGAATCTTATTTGCATGCTAGTAGCAATGATATTAGTATGAACGCTTTGAACACCATTGTTGCTAATGATATGGAAAATTCTAAGCTTGGGGAAGCTGGTTTTGATGAGCATGATATTTTTAGTCCCCCAAGCATTGAGGAGAAAATTTTCTTTGATGATACTTTGCCTCCTATATTTGATGATGAGAATAATAATGATAGCTACTTTGTTGAATTTGATCCCACTACAACAAATAAAATTGATTATGCTTATGTGGAGAGTAATAATTTTATGCATGAGACTCATGATAAGAATGCTTTATGTGATAGTTATATTGTTGAGTTTGCTCATGATGCTACTGAAAGTTATTATGAGAGAGGAAAATATGGTTGTAGAAATTTTCATGTTACTAAAACACCTCTCTATGTGCTGAAATTTTTGAAGCTACACTTGTTTTGTCTTCCTATGCTTGCCACTATACTCTTCATGAACTTGTTTATTTACAAGATTCCTATTCATAGGAAGCATGTTAGACTTAAATGTGTTTTGAATTTGCCTCTTGATGCTCTCTTTTGCTTCAAATACTATTTCTTGCGAGTGCATCATTAAAACTGTTGAGCCCATCTTAATGGCTATAAAGAAAGAACTTCTTGGGAGATAACCCATGTGTTTATTTTAGTGCAGCAATTTTTGTTTTGTGGACCAGAGGGAGTACTAGATTTGCTGCCATATTGGGCAAACAACGAGGGCCAAAAGGCACAAATAATTGAAGAAAGTCAGAAATGCAAGCTTCTCTAGATTTTATACTAATTTGGTGAAAAGGACAGAGAGAAAGAGGGGAAAAAGGTGCACTTAATAATGCCAATTTGGGGCCGAGAGAGACAGAACCCAGCTCCTGCTCACGTGCAACCAAACGCTTCTCGTCCTGTCCCACGCGGTCCCTTTCTACCAGCCCCACGCGACGCGGGCCCACACGACGCGGCCCCACACGTGACAGAACGGTCAACTAAACGGGAATCCTGCCGTCTGAGCTGCTTCTGCGGGTTTCAAACAAGGGCTTGGGGAAAACTGAGGAAAAACTAAGGAGCTGGGGTCAATATCGCCTCCCCCCACCATGCCTTGGATAGACCCGATGTATCTAACATGGCGTTAACCAAATCAGTTAGAGTACGGTTCTTTCTTTCGGCCACCCCATTTGACTGAGGTGAGTAGGGAGGCGTCCTCTCATGGATAATACCATGTTCCGCACAAAAAGAATCAAACTCGTTGGAAAAATACTCTCCACCACGATCAGACCTTAGCCGCTTGATCTTTCGATCAAGTTGGTTTTCTGCTTCAGCTTTAAAGATTTTGAAGTGATTAAGAGCTTCATCTTTAGATTTCAGGAGGTACACATAACAATATCGAGTAGAGTCATCAATTAAAGTCATGAAGTATCTTTTCCCTCCTTTTGTCAATTCACCATTCATTTCACAAAGATCCGAATGTATAAGCTCCAGCGGTGCCAAGTCTCTTGCCTCCGCAGTCTTGTGAGACTTACGTGGTTGCTTTGCTTGCACACATACTTGGCACTTGGATTTCTTGACAATAGCAAATTTCGGAATTATATTCATATTCGCTAGCCGCGTCATGCACCCAAAATTAATATGACAAAGTCGTGAATGCCAAATATCGGACTCACTATCATTGCAAACATGATTAATAATTTGAGTACATATGTCTGACAGAGATAAGCGGAACAAGCCTCCGCATACATAACCCTTTCCAACAAATTGTCCACACGGTGGTATTAGCTTCGGACCACCTGCACGATGGCAAGGCCTACTGCTGCTTGTCTGGAATTATCTGGGCGCTTTCGCGTTGTTACAATGAGTTGTGGTTGTGCCTCTAGGGCTCCCGGGATCCGGCTTATATAGGCGCATGGATCTAGGGTTTACATGGAGAGTCCTAGCCGGATTACAGATTGCCTAACTACGGTACAATGTCTTGCCGTGTACGTCAAGGATCCGCCTTCCATCTACGTCGTACTGGATCCGGGTTCCTCATGGGCCTCCACGGATCCGCTTCCTCCGTTCGGTTAGGATCCGGCTTCGATCCTGGGCTGGACTTCATCCTTCATGATCAACAGCAATGGGCCGCCCGATGGGCCACATGCCTCATCACCGTCTGTGGGCCACCCGGGCCGGATCTAGGCACTGTCAATGGTACACCCATGAAGTATACCCACAACAAGAGCCCCCAGAGTTCTCCGAGATTCACCTCTTGTTTCCGCCTTGCTAAAACTTTAAAGCTTCCGTCAATCTTGGTAACATGGGGAAACTTGAAGAACTCCAACTTTATATTTTTCTCTTTTCCAACTCTCGAAAATCTCCCCCATCCTGCAGACTTCATCCATCGACAGCATACAACATGTCTCCGGGTTACTCCCCGCGTGGTCAAGGGTTTGTTTATCTTCACACTGCAACCCGGAACCTTAACAGGTTCAAACGGTTCCGCCAATTCTGGCGTTATTTTCGCGCGATTTGAGCGGTAACTTATCCTTTGCCATTTTTACCGTTAGGGTTTGTGACACGTGTCGATCATCCAACAGCGCGACGCTTGCGTTCCGACCACAGGATGCGGAGCACGAATCTCCTCCCCCTGCCTATAAATATCCGTCATTCACCCCATTCACCCCATTCGCCCCCCTTTTCATCTCTCGCACAGCGCCGCCTCCAAGCTCTTCCTCTGCCGCACCGGAGTTCACCGGAGTTTCGCCGGAGTTTCGCCGGAGCCATCCCGCCACCGCGAGCTGTTCTTCGTGTTCTTAAGTCCGGCGAGCCACCGCAGCAAAATATCGCCGCCGGCGACCTCAACCACCGCGGAAGCCATTCCGGTAAGCACTCAAGTTTTTCCTTCTCGCCGTAGTTGGTAGGGATGAACTGGGTATTTGTCACATTGGATCCGGCTAAGTTTTAGTCTCCTTTGCTCATTAATTTTGTAGATGTCTTCATCGACTCCGCCTCCCTCCACCGAGCCAATCGCGGCAACACCTATCTCCTCCGCCCCTCCACCATTCATCCCAGTGCAGCTGGAACCCTCGAAGGATTCCGGCAAAAGCATTGAAGGGACATCCGCCAACCCGGAAGACACCACGGGGGCAGAACAGATGGAAAAGAAAGCGAGGAGGCTGCTGCTAAGAAGTCAAAGGCTCGGAAACGAGATGACACAGCCAAAGGGAAGTGGTGGCCCTGCTTCACCTCGGAGATCGAGCTCCGCAACCTCGAGGCGGAGGGTTTCATAAAACCCGGATCTGGCGGAGGGTCTCCGGCGAACTGAATCCCGCCCGAAGCCGGAGAGTGGGTGGTGACCAAGGCGCTTGTCGAGCGCAGATTCTCTTCCCGCCCTGATTTCTTCTCCGAGATCCCGAAGGCGTACGAGCTCCACCGCATCATATCGCTCCGAACAGCATTTTGGCCATCAGCAACCACGTAGCACTCGTGTGAAGGCCACCTCCGGTAACCCCGCATCTTCCCCTCTTCCGATTATTTCTCCGTAAAAAAGGAGAAAATCTCGCAGACCTCCACTGGCCTCTTGTGGTGGCGTTACCTTCAAGCTCCGCCCCGGCGCACGTACCCGCACACGTATCGCCATGAGTCTGTGCGGTCTGGTCCCAACTTCTTCTACCTGAAGGACGTGTCAGATCCGGCATCCTCAAAGGTGTTGCCTGACTTCAAGGACGGCCCCCCAGCGAGACTCCGGCCTGGACTCAATGTCCTCACCTCTCCGAGTCACCTCAACTGACTCGGGCGGTTAGGAGGATCCACAAGCTTATGGACGAGGGCTTGTCGGGGAAGGACCTGACCATGTCCTGGTTTACTAAGCGGATCTAGCCCCTACAACATCAGGACCGCCTGCTATTCCAGTACACGGGGCGTGAAGACAACATGCGCGCCTCCAAGGACAACCTCTCTGCCGACGCCTTGACAAGCGCTCCGGGTGCTGATCAAGATTCGCGCGAGCTGAAGATCCATGTGTGCAATATGGATATTCACACCAATGGCTCCGGGACCGCGGTAAGTTTACATGACTCAACTATTGATTCTCTTTAAGTTTTTTGCTGAATTCGTCTGAGCGTTTACTAGGTAACTTTAGCTCGAGGCCCTCGAAGAGAAAGACCTCGGAACTCTCCTCCGAGTGCCTCAAACGGGCAACACCGATCCGGAGGCCGCGTCCGAGGCGGAGGCTCCCGAAGCTCCGGGTCCCTCTAAAAGGAAAAGGACTTCTTCCTCCGGCCCCGCCAAACGTGCCCGCGAAGTGCCCAGCTGCGGCAACCCGCAAGGCAGAGGCGGAAAAGAAACGCCTCAAACTTATTGACACCAGCAACCGAGCTCAGCCCAACATCCAGCAATTCTTTATACCAACTGGGTAAGCATCTGGTTTCCGTCATAAGATCTTGCTACTGCCGTGAATCAGCATACACTGACTGTTATGCCTTTTATATTTGCAACAAAAGCTCCGGAAGCCAAGCCCTCAAGATCACCAAGAAGAGGATGAAGCCCTCTCCGGCCTCTGTTCCCGTCACACCGGAAGTGTAGATTCCGCCCAAAGCCTCCTCGACCGCCAAGCCGGATCCCAAGAATGTCATCAACGTTGATGATCTTCCGGAGGACCCAACTGCCGAATCCGGCAAAGGCGACTCGCAAGGGCGCGTCCTCGCCTGCACCTCCGCCCGAGCAGCCCACTCGCTACCTCAAGAAGCTCCGCCGACAAAGTTGAGAGAAACTAACCTTGAGCGGCACCACCGGCACGCCCCAGACTCATCCTCACTTCTTTCCGATTCTGCAAAAGGTCCCCCTTTCACAGCGCCATGATGACCCACAAGTATAGGGGATCGCAAACAGTCTTCGAGGGAAGTAAAACCCAAATTTATTGATTCGACACAAGGGGAGGTAAAGAATACTTATAAGCCTTAACAACCGAGTTGTCAATTCAGCTGCACCTGGAAAAGCACTAGTAACACGGGTGATGTGAAAGTAGCAGTAATATGAGAGCAGTAGTAACAGTAACACAGCAGGTAGTAGCAGTAATATGAGAGCAATGGCACCAGAAAATAGTTGATACTACTTCCAATGACATGTAGAACGAGTATATGATGATGAGAGATGGACCGGGGTTCCCAGCTATCTACACTAGTGGCAACTCTCCAATAACAAGTGTTGGGTGAACAAATTATAGTTGGGCAATTGATAGGATTGAAATAGCATTAAGACAGAACATCAAGTCTATTAATCATGTAGGCATGTTTCCCATATATAGTCATACGTGCTCGCAATGAGAAACTTGTACAACATCTTTTGTCCTACCAGCCGGTGGCAGCCGGGCCTCTAGGGAATCTACTGGAAATTAAGGCACTCCTTTTAATAGAGCACCGGAGCAAAGCATTAACACTCCGTGAAAACATGTGATCCTCATATCTAAGCCTTTCCCTCCAGTTGTCCCAATTTCTGTCACTTTGGGGCCTTTGGTTCCGGACATAGACATGTGCATACAACTTGTAGATACAATCTAAGCAATAAGTATAGAGCTCAAATCTAAGATCATGCCACTCGGGCCCTAGTGACAAGCATTAAACACAACAAGATTGCAGCAACAATAACTTCACAAACTTTGTAGATAGACAATCATAACGTAACAATCCATCGGATCCCAACAAACACAACACCGATTACATCAGATGAATCTCAATCATGTAAGGCAGCTCATGAGATCATTGTATTGAAGTACATGGGAGAGATAATACCAACTAGCTACAGCTAGAACCCGTAGTCCATGGGGGAACTACTCACGGAGCATGATGGAGGCGGTGGCGTCGATGGAGATGGCTTCCGGGGCACTTCCCCGTCCCGGCAGGTGCCGGAACAGAGACTTCGTCCCCGAATTGGAGTTTCGCGATGGCGGCGCCCTGGAGTCTTTCGGAGTTTCGTCAATTGGTACTGCGTTTAGGTCGAAAGGGCTTAAATAGGCGAAGAGGCGGCGCAGAGGGCTGACAGGTGGCCCCACACTAGGCCGGCGCGGCCAGGCCTGGGGCCGCGCCGCCCACATGTGTGGTGGCCCCTGGCTCTCCTCCGACTCTCCTTCGTTCTGGATGCTTCCGGGAAAATAGGATCTTTGGCGTTGATTTCGTCCACCGAATAATTCCCGAACAGCCTTTCTCGGAACCAAAAACAGCAGAAACAGGAACCGGCACGTGGCATCTCGTTAATAGGTTAGTTCCGAAAACGCAATAAAACATTATAAAGTGCAAGCAAAACATGTAAGTATTGTCATAAAACAAGCATGGAACATCAGAAATTATAGGTACGTTGGAGACGTATCAGCATCCCCAAGCTTAGTTCCTGCCGTCCTCGAGTAGGTAAACGATAAAAAGAGTAATTTCTGTAGTGACATGCTACTTACATAACCTTGATCATACTATTACAAAGCATATGAAATGAATGAAGTGACTCAAGGCAATGATCTATAGTTGCTAACAAATAGGTAACATATAGCAAAACTTTTCATGAAGAGTACTTTCAAGACAAGCATCAAAAGCCTTGCACAAGAGTTAACTCATAAAGCAATAGATTCAAAGTAAAGGCATCGAAGCAACACAAAGGAAGATTTAAGTTTCAGCGGATGCTTTCAACTTTCAACATGCATATCTCATGGATAATTGTCAACAGGTAATATGCTGAATGCAAATAAGCAAGTATGTAAGAATCAATGCACTGACACAAGTGTTTGCTTCTAAGATGGAAGGAAGTAGGTAAACTGACTCAACATAAAGTAAAAGAATGGCCCTTCGCAGAGGGAAGCATTGATTGCTATATTTGTGCTAGAGCTTTTGTTTTGAAAACATAAAGAGAGCATAAAAGTAAAGTTTTGAGAGGTGTTTGTTGTTGTCAACGAATGGTAGTGGGCACTCTAACCCCCTTGCCAGACAAACCTTCAAAGAGCGGCTCCCATTTTATTTTATTTTTGGGTGGCACTCCTTCCAACCTTTCTTTCACAAACCATGGCTAACCGAATCCTCGGGTGCCTGCCAACAATCTCATACCATGAAGGAGTGCCTTTTTATTTTAGTTTTATTATGATGACACTCCCCCAACCTTTGCTTTCTCAAGCCATGGCTAACCGAATCCTTCGGGTGCCGTCCAACAATCACATACCATGGAGGAGCGTCTATTTTTGTTAATTGATTTGGGACTGGGAATCCCATTGCCAGCTCTTTTTGCAAAATTATTGGATAAGCGGATGAAGCCACTAGTCCATTGGTGAAAGTTGCCCAACAAGATTGAAAGATAAACACCACATACTTCCTCATGAGCTATTAAACATTGACACAAATCAGAGGTGATAAATTTTGAATTGTTTAAAGGTAGCACTCAAGCAATTTACTTTGGAATGGCGGAGAAATACCATGTAGTAGGTAGGTATGGTGGACACGAATGGCATAGTGGTTGGCTCAAGGATTTTGGATGCATGAGAAGTAATCCCTCTCGATACAAGGCTTAGGCTAGCAAGGTTATTTGAAGCAAACACAAGTATGAACCGGTACAGCAAAACTTACATAAGAACATATTGCAAGCATTATAATACTCTACACTGTCTTCCTTGTTGCTCAAACACTTTTACCAGAAAATATCTAGACCTTAAGAGAGACCAATCATGCAAACCAATTTTAACAAGCTCTACGGTAGTTCTCCACTAATAGGTTTAAACTACATGAAAAAACTTAATCATGATCTACTTGAGAGCTCAAAACAATTGCCAAGTGTCAAATTATTCAAGACATTATGAGGCATTTTCTATTTCCAACCAAATACCAATAAGTATTGTAGCTTCCAACTTTTATCATTGAACATTAAAAGTAAAACGAAGAACAAGTGTTCATATGAAAAAGCGGAGCGTGTCTCTCTCCCAAACAAGGATTGCTAGGATCCAACTTTATTCAAACACAAACAAAAATAAAAACACACAGACGCTCCAAGTAAAGCACATATGATGTGACCGAATAAAAATATAGTTTCAATAGAAAAAACCTGATAAGTTGATGAAGAAGGGGATGCCTTGGGCATCCCCAAGCTTAGACGCTTGAGTCTCCTTGAAATATGCAGGGATGAACCACGGGGGCATCCCCAAGCTTAGGCTTTTCACTCTTCTTGATCATATATCATCCTCCTCTCTTGACCCTTGAAAACTTCCTTCACACCAAACTTCTCATAAACTTCATTAGAGGGGTTAGTACTCAAAAAAAAACTTTAATCCACCTTGGTCCTGTAGTGACACATTGCAAGAACTCAATAAAACATTAGCTACAGCTCTCCACGTCTAGAAAGCCTCACTTAAAGTCCACAAGAGACAATGCAAAAAAACAGAGACAGAATCTGCCAAAACAGAACAGCCAGTAAACACGAATTTTAAAATGGTACTTCCGTTGCTCAAAACTCAAAACTAATGAAAGTTGCGTACATATCTGAGGATCACGCACGTAAATTGGCAGATTTTCTGAGTTTCCTACAGAGAAATAAGCCCAGATTCGTGACAGATAGAAATCTGTTTCTGCGAAATCCAAATCTAGTATCAACTTTACCATAGAGACTTTACTTGGCACAACAAAACACAAAACTAAGATAAGGAGAGGTTGCTACAGTAGTAAACAACTTCCAAGACACAAATATAAAAAAAAGTACTGTAGCAAAATAACACATGGGTTATCTCCCAAGAAGTTCTTTTCTTTATAGCCATTAAGATGGGCTCAGCAGTTTTAATGATGCACTCGCAAGAAATAGTATTTGAAGCAAAAGAGAGCATCAAAAAGCAAATTCAAAACACATTTAAGTCTCACATGCTTCCTATGGAAAGGAATCTTGTACACGAATAAGTTCATGAAGAACAAAGTGACAAGCATAAGTAGATAGAACAAGTGTAACTTCAGCAATTTCAGCATATAGAGAGGTGTATTAGTACCATGAAAATTTCTACAACCATATTTTCCTCTCTCATAATAATTTTCAGTAGCTTCATGAACAAACTCAACAATATAACTATCACATGCAGCATACTTTTCATGATTTCCAAACACATAATTTTTATCAAGCTCAGAAATAATAGGATTAAAACTTTCAAACCCACTTTTATCAATAATATAACAAGATGATTGATCAATCTCAAAAGATATGGGACTCATAGATAAAGTCAAGAACTCTCCAATCCCATTTTCATTAGTAGTACAATTAATATTATCAAGTAACATAGGACCATCATCTAGAGATTTATCATAAACATTTGCCAAGCAAAACTCTTTAGTACCATGCATTTCGACATCAGGCACAAACAAAGCATTATCATAAGATTTATCAAAATAGCATGGATTATCATGAATAACAGTAGCATAATTATTCTCACAAGTTTTACTCATAGGGAATATTTCAAGAGAATCCACAGGAACATAACATTCAACCTCTTTCGGTAAGCATGGAGGACAATCAAATAGTGTAAGAGATGAAGAGTTACTCTCATTAGAAGGTTGGCATGGGTAGCTAATCCATTCTTCCTCCTTTTGTTCATCACTCTCCTCTTCTTTTTCATCCAATGAGCTTTCAGGTTCATCAATTTCCTCCTCTTTTTCATCCAATGAGCTTTCAGGTTCATCAATTTCTTCTTCCACAGGTTCCTGCAAATTGTGAGTGCATTCTTGTGCATTAATGCGTCTCTCTTTATAATCAAGGATATAAGGATTCCTACTGTAGCATTCTATGCAAGAATTAAGGATAGTAGAGACATAATCTTTAAGGTCCTTACAAATAGCACAAGTTTCATAATTCTCAACCATGAAGGATTCTATCTCGGAGGCTCCCATAAATAAGACAAATTGTTCTACCTCTTCGAACCCATAATGAATATAGCAATTCCGATTATAGTTCTTAATTAAAAATTCCTCACTAAAGCCACATTGAAATTTAAGATGTTTAGTATCATGTTGAGAGCAACAGTTTATATCATGGCGTCTAAGCAAGATTCTAGCCATTGTATTCAATTTTTCTATCATAGCACTCATTATTTTACCAGTTCTTGATTCTCTATAATTATTATAACATTCTATAAGCTCCAAGTAGGTTGTTGGTTCTCCCATAACAGCAGTTTTTAATTTTTAGGTTTTTCAAATTTTTATGGATTTTTGGGTATATGAGAAAAGTAAAACAAGACAAAAAGAAACTAGACAAAAGTAAACTAAGCAAAACAAAACAAAATAAAAGCAGAGAGAGAGGTAGAGTGTACTCCCCAGGTGAACTTATGAGTAGAGCTATGCCTCCCCGGCAACGGCGCCAGAAAATAGTCTTGATGACCCACAAGTATAGGGGATCGCAACGAGGGAAGTAAAACCCAAATTTATTGATTCGACACAAGGGGAGGTAAAGAATACTTATAAGCCTTAACAACTGAGTTGTCAATTCAGCTGCACTGGAAAAGCACTAGTAACAGGGGTGATGTGAAAGCAAAAGAGAGAGTGAGTAACAAGAACCACTACTAGGGAAAAGCCTATAGGTGGAGGCAAGTGGTGCCGGCGCACCACCTTGGACATGCGCGGTGGAAAGTATTGCCGACGCACCAATTCAGCCGCGCCGGCGATGAAGGACTACTGCCGGCGCACCTTGGGAAAAGACTCGCGGCGCTATTTCCTGGCATGGCCCCGCCGATTCGGGCAGGCCCAAGAATCATTGCGCACCGGCCCGCAGCGCCGGTGGAAAATTTGCTATTGCCGGCGCACCCGGGCCTGTGCGCCGCAATGATTCTTGGGCCTGGCCCGGGGGTGATATAGCCGAAAGGGTATGTTCTGCCGGCGCGCCCGTGCCATGGTGCGCCGGCAGTAACCTGGGCAGTTATTTCTGCTCAACAACCACTCCCCCACTCTACTACCACTCCACTCCTCCACACAAACCCGAGCCTTCTCCCAACCCAGCTCATTTTTGCCCATTTCTATCCCCAATTTCACCAATTTGACCAAACAAAATCATATTTTTTGAGCAAATCTTCCCTTCCTACATGCATCTCCCACATCCCCCTATGTAGATCTAGATCTAATATCCCGCATTGACCGCTCAATCTAGATCTAGATCTAGAAAGTCGGCTTCCATACGCCATTGTCGCGGCGCTTCGTCTCGATCTCATCGACGAATATATCAAACAAATAGGTGATTAATGAACAAATTAAGGAATGAAATCGACGTATGTTGGACATTTGAAGCAAAGCTAGCTCTCGTGTGTGGCATATATATATGTTGTGCTTGTGCTTGTGTGTGTGTTGGCGTTGAAAATGAGTTGCCAACGTTGCGCCGAAATGTTGATTCTTCAAGTTTCCGTTTCGGCACATTTCTGGCGCTCCTATGTCCTACCGTGTAGGAAGGTCATGCCGAAATTTTCCGTGAAAACTACCGACGGATGCATGGTTCTAATCAATTATGTAATCTTACCATGCAGGCGAGAATGGTTATCGAGATGAGTGAAAGCATCGTGATGAGATATCTGAAACACGCGATCATCGACATGTATGAAAATAAACGCACGGAGGTATTGTGTCCGTGCCGGAGATGCAAACGAGGGAAATGGTTTGACCCGTATTCAGGAAAATTGCAGGGGCACCTGCTCACTAATGGTTTCATGCATGGACACACTCAATGGATGAGCGATGATGGCGCGGAGGTCAATGGGGCGACGGCAGCAGGTGGTAATAATGGCCGGCAAGAAGGAGGGCATCATGACATTGATGACGATGAAGAGTTTGTCGCAGAAGACGATAACCTTGACGACGATAATAACCTTGACGATGACAATAACCTTGACGACGACGAAGAGGTGCCGCTAGCTTCAGTCGTGCGGGACCCTCATCTTCAAGATCTGCTTCTCGAAAAGACGAAGGGCGCCAAGCGGAAATCAAAGCTTGAGCAACTGGAGATAGACTCGAATACTCCGTTGTACGACTCAGGTCGCGGGTTGGGGGAGTCTCGCTTGAGAGTAGCTCTCGATGTGCTGCAGATGAAGGCGAAACACGGATGGACGGACACAAGCGTCGACGACATCCTGGAATACGTGAAAGATCTCCTTCCTGCCGGGAACACGTGTCCTGGTAGTCTAGCCGAGGCCAAGAGAATCACGTGCCCTCTCGACTTACCCCACGAAAAGTATCACGCCTGCATCAACGACTGTATCATGTATCGCAAGGAGCACGTGGACAAGACCAAATGTCCTGTGTGTGACGCTGAACGGTACAAGAAAGGGAAGAAGAAAGCTCCTCGGAAAGTTGTGTGGTACTTCCCGCTCGCCCCCCGGCTGCAACGGTTCTACGCGGACCGCAAGGAAGCAAAGCTCATGCGCTGGCACGCTGAAAGAAAGGAGGCAGTGTTGAATGATGAAGATCGGATTGAGCACCCAGTGCTGACACACCCTTCGGATGCAAGCCAGTGGAAAGCATTAGACAATGAATTCGGAAGTTTTGGGGCAGAACCCAGAAACATCAGGTTGGGTGCGAGCACGGACGGATTCAATCCGTTCGGAAACCAGAGCAGCACACATAGCACATGGCCCGTGTTTGTATGGATCTACAACCTCCCGCCCTGGCTGTGCATGAAGAGGAAGTACATACAGATGAGTATGCTAATTCAAGGGCCGACACAGCCAGGAAACGATATCAACATGTATCTCGAACTATTAAAGGAGGAGCTTGAAACGTTGTGGGCGGAGGAAGGGGTAGATACATGGGACGCCGTCGCGGAAGAATATTTCCCTTTGAGAGCCGCGTTGATCACGACGGTGCAGGACTACCTCGGATACGGTTACATTTCGTGCCAGGTGTGCCATGGACACAAGGCATGTGTCAGGTGCATGGAAGAGACGATGTTTTTGCAGCTTGGTAAGGATCCCGGCTCTTCGAAAACAGTTTACATGGGGCAT
The DNA here is from genome assembly GCA_030979885.1 of Lolium multiflorum. Lineage (NCBI taxonomy): Eukaryota > Viridiplantae > Streptophyta > Magnoliopsida > Poales > Poaceae > Lolium > Lolium multiflorum. Next base: position 145,729,716 of record CM061751.1, on the reverse strand, counting down.
CGAAGGTGGCTACAGAAGACTGACCCGTGGAGAAAGCGTGGAGATCTGTTCGATGGTACAAATGAACCCCGAGGACCTCCACGGAAGAAGAGCGGCGAAGAGATCGATACATTACTGAAAGGTTGGAAGGAGTGCCCTCCGCCGGGAAAGATACGTCAAAAGCCTGGAGAGAAGAAGAAGAAAAAGGCAACGGCGACGCCGCTCATTGGTGTATGGAAAAGGAGGTCCGTGTTTTGGGACTTGCCGTACTGGAAAATTCTCGATACACCTCACTGCCTTGATGTCATGCATATTACAAAGAACGTGTGCGAGAGCTTGCTTGGCACTCTTCTCAACATGCCGGACCGGACCAAAGATGGGCCGAAAGCAAGACACGACCTGAAAGTTTTGGGCATCAGGGAAGAGCTTCAGATCCCGGCGGCCCAAGAGGGACAGTCGGAGGAGGAGGCGGACGGCGGTCAGAAGCGCAAAAGGATTAAGCAGCCAGACTATTACTGTCCCCCCTCCTGCTTCACTTTTAGTCCGGCCGAGGTCGATCAATTTTTCAATTGCCTTCTAGGAGTCAGAGTGCCCTTCGGTTACTCCGGGCTAATAAGCAGATACATGGACCCCAAGAAACGAAACTTCAGCGGCATGAAGTCTCATGACTGTCACGTGATGATGACGCAGATTCTTCCGGTTGCAATCCGAGGTATAATGGATGACCATGTCCGTGCAACGCTGACTGGGCTCTGTAACTTCTTCGACGTCATAACTCGGAAGTCGATAAGCGTGAAGAAACTCGCAAGGCTCCAGGAAGAGATCGTGGTGATCCTATGTGAGCTTGAGATGTACTTCCCGCCTGCATTCTTTGACGTGATGGTCCATCTGTTGGTCCATATCATGGATGATATCGTCAGTCTAGGGCCGGCATTCTTACACAACATGATGCCGTTTGAAAGAATGAATGGGGTCATTAAAGGATACGTTCGTAACAGGTCACATCCGGATGGAAGCATCGTACAGGGCTGGCTCACCGAAGAGTGCATCTCTTTCTGCACGAATTATCTAGACATCGAGGACCCTGTTGGTTTGCCTCAAAACAAGCACCTCCGCAGGTTCGAGGGAGTAGGCCACAAAAATGGAAGGAAGGAACTGCACGTGCACATGTCTGGTCGGACTTCCGACTTTGACAGGGCCAACTTAGTAGCGCTACAACACATTGACTTGATCGATCCTTGGTTGAAAGAGCACAAAACCATGATAGAGAACAGTGGCAAGCCGATGATGACGGAAGCAGAAATATACAGAGAGCACAACTCCTCTTTCGCGCGCTGGTTCAAAGACCACATTGATGCTAATCCCCCACCAATGGATTCTGACAAGGATAAACTAGTATTGGCCTTGTCACATGGCCCCGCGCCCAACCTCATGACTTACCAAGCGTACGATATCAACGGGTACACATTCTACACGGAAGAAAAAGACAAGAACAGTGCTTACCAGAACTCAGGGGTAACGATGGATTCCTGGACGGGTGACGTAAAGACTAGATACTACGGAAGAATCGAGGAAATCTGGGAGCTTAGCTACGCTGGGGAGAAAGTGCCGATGTTCCGTATCAGATGGGCTAAGAACGTCACAAAAGAAGACCGGTATTTCACCACCATGTTTCTACCCGAAGCCAACAAATCAAAGTCCACGAACGCCACCGCGCAGAATGAGCCATGGGTACTGGCAGAACACGTGCACCAATGCTTCTTCATAACCGACCCATCCAGGCCTAGCCGTGTTATCGTGAGGAGAGGCAAGAGGACCATCGTCGGAATGGATGGAGTCGCCAACGAGGAAGACTTCGAAGGACAAGTCGGAGACCCAATGATGGAAGAATCCGAGGACGAAGACACAACATACACCACAAGAAGAAGCAGGACCACGCTACCGAGGTCAGGTCGACCCTTCAAAAGAAGAAGTCACGACACGGGGCTAAATTATTCAACGACGAGCAAGAAAAGCAAGAAGAAAGCGAAACACTCTTCTCAATCGATGATGTAAAACTTTATTTGCAATCTATAACTCATATTTTGTGTAATTCATAACTACTCATATGGTCATGGCCAATATTTTATGTATGACTAATTAATATTGTGTTGGTCAATATTTTGTGTATGTATATATAACTCATATTTTTTTGTAATGCCTAATTAACTCATATTGCTTGGTTATTATCTTGAAAAGAGAAGGAAATAAAATAGTATAGGATTTGTGGGAAAAGAAAAGAAACATAAAAGAAAGTGAAAAGAAATAAAGAAAAGAATAAAAATAAAAAACATAAAAGAAAGTGAAAAGAAATAAAGATCCGGTTCAATGACATCTTCAGCATCTATCGCATGCAAATGCTCCACTTTAGTGTGGTTCGCCTAGTTGCTCTTAGCTTGTCTTCCCAGATCGTTAAGGAGGGGACGCCGACCATCGCGATAATGGACCCCTTCTATATGCGGGAGAGCATCATCTGCAACGCTGGGGATCGGGCGATTGCCACCCGGCAGGTCGAGGATTTCATGCTGGCGAACATTAAGAAGGGCGCAATTCTCATCCCTTACTTCCCCGAGTAAGTAATCACTCGCTAGTCCCCATCACCATTCTATCCTATATCTCCATTTGCATTTCCAAAGGTTAATCCGTGTGTTTTCCGCAGAGACATGTACTGCACCCTCATCGTCGTGCACCCGCAACACTCGCATGCAGTCTATCTCGACTCGGGTAGGGACAAGAAGAAAGACTACACCAACATCAAGGCCCTTCTCAATGATGCTCTCACCGGCTTCGCCAACAAGGCAGGCCCCCTCAAAGTAGAGAGGAAATCCCGAGGAGGCTTGGTCTTAACCCACACAACCAACTTCCCCTGCCTCAGGCAGTCGAATGAAGACAATGGGATGGACGCGTGGTACGCCATCCTTCAGATGCAGGAGTACATAAAGTACGCAGATGACATGTTGCTGCCAGAGAGTCTCAGAGAGAGGTTTTTAAACATGGCGGATGCCCCTGATAGAGAGATTAGAAAGAACTGGGGTCGCATCCAGCAGTTCATTTGCACGGTAATCGTGCATGATGTCAACAATAGGTCTGGCGAGTTCTTCTACGGCTACGGTCTACCACCTAATGACGAGATAGAACTCCGCTTGGAGATGTCGCGTGATGAGAGGCCGTTCAACACGCTTGAGGGCTGCCGTCCATTCCCCCCTAGGCGTACAACCTGATCCTACGACGGGAACACTATTGCTAAAGCTTGAACGATATGTCTTTGAACTTCCGTATTGTAATACTTGCTACATATTCCCATAGAATCGACTTGTTGCTTTTATTTAGTTGTATGGATGTGCATGTGAACAGGTGTCTATAGTTTCATTTAGTTTGCTATATATTTCAAGATTATGCCGTAGATACCTTAATAATTATTTGCATTTACTCGACCCCTACTTGCCTCGTATTTGGAGTTCGCCGATGATTAGAATGTTCGGTCACTAGTACACTCGGGGGTGGAGCCAGTGAGCCTTGGTGCGATGGCCACAAGTATCAATCTATTGTGCATCCTACCTAGCCTCACTGACTCCATCCCTGGATGTTAATATGTGTTTCGACCGACATAGTATGAGGCACGCTATTTAATTCGTACTACTTTTCTTTTATTTGAGTTCGCACTTCTTAATTGCATTGGCCAATGATTAAAATGTTTGGTCACTTGTACACTCCGGGGTGGGGCCAGTGAGGCTTGGTGTGATGGCCACAAATATCAATCTATTGTGCATCCTACCTAGCCTCGCTGACCCCATCCCTGTATGTTATTATTTATTTCGACCAACAAAGTATGAGGCACATGCTATTTAGTTCATACTACTTGTCTCTTATTTGAGTTCGCACTTGTTCATTGCGTTGGCCGATGATTAGAATGTTTGGTCACTTGTACACTCTGGGGTGGGGTGAGTGAACCTAGTGTGATGGCACAAATATCAATCTGTTGTGCATCCTACTTGGCTTCACTTACCCCATCCCTGAATGTTACTATTTGTTTCGACCGACAAAGTATGAGGCACATGCTATTTAGTTCATATTACTTGTCTCTTATTTGAGTTGGCACTTGTTAATTGCATTGGTACTAACGTTTTATTTGTCTTGTGCATGGAGATGCCGACGACATATGTCGTGTACAAGGGGAGGGTTCCTGGAGTCTACGACGACTGGGAGGACTGTCGGAGACAGGTGCACCGCTTCAGCGGCAACAGCTACAAGGGATACCCCACTAGGGTGGAGGCGGAAGGAAGATACGCCCGTTATCTAGCGGGAGAGATGAGGGACATGAGGAGGAACCGGATGAAGACCATGGCCTTCGTGATGATGGTCATCGTGACCATGTTGGTCATGTTCTATGTGATTGTAGTTTAGGTTAGTAGCTACATTGGGAGGTGTATGACGACACTTGTGACGACTATGTACCGAGACTTCTAACTTTGTGAAACTTCGTCCTTCGGTGTTGCATATGCACATGTGTTGTATGAATCAACATTCCGGAACCAGACTTGCGTATTTGTGTATTGATACCGAAATGAGACTTGGCTCTCTATGTGCTTCTCATATTGCATGTTCTGCTGTATAAATATGAACTGTGTTGTAAATATATACTGCTGTCAAATATGTATTCTAATATGCTGGGAAAAATCTGAAAAAAGAATTTTCGAATATTATTGCCGGCGCACCTACATGCCCTACTGCCGGCGCACGTGGCATGCGCCAGTGCTGCAAGCACTACTGCCGGCGCAGCTGCTGGTGCGCCGGTGGAACTTGCCCTTTGCCGGCGAAGCTACGATGGCGCGCCGGCAGTACATGACCTATCGCCGGCGCACTGCCTGGTGCGCCGGCAGTGGCCAGTTATCACCGGCCCGTTCGCAGCGGCGGGCTCGTGGTGTGCCGGCAATGGGCCTTTTAGGTGCGCCGGCAATAGGCCTTTCCCTTGTAGTGAACACAGCAGCGGTAGCAGTAATATGAGAGCAATGGCACCAGAAAATAGTTGATACTACTTCCAATGACATGTAGAACGAGTATATGATGATGAGAGATGGACCGGGGTTCCCAGCTATCTACACTAGTGGCAACTCTCCAATAACAAGTGTTGGGTGAACAAATTACAGTTGGGCAATTGATAGGATTGAAATAGCATTAAGACAGAACATCAAGTCTATTAATCATGTAGGCATGTTTCCCATATATAGTCATACGTGCTCGCAATGAGAAACTTGTACAACATCTTTTGTCCTACCAGCCGGTGGCAGCCGGGCCTCTAGGGAATCTACTGGAAATTAAGGCACTCCTTTTAATAGAGCACCGGAGCAAAGCATTAACACTCCGTGAAAACATGTGATCCTCATATCTAAGCCTTTCCCTCCAGTTGTCCCAATTTCTGTCACTTTGGGGCCTTTGGTTCCGGACATAGACATGTGCATACAACTTGTAGATACAATCTAAGCAATAAGTATAGAGCTCAAATCTAAGATCATGCCACTCGGGCCCTAGTGACAAGCATTAAACACAACAAGATTGCAGCAACAATAACTTCACAAACTTTGTAGATAGACAATCATAACGTAACAATCCATCGGATCCCAACAAACACAACACCGATTACATCAGATGAATCTCAATCATGTAAGGCAGCTCATGAGATCATTGTATTGAAGTACATGGGAGAGATAATACCAACTAGCTACAGCTAGAACCCGTAGTCCATGGGGGAACTACTCACGGAGCATGATGGAGGCGGTGGCGCGATGGAGATGGCTTCCGGGCACTTCCCCCCGGCAGGGTGCCGGAACAGACTTTGTCCCCCGAATTGGAGTTTCGCGATGGCGGCGCCCCGGAGTCTTTCTGGAGTTTCGTCAATTGGTACTGCGTTTTAGGTCGAAAGGGCTTAAATAGGCGAAGAGGCGGCGCAGAGGGCTGACAGGGTGGCCCCACACTAGGCCGGCGCGCCAGGCTCGGGGCCGCGCCGCCCACATGTGTGGTGGCCCCTGGCTCTCCTCCGACTCTCCTTCGGTGTTCTGGATGCTTCCGGAAAAAATAGGATCTTTAGCATTGATTTCGTCCAATTCCGAGAATATTGCCCGAGCAGCCTTTCTGGAACCAAAAACAGCAGAAAACAGGAACTGGCACTGTGGCATCTCGTTAATAGGTTAGTTCCGGAAAACGCAATAAAACATTATAAAGTGCAAGCAAAACATGTAAGTATTGTCATAAAACAAGCATGGAACATCAGAAATTATAGGTACGTTGGAGACGTATCACGCCACGCGGAGATCTCCGCCATGATGGAGCAAGTGTGGGGGCCTGCAAACACGGAAGAGCAGGAACTGTCCGAGCTTGAAGGCGGTATCAAGGCTTGATACGTCCAAAACGTATCTACTTTCCCGAACACTTTTGCTATTGTTTTGCCTCTAATTTGTGTATTTTGGATACAACTAACACGGACTAACGCTGTTTTCAGCAGAATTGCTCGTGTCTCGTTTTTGTGCAGAAATCCAACTTTCGGAAAAACCTCGGAATTTATACAGAAGGCCCTATTTTCCCAGAATATTGGCGGAGCTAGAAGGGCAAGCCAGGTGGGGGCACGAGGGCCCCACACACTAGGCCGGCGCGGCCCAGGAGGGGCCCGCGCGGCCCTAGTGTGTGGCGGCCTCGGCTGGCCCCCGACGCCCTCCTTCGGACTACTTATCGCCCTCGACCTAAAAACGCACAGAGAGAAGTCGAAGTCGCCAGAAACCCTCCAGAGAGCCGCCACATCGCGAAACTCCGTCTCGGGAGCCAGAAGTCTCCGTTCTGGCACTCCGCCGGGACGGGGAATTGAGGAGATCTTCACCGCCATCACCACCGACGCCTCTCCATCGACCAGCCATGTTTCCCCCATCCATGTGTGAGTAATTCCCCCGCTGTAGGCTGAAGGGGATGGTAGGGATTGGATGAGATTGATCATGTAATAGTCACAAGATTGTTAGGGCATGGTGCCTAGTATCCGTAGATGTTACTTTTATGATATTGTTGCAACTTGTTATGCTTAATGCTTGTCACTAGGGCCCGAGTGCCATGATCTCAGATCTGAACATGTTATTGTTTCATCATGATATGCATTGTTTTATGATCTTACCTGCAAGTTGTATACACATGTCGCTGTCCGGAACCAATGGCCCCGAAGTGACAGAAATCGGGACAACCGGAGGGGATGGTAGTGATGTGAGGATCACATGTGTTCACGGAGTGTTAATGCTTTGCTCCGGTACTCTATTAAAAGGAGTACCTTAATTTCCAGTAGTTTCCCTAGAGGCCCGGCTGCCACCGGCTGGTAGGACAAAAGATGTTGTGCAAGTTTCTCATTGCGAGCACGTACGACTATATATGGAACACATGCCTATTGATTGATTAGTACTTGGATACCGCTTTATTATTACCTGCAAATGCCCTACCATGATTGTTATATGAATTCTCTCATCCATGCAACGCCCATTCATCCGTCCCTGTGCCTACAGTATTTTAATCCTGCTGTTTACTATAATCACTACTGTTGTCTTTATTTCACCGCTGTGTTATTTCACTATTCCTACTGCTATAAAACTGTTGCTACTGATAAACTCTTGCGAGCAAGTCTGTTTCCAGGTGCAGCTGAATTGACAACTCCGCTGTTAAGGCTTACAAGTATTCTTTGTCTCCCCTTGTGTCGAATCAATAAATTGGGTAATACTTCCCTCGAAGACTGTTGCGATCCCCTATACTTGTGGGTCATCAAGACTATTTTCTGGCGCCGTTGCCGGGGAGCATAGCTTTATTTGCAAGTTCACTTGGATTGATATTGTTCGCTGCAAATTCTCCATCATGGGTAAACCTCGCGATACTAAAGTCGCCATATTACCATCCACTACAAGAAAAGGTACAACTCTGAGTACCTCTGCTGCTCTTGATTCACCATCTGTGATAAGTCAACTTGTTTCACCACCACAAACTTCACGTGTTGGTACTTCTGCTGAATCTGAAAATTCCTCTGATAATTTTGATGATGCTTCTACTGTGCTTGATAATGCTGGTTCATTAGGTCCTTTTCTAGATGCTACAATTGCTAGGTCTAGACAAACTGAAATTACTGAAACTCCTAATGAAAATACTGTTACACCTGTTAATTCACCTGAGATTGATGATCTTGATGAAGATTATGTGGAACTTGATGATGATTTTATTGATAAATGCAATGCTACTACTAGTACAAGTAACCTCAAAAAGCTTATTGCACAACATGCTGTTAGATATAAACCGTCTCCTGATCCTAAATTTGCCACATCTCCTATAAACATTAAAGATAAAGATTATGACTTTTCTCTTGATTTATCTCATATATCTATTGTTGAGAAAACACCCTTTTGTGGTACTGAAAAAGAGAGTGCTGTAGAACATATGAATGAGCTTTCTACTTTAAGTAGCTTGTTTTCTGATGATGTTAAGATGCGTACTTATTTTGTTGCTAAGATTTTCCCATTCTCATTAAAGGATGATGCTAAGATTTGGTATAATAATTTGCCTCCTGATTCTATTAATAGTCCAAGTTGTTTGCTTGATGTTTTCTTTCGGAAATACTTTCCCGCTAGTGCTCAACATATGGCTCTGCAGAGAATTTATAGCTTTGATCAAGAAGATGGAGAGAAATTGCCTGAAGCTTGGGCAAGATTTTGCTCTCTTATTAGAGCTCGGCCTGGACATGATTTGGAAAAGCATGATTTACTTGATATATTTTATAGTGGACTAACCATTGAGTCTAGGGCATACCTGGATAGTTGTGCTGATTGTGTTTTCAGGAAAAGAACTCCGGACGAAGCTGAAGAATTATTGGCTAAGATAAGCAAAAATCATGATGATTGGTCTACACCTGAACCAACTCCGACACCAATATTGAAGAAGAGGGGTATGATTGAATTAAATGATGAAGATATGAGGGAAGCCAAGAAATCTCTTATGGAGAAAGGTATTAAATCTGAAGATGTGAAGAATTTACCTCCAATAGAAGACCTATGTAAGATAATTCCCCCTTCATCTACAATCGAGGTACATTCTCTTCAACGCTTTGATAGAGGAGATATTCCATATTCAAAACCTCCTGATCAATGTTTAGATGAATTTGATAATTATATTGTTAAGCAAAGTAATTTTAATATGAGAGTAGAGAATCATCTAATGGAAAATTCTCAAGCTATTGGTAAATTGCATGATATTGTGGAGAGAACCTCCAATGATGTTAAGATGCTTGTTAAACATTTTGATATGATTCAAACTCAAATTGATCAACTTACTAAAGTGCAAAATGACTTGTTAAAAAATAATCATGAAGAGAAACAAGTTTATGAAGTAACAACTAGAGGCGGTGTTTCTACCCAGGATCCTCTATATCCTGAAGGGCACCCCAAAAGAATTGAACAAGATTCTCAACGAACTAAAGAAATTAGTAGTCCTTCTAAGAAAAAGAAGAAGAAACATAAAACTGTTGTAGAATCCTCTGAACCTGTTAATGATCCTAATAGTATTTCTATTTCTGATGCTGAAACTGAAAGTGGTAATGAACATGATAAAGATAATGATAAGAATGATACTCCTGATAAAGAAGAAATTGAAAAAGAACCTGAAAAGCATGATAAAAATAAAAAGTACACTAAAGAAGATTTTATTACAAAGAAACATGGTAATGAAAGAGAACCTTGGGTTCAAAAGCCAATGCCTTTTCCTGCTAAGAAACTAAAATCAAAGGAGGAGGAACATTATAATAAATTTTGTGATTGGATGAAACCTTTATTTTTGCAAATCCCTTTGACTGATGCTATTAAATTGCCTCCTTATTCAAAGTATATGAAAGATATTGTCTCTAACAAAAGGAAAATTCCTAATGAGGAGATTTCCACTATGCTCGCTAATTACTCCTTTAATGGTAAGGTTCCAAAGAAGCTGGGAGACCCAGGTATACCGACTATTCCTTGTTCCATCAAGAATAATTATGTTAGAACTGCTCTATGTGATTTGGGAGCAGGTGTTAGTGTAATGCCTTTTTCTCTTTATAAGAGACTTGATTTAGATAAGTTAATACCAACTGATATATCTTTGCAAATGGCTGATAAATCTACTGCTATTCCTGTTGGTGTATGTGAAAATGTTCCTGTTCAAGTTACTCAACATTGCTTGATATTAACTGATTTTGTTGTGTTGGAAATGCCTGAAGATGATAATATGTCCATTATTCTTGGAAGACCCTTTCTTAATACTGCAGGGGCTGTTATTGATTGCAATAAAGGCAAAGTTACTTTTAATGTTGATGACAAGGAACATACCGTCTATTTTCCCAAGAGGATTGATAAAGTATATGGAGTTAATACAATTTTTAATGTGAAAACTATCAAAGTGGGATCCATTGATTGTCCTATATATGAGCCTAAAGAAGAATATCAAACTCTTGTGATTGGATCCATATCAATTCAATATAAGGTAGTTGATACGTCCAATTTGCATCACTATTTTATATCATAATTTGCTGTTATTCATTGATATATTTCATATTTGGACACAATACTTATGTTATTTCATCTATTTTGCATGTTTCATCATTATTGGAGGATCAAGCACCGGAGCCAGGATTCTGCTGGAAAAAGCATCGTCAGAACGCAATATTTCGGAAGATCAACTGTGGAAGGAAATTATACCAAAAATCCTATTTTTCCAGATGACGAAGGAAGCCAGAAGGGGGAGCCAGCTGGACCCAAGGTGGGCCCAGACCATAGGGCGGCGCGGCCCATGGCCTGGCCGCGCCACCTTGTGGTGTGGGGGCCCCACAGCCCCTTTCGCCTCCTTTTCTTCGCGAAACCCTTCGTCCCGAAAACCTAAGCCACAGGGGTACCTCGAAGAGTCACAGCCGCCTCTGCGGGGCGGAGAACACCGAGAGAGAAAAGAGCTCTCCGGCGGGGAATCCGCCGAGGAAATTCCCTCCCGGAGGGGGAAATCGACGCCATCGCCATCATCATCGAGCTGGACATCATCTCCATCATCATCATCATCTCCACCATCTACACCGCCATCACCACCGCTGCACCTCGTCACCGCTGTAACGATTTGGGTTGGATCTTGATTGTTTGATAGGGGAAACTCTCCCGGTGTTGATTTCTACTTGTTATTGATGCTATTGAGTGAAACCATTGAACCAAGGTTTATGTTCAGATTGTTATTCATCATCATATCACCTCTGATCATATTCCATATGATGTCTCGTGAGTAGTTCGTTTAGTTCTTGAGGACATGGGTGAAGTCTAAATGTTAGTAGTGAACTATGGTTGAGTAATATTCAATGTTATGATATTTAAGTTGTGGTGTCATTCTTCTAGTGGTGTCGTGTGAACGTCGACTACACGATACTTCACCATTTATGGGCCTAGGGGAGTGCATCTTGTATTCGGTTGCTAATTGCGGGGTTGCCGGAGTGACAGAAACCTGAGCCCCCGTTGGTATATCGATGCAAGAGGGATCGCAGGATCTCAGAGTTTAAGGTGTGGTTAGATTTATCTTAATTACTTTCTTGTAGTTGCGGATGCTTGCAAGGGGTATAATCACAAGTATGTATTAGTCCTAGGAAGGGCGGTGCATTAGCATAGGTTCACCCACACAACACTTATCAAAACAATGAAGATTAATTAGCTGTATGAAGCGAAAGCACTAGACTAAAATCCCCGTGTGTCCTCGAGAACGTTTGGTCATTATAAGTAAACAAACCGGCTTGTCCTTTGTGCTAAAAAGGATTGGGCCACTCGCTGCAATTATTTCTCTCGCACTTTATTTACTCGTACTTTATTCATCTGTTACATCAAAACCCCTTGAATACTTGTCTGTGAGCATTTACAGTGAATCCTTCATCGAAACCGCTTATCAACACCTTCTGCTCCTCGTTGGGATCGACATTCTTACTTATCGAAGATACTACGATACACCCCCTATACTTGTGGGTCATCAGTAACATGATTGATTTGAGGTTTATTTCTTCTTATGTCATATAAAATTTATTTGGTAGCAAGACTTGATCAACCTTGTTAACAAGTATATTTTAATGCATAAGAGAGCTAAACAACATTTCTTTCTTTCTTTCTCCCTCCATTTGTTTTACTTGCTGTAGCACTTTTTGTTTTGCAATATGCTTTAGTTGTTAAGATTTTGGAAATCATTTTCCTGCGCAGTAATAATTAATTTAACACCCAGAAATGTGCATTTTTCGAAGTTCTCAAAAATTTACAAAAATTATACTGGTAGTCCTATTTTTCGAAGAGGCACCTGGGAGCACCTGGGGCTGACCCCCAGGGTGGCACCCCACAGGCCGGCGCGGCCAGCAAGGGGGGCGCGCCACCCTGGTGTGTGGGCCCCTCCTTGCCCCACTTCATCATCTCTTTCACTCAGTGCACTCTCTCTCCCGAAAAAACTCGTACTCACTTTCTCTCACTCGCGTTTCTGCTCAAGAACTCGCGATTTCTCGATCTCTTTGCTCAGCCCAGATTTCTGTCTGAAATTTGGCACATTTGCTCCTTGGTATGTGACTCCTTTGATTGTCCAATTAGAATTTTGTTTGGTTGAGTATATCTTGAATATTTTGCTGCTGTAGATAACATGTTTAGTGAGCTTGCATGCTTGTTCTAAGTGGTAGAAACTAGTTTTGATGCATGTTTAGTACTCTAGCAAGTTCCTATAGTAGTTCCCCTCAATTATATACCTTGAAATCAAATTTTATAATGATTGTTGAAAAATTTCAGAAGAGGAAGATGAAGAAGTTCAACTTTGGAGAATTATTCAAGAGAGGAACAACCAGCACCGGGAGGCCTTCTAGGACCGCCACCCGACTTAGGCGATCCTACAATGAGGATATCATCGCGCCTAGCTTCGCGCCCGAAGAGGACAATGGGGCTCCTAATGCTTCATCCTTCCCATGTTATGATTTTCTGACAAATGCAGGGATATTGGATGATTTCTTCACCCTTGTCAACAGGGCGGGCTTAGCCACCTACGTGGGAGATGAAAGGGAGCAATACTACATGCTCACCAAAATTTTCGTTGAGAGCTTCAAGTTCCACAACACGCAATATGAGCCGACAGTTGCATTCAAGATCTATGGTAATCCTGTTACTATGGAATTGGAAGAATTTTGTCGTGCATTGGATATTGCCCCTGTAGGTACAGCAAGGAGGATTGATGACAACCCCCGGGACCTGTTGGAGCTCTATCGAGGGATCACCGATGATGATTGTCGCACCATTCAGCGTGGCAAGATAAGGAACATTCAACTCCCCGCCATTAAATATTTTGCATATTACATTGCTACTAGCATTCTTGGTAGGGAGAACACTAGCAATATTTCTAGCTATCATCTTGCTTTCTTGAATGCTGCACTTACTGGACAGACACCTTATCATCTTGGTTCTCTTATTGCTCGCCGCCTGTCTAACAGGGGGCCTATTTTTGGAGGAACTATTGCACTGCGCATTTTAACACATTTAAGACTCCCTCTTGATCCTAATGATGTGCCATTAACCCCTAGGAGACTTGATATTGCTGCTATGAAGAGTCATCATTTTGTTACCACTGATTCCACTGTAGATAATATGGTCTATAGAATGTTGTTTGCTGATGGGGATGAGAAGGAAATCCCTCTTCCCCAGCCAGGTTTGTTCAATATTGACAGGCAATCATGGTCGCGCACTAAGGAGGAGGTGGAGGAACATATGAAGATACAAGACTTCCACCAGCAGCATGACTCCGAGGACGCCGAGCCCTCCTACGACTACACCGTCACGTATCCGGGTGCTTCTTCTAGCACATACCCGGAATATGATCCATCTTCGTCGTACTACGGAGATACTACCTCATGGCCTCGATGGGATTGAACTCCACTTAGGCCAAAAGCCTAAGCTTGGGGGGAGGTATACCGGCATCACTCATTCTTTTCATATTATGGTTGCTGGATACTTGTACATACTTGTTTAGTTTCTTAGAGTGGTTTTCTAATGAGAGGGAGATGATATTTGGGGAAGTGCTGTCCAAAAACAGATTCTGGGCTGTTACCAAAAAATTCGTACGCACAGCCAGAATGTTATTTTGAGTTGCCAATTTTTGAGCATGTGCCCCAGGTTGTTATCTAACTTTCATTAGTTGAACACTTTTTGAGCTGAGCAATGGAAGATTTTTGTTAATTTTGATTTCTGTACTGCTGTCAGGTTTTGGCAGATTTCTGTCATCCTGCTTTTTTGTGTTTTGTTAGTTTGCATTCTTTTGTTTTCGCTTTGTTTCTTTCCTAAAACACAAAAATACCAAAAATATTTCTGTTGTTTCTCTTCACCATTTGTTTGCTTTGGTTTCTTGCATTTGTTTCGCTCTATTTGCTATTGCTAGTTTACTACAAGAAAACCCAAAAAGATTTTGCTTTGTTTGCTTGTTTCTTTTGTTCTTGTTTCCAATTCGAAAACACCAAAAATATTTGCTGTTTTTCTTTGGTTTGTAAAGTTCATCATGAGTTCAATGGTCTTCGGTGGCTGGAGCGTGGTTTTCATTTCATATTATCCAAGCTACACAAGTGAAAGGCAATAATGACGATCTACAACAATTGGATTGTGGTGAGAGGCTGGTATGAACTCTATTTGTTTTCATTTTTGTACATATACTCATCCATGTGAGCATGCTTAGTTGGTTCATGTGAGGTATATGTTATTTGAGAAAGTCTAGTAGTTCATGATCTCTCATGTTTAGCTCCAATTTATTAATATGAGTAGCATGTCATGGATGTTCGCTTGCATTGTTTTATTCATAAGTAAGTATGGCATTGTGGTATCCTCCTCTGAATAATTCATTTATATCGACTTGGCACATGCTCACGCATGCATATGACTGAACAAAAATTCAATTAAGCCTCGATGATTTATATTGCTTCAGAGTTCTTGTATCACTTTTATGCCTCCGTTAATTTATTTTGCCGCAAGCATGATTATGACAGTTACTGCTCTCTTGATTTGTCGCTCCCTAGTCTTTTGCTAGCCTTCACTTGTACTGAGCGGGAACGCCGCTCGTGCTTCCAAACACCTGAAAACCAAGTTGTTCCAAAGTGTCCACCATAAATACCTATGCATGGCATTTCAAACCATTCCAAGTAAATTCTCATGCGCTACCTTTAAAACTTTCAAAATGCTTCTCAATTTGTGTTAATGTTTCATAGCTCATGAGGAAGTATGTGGTGTTTAGCTTTCAACCTTGTCATTTACTTTTGACGGACTCTCATATGGACTAGTGGCACATCCGCTTATCCAATAATTTTGCAAAAAGAGCTGGCAATGGGATTCCCAGTCCCAAATTAATTAACTTAAATAGACACTCCTCCATGGTTTGTGATTGTTGGACGGCACCCGAAGGATTCGGTTAGCCATGGCTTGTGTAAGCAAAGGTTGGGGGAGTGTCATCATCATAATAAAACTTAAATAAAAAGGCACTCCTTCATGGTATGTGATTGTTGGCAGGCACCCGAGGATTCGGTTAGCCATGGTTTGTGTAAGAAAGGTTGGAAGGAGTGCCACATAAACATACAAATAATTCATGGGAGCCGCTCTTGTGAGTCCGGTTGATGAGGTAGTTAGTGTACCCATTACCATTCGTTGACAACAACAAGCACCTCTCAAAATAATTTTACTCCTGTTTTAAAAATGAAAAGCTCTAGCGCATGTTAATCCCTGCTTCCCTCTGCGAAGGGTCAATCTTTTACTTTTATGTTGTGTCTCCATTCTTTCTTTGAGCACTATCTTGAGAGCACAACTGTCATTCTTAGTATAATATGCTTGTCTCAAAATATGATTGATTGTGGTATAACTTTGATGCTTTTATCTTTGACAATCACTACTTCTAGTCTTTCTATGAACTCCAGAGGTGCCTCGGCATTTATGTTTTGCCAATCAAATACGGGCAAGCGAGATACCACTTTATCATACTCTCTTATGAACATTGCAATCCTGCTTATATACATGATTCATGATGCTTATTATTAATTGTTGGTACCTCTCCATGATTGACATAGCTGTTGGATGATCTTATTTGCATGTATCTCATTATGAACTGCTTAAGTATTAGCCATAGCATGAGAATATATACATCATATGAGCAAATGTGTTCGTGAAAGTTCTTTTATCGCTCAGTTGTTAACTGAATTGCTTGAGGACAAGCAATAAGCTAAGCTTGGGGGAGTTGATACGTCCAAAACGTATCTACTTTCCCGAACACTTTTGCTATTGTTTTGCCTCTAATTTGTGTATTTTGGATACAACTAACACGGACTAACGCTGTTTTCAGCAGAATTGCTCTGGTGTCTCGTTTTTGTGCAGAAATCCAACTTTCAGGAAAAACCTCGGAATTTATACAGAAGGCCCTATTTTCCCAGAATATTGGCGGAGCCAGAAGGGCAAGCCAGGTGGGGGCACGAGGGCCCCACACACTAGGCCGGCGCGGCCCAGGAGGGGCCCGCGCGCCCTAGTGTGTGGCCTCGGCTGGCCCCCGACGCCCTCCTTCGGACTACTTATCGCCCTCGACCTAAAAACGCACGAGAGAAGTCGAAGTCGCCAGAAACCCTCCAGAGAGCCGCCACATCGCGAAACTCCGTCTCGGGAGCCAGAAGTCTCCGTTCGGCACTCCGCCGGGACGGGAATTGGAGGAGATCTTCACCGCCATCACCACCGACGCCTCTCCATCGACCAGCCATGTTTCCCCCATCCATGTGTGAGTAATTCCCCGCTGTAGGCTGAAGGGGATGGTAGGGATTGGATGAGATTGATCATGTAATAGTCACAAGATTGTTAGGGCATGGTGCCTAGTATCCGTAGATGTTACTTTTATGATATTGTTGCAACTTGTTATGCTTAATGCTTGTCACTAGGGCCCGAGTGCCATGATCTCAGATCTGAACATGTTATTGTTTCATCATGATATGCATTGTTTTATGATCTTACCTGCAAGTTGTATACACATGTCGCTGTCCGGAACCAATGGCCCCAAAGTGACAGAAATCGGGACAACCGGAGGGGATGGTAGTGATGTGAGGATCACATGTGTTCACGGAGTGTTAATGCTTTGCTCCGGTACTCTATTAAAAGGAGTACCTTAATTTCCAGTAGTTTCCCTAGAGGCCCGGCTGCCACCGGCTGGTAGGACAAAAGATGTTGTGCAAGTTTCTCATTGCGAGCACGACTATATATGGAACACATGCCTATTGATTGATTAGTACTTGGATACCGCTTTATTATTACCTGCAAATGCCCTACCATGATTGTTATATGAATTCTCTCATCCATGCAACGCCCATTCATCCGTCCATGTGCCTACAGTATTTTAATCCTGCTGTTTACTATAATCACTACTGCTGTCTTTATTTCACCGCTGCTATTATTTCACTATTCCTACTGCTATAAAACTCGTTGTTAATAAACTCTTGCGAGCAAGTCTTCAGGTGCAGCTGAATTGACAACTCCTCGTTAAGGCTTACAAGTATTCTTTGTCTCCCCTTGTGTCGAATCAATAAATTGGGTAATACTTCCCTCGAAGACTGTTGTGATCCCCTATACTTGTGGGTCATCAAGGCTTTTTTCGCCAAGCACAAGAATGTGCGTCAGGTAACACCAGCCCCCAGGCATTGGTTAATGCATTTTTCCGAGTAACATGAATGAGCCAATGTCTTGAACTGTAGATTGTAGCGGAAAATCAAAATTTTCACATGCTAAAGATGTTGATTCCGCCCCCTAAGTTTGAATTTCCGTCTAATCCTTAAACCGCTTTCACGTAACACGCAAGCCGCACGAGGACTTGCGCACCCATCCGCCGAGAGCTGAAGAAAACTGCTTCAAACCTGGACGCGGAAAGTCGAAGGCCATCGCGCCGCCGGAGACCCGCCTCAAGGGTTATGAAGGTAATAACTCCGACCGAGCCCCCAGGATCGTCAATGTATCCGATCTAACCGTGTTGTTGTATTCCCGAGTTCCAACTGCCAACGCCCTCCATCGACGCCCTTCCGCCAAGGTCGAGGTTCTTGAGGCGGAAAACGAATCCCTCAAGAATTTCCTGAAGGAATCCTCCGATGAGGAAACCAAAAAGAGGAAAGAACTCTTGGAGAAACATGCCCAAGAAGTATCGGATCTTGCCGAAAAACTCAAGAAGAGCCGAAAGGATCCAGACTTCAAAGAACAAGAATTACGAGGCGGAGGCGGAGGCTATTGACAAGATGATCTTCCGTAAGGACCTCTTTTTATTTCTTTGTGACTCCGACTTCTTCAGACTTGTGCTTCTGTTCGCGGAAAAAACTAATCATACTTTTCACAGCAAGCCTTGGTTTTGAGTGGACAAAGGATGCCACCTCAAGAGGACTCAGCGTATGAAGAGGCGCAGAACTCCATTGATAAGCTCTTCGAGGCATGTCGGAGTCGCCAAATCGCCATCCTTGAAGAGAGCCGGAACCGCGGTGATCGATACCATGACCAAGCTGATCAAGCAGGTGCCGGAACTCATCAAGGATTGGCAGGAGTCTTCCGCCCGCGGAGTCGCTTCCCTTGTGTTGGCGACGTTGAAGGCGCACTTCCCAACCATGAACTTTGCTGATGTTGCACGCGGAGCCCCCAAGGGCACCAATTTGAGGATCCTTCTCGTGGAGACCCAAGGGTATGACTGGCTATTTGTCGGACGAGTTAACCACTCGTTCGGTACAACAAGCATGATCTTCCCGGGATTCTTCGACGCGAGGATGAAGATGAAGAGGACTGCCCGAAGATTTTGTTCAGGAGGGCTCCGGGTCAAGCGCGGATCATGAGGAAGAGGGCTCCTGCGACGACTCTGCGATGGCTCCGCCTACATTGCGTCCGATGAGGATCAATCCTCCGAGTAGAACCTGTGAAACAATCAAACTGATGCATCATTTTGGCCCCGGAGTGGGTTTGTAAGATAACTTAAATTCTTAAGTAGCTAGGGACGAAACACTCATGCGTGGGCAGAAAATACTTATCCTGCTATCCGTTTAAATATTATTTGCATGTTTCGTTTATGAAAAGCAAGTGCTGGTTTTTATGTTTTCCGGCTTACTCATTTGACCTTCCACGAGCCGGAAGACCTTTAGCCGGAAACGCTCGCCAGCGGCGACGAAGCCCAATGGCAATCCGTCAATAACCGCGGAAACAAGCCCCCAGCCAAGGTGCCGGAAGTCGCTACCAGGAATCCATGAGTTTGCAACGAAAAGCATTTCCGCAGAAAACTTAAGCTTACGTCCTAAAGGACGATTTTGAAAATCACAACTTTCATACACGCCTAGGCGGAAATATCCAGCTCTGCGGTTTTAGTCGGAAAACATACACGATCTAAAATGAACAAGTAAAGGAGGTAAAAGACTCAAAGAGTGAACCAAAAGCTTTATTTCATTGATCATGTATAACTATTACAAGGTATGTAATTCTATGCTAAGTGTGGAAAGGACCTAGCTGTGCAATGTTCCAGGACATCTGTTCATCGTAAATGTCATCCGGATCCTCTCGCTTGCGTTTCCGGTACCAATTAGCAGGTCTATCCTTTAGCTCTCGGAAATCGACAAGGTAGTACGATCCGTTGTGAAGCACTTTGCTAACGACGAAGGGTCCTTCCCATGGAGATTGCAACTTATGATCTTTCACCTGGCGAAGGCGGAGGACCAAGTCTCCGGCCATGAACGAGCGATTCCGAACTCGACGACTATGGTAGCGTCGGAGCTTCGCTGGTAAATGGTGCAGCGTTGGTCAGCTAAGTTCCGAGCTTCTTCGATCAGGTCCACAGATAGCTGTAAGGCCTCGTCAGCAGTTTCTTCATTATAGGCGGAAACTCGCGGCGAATCGTAGATGATGTCGGAGGGGAGCACGGCTTCGGATCCGTAGACCAGAAAGAACGGAGTAAATCTAGTTGACCTGTTTGGGGTAGTCCTTAAACTCCACAGAACAGAGTCTAACTCGTCATCCCAAGCTCCGGCTGCGCGGCGCAGCGGTTCTTTAAGACGTGGTTTGATTCCGGATAGGATGAGGCCGTTGGCTCTTTCGACCGGACCATTGGATTGCGGGTGAGCCACAGATGCGAGGTCAAGCCGGATCCCTACTTCATGGCAATAATCCTTCAATTCTCCCTGTGCGAAGTTTGTGCCATTGTCTGTGATTATGCTGTGTGGGATGCCGAATCTCGTCACGAGGCTGCAAACAAATTTTAGTGCCGTAGCACCATCGGCTTTCCTCACTGGCTTTGCCTCGATCCATTTGCTGAACTTGTCAATAGCGACCAGGAGGTACTCAAAACCGCCAGGAGATAATTTCTTTACTTTTCCAACCATATCGAGCCCCCAGACCGCGAACGGCCAGGTGATGTCTACGGGAGCTTCTATTCTTGTAGACAGTGTTGGGCCTCCAAGAGCAGAGGTTTGTAGAACAGCAGCAAGTTTCCCTTAAGTGGATTACCCAAGGTTTATCGAACTCAGGGAGGAAGAGGTCAAAGATATCCCTCTCAAGCAACCCTGCAATAACAAAGCAAGAAGTCTCTTGTGTCCCCAACTCACCAAATACACTTGTCAGGTGTATAGGTGTACTAGTTCGGCAAAGAGATAGTGAAATACAAGTAATATGGATGTATATGAGTGGCAATAGCAATCTGAATAAAATATGGCAGCGAGTAAACATGCAACAAAACAGTAAACAAACGGAGATTCGATGCTTGGAAGCAAGGCCTAGGGATCCTGCTTTCACTAGTGGACACTCTCAACAATGATCACATAATAGGACTACTCTACACTCTTTTGTTGGATGATGAACATTGCGTAGGATTACACGAACCCTCAATGCCGGAGTTAACAAGCTCCACAATGCAATGTTCATATTTAAATAACCTTAGAGTGCAAGATAGATCAACATAATTACACCAAGAACTAACATAGCATGCACACTATCACCATCATGCATATGTAGGAGGAATAATACACATCAATACCATCATAGCAATAGTTAACTTCGCAATCTACAAGAGATCATGATCATAGCCTATGCCAAGTACTCACACGGTGCACACACTATCACCATTACACACGTGGAGGAGGAATAGAGTACTTTAATAACATCACTAGAGTAGCACATAGACGATATTCAACTAGATCACATAAAGAGAGAGATGAACCACATAGCTACGGCGGAGCCCCAGCCTCGGGGTGAATTACTCCCTCCTCATCATGGAGGCAGCGATGGCGGTGAAGATGGCTGGAGACGGCGGGGAGATGACTCCGGCATTCCCGTCCGGCAGGTGCCGAACAGAGACTGTCCCCCGAATCTTGATTTCGCGATGGCGGCGGCTCGAAGGTTTTCCGTATCGTGGCTCTCTCGTCGGTGTTTTTAGGTCAGAGAGGCTTAAATAGGCGAAGAGAGGGAGTCGGAGGGGCCACGGGGTGCCCACACCCTAGGGGGCGCGCCCCCTGGCCCGCGCCGGGGTGTGGTGTGGGGCCCCCCTGGCTCCCCTCTCATCCTCCTCCGTGCTCGAAGCTTCCGGGAAAAATAGGAACTTGGGCGGTGATTTCGTCCGATTCCAGAATATTTCGTTACTAGGATTTCAAACCAAAACAGCAGAGAACAAGAACTTCGGCATCTCGTCAATAGGTTAGTTCCGGAAAACGCATAATAATGACATATAATGTGTATAAAACATGTAGATATCATCAATAAAGTGGCATGGAACATAAGAAATTATCGATACGTCGGAGACGTATCAGCATCCCCAAGCTTAGTTCTGCTCGTCCCGAGCAGGTAAAACGATAACAAAGATAATTTCTGAAGTGACATGCCATCATAACCTTGATCATACTATTGTAAAGCACATGAGATAAATGCAGAGATTCGAAGCAATGATGAAGACAATGAGTAAACAAATGAATCATATAACAAAGACTTTTCATGAATAATACTTTCAAGACAAGCATCAATGAGTCTTGCATAAGAGTTAACTCATAAGCAATAAATTCTTAGTAGAAAGCTTTGAAACAACACAAAGGAAGATATAAGTTTCAGCGGTTGCTTTCAACTTTAACATGTATATCTCATGGATAATTGTCAACACAAAGTAATATAACAAGTGCAATAGGTAAACATGTAAGAATCAATGCACACAGTTCACACAAGTGTTTGCTTCTAAGATAGAAAGAATAGGTAAACTGACTCAACAATAAAGTAAAAGAATGGTCCTTCAAAGAGGAAAGCATCGATTGCAATATTTGTGCTAGAGCTTTGATTTTGAAAACATATAGAGAGCATAAAAGTAAAGTTTTGAGGAGTGTTTGTTGTTGTCAACGAATGGTAGCGGGTACTCTAACCCCCTTGCCAAACAAACCTTCAAAGAGCGGCTCCCATTTTATTTTATTTTTGGGTGGCACTCCTTCCAACCTTTCTTTCACAAACCATGGCTAACCGAATCCTCGGGTGCCTGCCAACAATCTCATACCATGAAGGAGTGCCTTTTTATTTTAGTTTTATTATGATGACACTCCTCCCCACCTTTGCTTTCTCAAGCC
This sequence comes from Lolium multiflorum, assembly GCA_030979885.1. Taxonomy (NCBI): domain Eukaryota; kingdom Viridiplantae; phylum Streptophyta; class Magnoliopsida; order Poales; family Poaceae; genus Lolium; species Lolium multiflorum. Next base: position 145,707,065 of record CM061751.1, on the reverse strand, counting down.
ATGGCTAACCGAATCCTTCGGGTGCCGTCCAACAATCACATACCATGGAGGAGTGTCTATTTTTGTTAATTAATTTGGGACTGGGAATCCCATTGCCAGCTCTTTTTGCAAAATTATTGGATAAGCGGATGAAGCCACTAGTCCATTGGTGAAAGTTGCCCAACAAGATTGAAAGATAAACACCACATACTTCCTCATGAGCTATAAAACATTGACACAAATCAGAGGTGATAAATTTTGAATGGTTTAAAGGTAGCACTCAAGCAATTTACTTTGGAATGGCGGAGAAATACCATGTAGTAGGTAGGTATGGTGGACACAAATGGCATGAATATTGGCTCAAGTATTTGGATGCATGAGAAGTATTCCCTCTCGATACAAGGTTTAGGCTAGCAAGGTTATTTGAAGCAAACTCAAGTATAAAATGGTGCAGCAAGACTCACATATAAACATATTGTAAGCATTATAAGACTTTACATCGTCTCCTTGTTGTTCAAACACCTCAACCAGAAAATATCTAGACTTAGAGAGACCAATCATGCAAACCAAATTTTAACAAGCTCTATGTAATTATTCATTAATGGGTACAAGGTACATGATGCAAGAGCTTAAACAAGATCTATATGAGCACAACAATTGCCAAGTTTCACATTATTCAAGACATTATACCAATTACTACATGTAGCATTTCCCGTTTCCAACCATATAACAATTAACGAAGCAGTTTCAACCTTCGCCATGAAAATTAAAAGCTAAGAACACATGTGTTCATACGAACCAGCGGAGCGTGTCTCTCTCCCAAACAATCATTTATTCAAACAAAAACAAAAACAAAAGCATACAGACGCTCCAAGTAAAGTATATAAGATGTGACAGAATAAAAATATAGTTTCAAGAGAAGGAACCTGATACTTTGTCGATGAAGAAGGGGATGCCTTGGGCATCCCCAAGCTTAGATGCTTGAGTCTTCTTGAAATATGCAGGGATGAACCACCGGGGCATCCCCAAGCTTAGACTTTTCATTCTTCTTGATCGTAGTATATCATCCTCCTCTCTTGACCCTTGAAAACTTCCTTCACACCAAACTTCAAGCAAACTCATTAGAGGGTTAGTGCATAATCAAAAATTCACATGTTCAGAGGTGACACAAACATTCTTTTCACTTCTGGACATTGCATAAAGCTACTGGACATTAATGTATCAAAGAAATGAATCCAACATAGCAAAAGAGGCAATGCGAAATAAAAGACAGAATCTGTCAAAAACAGAACAGTCCGTAAAGACGAATTTAAAGCTGGCACCAGACTTGCTCAAATGGAAAAACTCAAAACTAATGAAAGTTGCGTACATACCATGAGGATCCAGCGCCCGCCGAAATCCGCACGATATCGATTCAGAGACGCCCTCCGACACGACGTGCGCGACGAATCACACACGTGATGCCAGAGGAATTAACACGAGCGGTAACATTACAACAGGATTACAATAGAGCCCACAAGAAACATATATTACAACAACGACTCCAACGAGTCAAGATACAAATATACAATACAAAGATCCAAATCATACAGAAGATCGAATACGTCCGAGTACGGACAAGATACAAATTGGACTAAGAGTCCTGAAGATAACCAGTGGCGTCCATAACCCTGCCCAGGCCAAGCCGGAAGGGTAACCTTGCTAGCGTCGTCTTCATCGAACGTATCTTCATACCTGCCCGGTTATGTCCCGTAGAAGCAGCAATAAGTACGGGTTCGTACTTAACAAGACTTCAAGACGTATAAGCATTCGTCAACCAGTCGTCCTTTGTACTTGAGGCACGCAGGGGACTTAGAGGACGCAAGAGGAACGTCATAGGCAATATGGTGGGGTTAAGCGGCAGCGCGCAAGCACTAAAAACCTATAGAGACACTCTACAACATTCGTCTAAACAGAGAAGGTGAGAGAGCGCATAACTAACAGTTCTATACTCTGCAAACATAACACAGCCGGTGCGTTCCCCCCTCGCAAAGAAGTACTTACAAAGGCACTCACACGGTTGACAAGTTTTAACCAGTTATTATTTAAGTTGTTCTATCTTACTATGCAAGTTATTAGTATTGAAACAACAGGTGTAAGTTGTCTATGGTCGAGTCATACAGCTCCAAGTCGTCCATAACCGCGGACGCGGCTTATCGATAAGATTTAACCCTGCAGGGGTGCCCAAATGTGCCCACACGCACGCTCAACCCACTTACGACAGGTGGATATCACGACAAGCACTCTCCTTCACGACAACAATGTCCAGGAAGCCACCTAACTAAGTTAAACCCGTATCGAAGTCCGGCCGTATCCGAAGCGGACCTAGCTGTTTGCGACAGCGTACTAGGTGGTTTAAACACACACTGGGGCGATAAACCACTTCGCAGCGGCTCCGCGACCTATACGTGCATACCAGAAACAAGGGATACAAGGCACCCAGGGGCTTCCCAAAGATAAAGAAGTAACAGGCTGGCATGCACGCGAACAACAAATGGTAAAACATGCAAACTAGTTGTGGCCACTGGACAAAGCTGAAGATTCCGGTAGTGGTCGAGGGGAGACCCAATAAACATACCCACGTGTGGTTAGAGCGCTCAGTCTCGGAACAGATAACAGGAACTCGGGTCCTAAGCTTTAAAGAAACACAAGTGAGCCGTCATAAAACGAGCAACTGACTCACCGATGCCTCCGCTTAACAATTAAAGTAACCATGATACCCTCAACAGATATATCCATAAACCATGTGTCATGAACTTCCAACAGATAACACGATAAGATAGATATAACGGTAACACGATATAAAAAGCACTAGCATGCACTACGACTCGCAAGGCAGACCCGAAACCAAACAATAGCTGTAGGAGGTTGGTGGAGGCAATATAGGCTGCTTGAGGTAACCAGTGGAAGGGACACGTGACAAGAACGCAACTCAAGGATAGCATGAGGGAGAAGGCAAAATAAAATAGGTGAGCGACTCCTGCAGAGACATGAGTTTAGGAAATACTTGCCTGTTAAAGCTTGCCGAGGAACATCCGGAGAACTTGTCGTATCTCACCACACCACTTCGCGATCCTATCCGGGAAGAAGCAAATGCTGGAACACACAACGTATGCAATCTTACTACTACGGATAAAGAACCAGCATGCTCAAGATGATATGCATGACATGGCAAGGATGATGCGGTGCAACTTATCCATATTAATCGGAGTCGGAACCCCGGACAATCAAATTAGGTTTGGAGTTGCATTTTCTACCGACAAAGTTAAGTGTTGATTAGCATGGCACAACATGGCAGGGGTGCGCTACTTCAATATTAAACGGAGCGGGGAAAACCACGTCGGTGTTCCGAAATACTCCGCATATATGTTAGGTGGACATGCATAACTATCAACGCGCGACATGATGCGAGATGCAAACAGATATATGGATGGCATATTCAGGTTCCTCATATTTTTCTGATCGAAAAACATATCCGAGTTACGGATCAGGAGATATGATTTTTGCAAGATATAAATATTTGCAGCTATTTTCAGGAAAACAGAAAAGGGCCAGGACGAACTGGGTTGGACCTGCGCTGTCCTGGGCCGGAACTGATCAGCTTCGGCGTCGGATTGGGTTGGGCCGCAAAGGTGATTTGAACCTGGGTTGGACCTGCGCTGTCCTGGGCCGGAACTGATCAGCTTCGGCGTCGGATTGGGTTGGGCCGCAAAGGGCGTTGATCTGAGATGGAGGATCTGGGCCGAGGCCCGTCGGTCGCCAGATCTGAGCAGAGAAGGATAAAAAAAGTTGGATTAATTCCACTGTCTTGGTGATTTGAACCTGGGTCTTACGGAAAGGGGATCAAGAGAATTACCACTAAGCTGGTCGGTCGGTTTTGATTAGAAGAAGACACGCCGTCCTTTTGACCGAGAACAAGGCGGGGTCTGAGACGGGAACGCCATGGCTGAGTTCAAGTCGGACATGGATTCGGCGTTACAGGATGAAACGGGACGAGCAAGGTGGCTTCGGGGATGTGCCTCGACGCAGGGAACCTGGGAGTAGCAAAGCCGGCACCAAGGAGCCACCAGAGCTGCGCCGGCGACGTGCACCTGCGGAGAAGAACGACGGTCAACGCCGGCGGCGCATCCAGGAGAAGAAACGAGAAGAGCGAGGGGACTGGGAGACGCGGTTTCTCACCAGGAACGCGTTTGTGACCTCGGACGGGCTAGGGGGGGTCGAACGGCGCCGGATTTTGAAGAAGATGCCGGCAGCAAGAGGACGGAATCGGCGATTTTGCGGGCGATTGGAGGAGTTTCGGTTCGATTCCTCGCATGAGGATGGAGAGGACGACGAGGCGCATCCGCCGGTGGTCTCAGCTCGGCGAGGGGTGGTGTGTAGTGGCGGCGCCATGGTGAGCACGGTGGTGGCAGAAGCTTGGGGGTTTCCTCTTCGTTTTGTTCACAGAGAAAAAGAGAATGGGGAGAGAGGTGGCGGCGCAAGGATGGGGAAGGAAGGGGAGAGCCCTAGGGTTGGTGGGAGCTAGGGTTTGGCGCAGATAAATGGGAGGAGCAGGTGAGGAGCGGCGCCGTGGTGGAGAGAAGGGGGCTCACGCTGTTCTCCTGTCTGGGGAAGACGACAACGAGGAGACTCGGTCTCCTTGCGCTGAAGGGGTACGCGGGCTCGTGGACTTGGGCCAGATGAGGTGGAGAAGGTGGGCTAGAGGGAGACAGAGAGCTGGGCTGCCTCGGCCAGGAAGGAGGAGAGAGGCCCAGGGAAGGTTTAGGGTTTTGTTTTGAAACTCTTTTCTTTTTCCTCTTTTTTTTTATATTAAACCATTTTAAATTCAAAGATATTTCAGTTTGAATTTTAACCAGGGTGTGAGTGACATTAAAGATAGATTTCAAAATATATACTTTATTTGTAACCCAAAACAAAACACAGTTTTATATCCAAAATTTCTTTGTTGGAAAGGCATAATTACAAAATAAGAAATATGAGAGAGATATAGATTTGGGTTTTATTATTATTGGAAAAAGATAAGAAAGAAAGGGGTTTTTAAAAATAAACATATGAGAGGGAAAACAACAAGCTAGGGTTTAGAAAATAATTTTATTTTGTAAAATCATGGATGATATGGTGCATGATGTCATGATGATGCATAAAGAAAAATAACAAACAATTCTAATATGGGGATTACCCGGGGCCGTTACAATCGACACCACTAACAAGGAACCTCGCCCCGAGGTTCCACGTCAACCTAAGGGGGAGTTGGTTAAACTATCGGATCTTCTTGTACCATGTTGACAAACACCCGACCTCGAGGTGGAACCTTCTTCTGGTGAAGTGTTGATCTTCTCGACACCACTAACAAGGGTTCTTACTCCATGTTGTTCGGGTCGACACCACTAACAAGGGTTGTTGCTCTGTTGATGATGCGCTTTCGTCGGGACCTCCGAAGATCGGACCTGATAGGTGAGGGGCAAAGATCGTCCAACCCACGTCGATGCCTAAGACTCAGAGAACTCGGATAAGAGAGAAGACACAAAACTCGCAAAGGTAAGAGTAGAAAGAATATGGTAAGGAGAAAAATTAGAGCTAATCAGATCTATCCAACGAATTTTCGAAAATAGTTTTGGACGCTCTAAACTTAACGACCATTGGCAAGGTTATCCTAAAGGCTGGACTAGTGGGGTACCGTCAACCTGAGGCTCTGATACCAACTTGTGACGCCCCAAAACCGGTACCATGAGGATCCCAGCGAATCCGCCGAAATCCGCACGATATCGATTCGGAGACGCCCTCCGACACGACGTGCGCGATGAATCACACACGTGATGCCAGAGGAATTAACACGAGCGGTAACATTACAACAGGATTACAATAGAGCCCACAAGAAACATATATTACAACAACGACTCCAACGAGTCAAGATACAAATATACAATACAAAGATCCAAATCATACAGAAGATCGAATACGTCCGAGTACGGACAAGATACAAATTGGACTAAGAGTCCTGAAGATAACCAGTGGCGTCCATAACCCTGCCCAGGCCAAGCCGGAAGGGTAACCTTGCTAGCGTCGTCTTCATCGAACATATCTTCATACCTGCCCGGTTATGTCCCGTAGAAGCAGCAATAAGTACGGGTTCGTACTTAACAAGACTTCAAGACGTATAAGCATTCGTCAACCAGTCGTCCTTTGTACTTGAGGCACGCAGGGGACTTAGAGGACGCAAGAGGAACGTCATAGGCAATATGGTGGGGTTAAGCGGCAGCGCGCAAGCACTAAAAACCTATAGAGACACTCTACAACATTCGTCTAAACAGAGAAGGTGAGAGAGCGCATAACTAACAGTTCTATACTCTGCAAACATAACACAGCCGATGTGTTCCCCCTTCGCAAAGAAGTACTTACAAAGGCACTCACACGGTTGACAAGTTTTAACCAGTTATTATTTAAGTTGTTCTATCTTACTATGCAAGTTATTAGTATTGAAACAACAGGTGTAAGTTGTCTATGGTCGAGTCATACAGCTCCAAGTCGTCCATAACCGCGGACGCGGCTTATCGATAAGATTTAACCCTGCAGGGGTGCCCAAATGTGCCCACACGCACGCTCGACCCACTTACGACAGGTGGATATCACGGCTCGCACTCTCCTTCACTACAACAATGTCCAGGAAGCCACCTAACTAAGTTAAACCCGTATCGAAGTCCGGCCGTATCTCCGAAGCGGACCTAGCTGTTTGCGACAGCGTACTAGGTGGTTTAAACACACACTGGGGCGATAAACCACTTCGCAGCGGCTCCGCGACCTATACGTGCATACCAGAAACAAGGGATACAAGGCACCCAGGGGCTTCCCAAAGATAAAGAAGTAACAGGCTGGCATGCACGCAACAACAAATGGTAAAACATGCAAACTAGTTGTGGCCACTGGACAAAGCTGAAGATTCCGGTAGTGGTCGAGGGGAGACCCAATAAACATACCCACGTGTGGTTAGAGCGCTCAGTCTCGGAACAGATAACAGGAACTCGGGTCCTAAGCTTTAAAGAAACACAAGTGAGCCGTCATAAAACGAGCAACTGACTCACCGATGCCTCCGCTTAACAATTAAAGTAACCATGATACCCTCAACAGATATATCCATAAACCATGTGTCATGAACTTCCAACAGATAACCCGATAAGATAGCAATAACGGTAACACGATATAAACAGCACTAGCATGCACTACGACTCGCAAGGCAGACCCGAAACCAAACAATAGCTGTAGGAGGTTGGTGGAGGCAATATAGGCTGCTTGAGGTAACAAGTGGAAGGGACACGTGACAAGAACGCAACTCAAGGATAGCATGAGGGAGAAGGCAAAATAAAATAGGTGAGCGACTCCTGCAGAGAGGAGTTTAGGAAATGCTTGCCTGTTAAAGCTTGTCGAGGAACATCCGGAGAACTCGTCGTATCTCACCACACCACTTCGCGATCCTATCCGGGAAGACAAAAATGCTGGAACACACAACGTATGCAATCTTACTACTACGGATAAAGAACCAGCATGCTCAAGATGATATGCATGACATGGCAAGGATGATGCGGTGCAACTTATCCATATTAATCGGAGTAGGAACCCCGGACAATCAAATTAGGTTTGGAGTTGCATTTTCTACCGTCAAAGTTAAGTGTTGATTAGCATGGAATATCATGGCAGGGGTGCGCTACTTCAATATTAAACAGAGCGGGGGAAACCACGTCGGTGTTCCGAAATGCTCCGCATATATGTTAGGTGAACATGCAAAACTACCACGACGCGTCATGATGCGAGATGCAAACAGATATATGGATGGCATATTCAGTTCCTCATATTTTTCGATCGAAAAACATATAGTTACGGATCGGGAGATATGATTTTTGCAAGATATAAATATTTGCGCTATTTTCAGAAAACAGAAAAGGGCCAGACGAACTGGGTTGGACTGCGCTGTCTGGGCGGAAACGATCAGCCGGTGTCGGATTGGGTTGGGCCGCAAAGGTGATTTGAACCTGGGTTGGACTGCTTGTCTGGGCCGGAACGATCCCGCGTCGGATTGGGTTGGGCCGCAAGGGCGTTGATCTGAGATGGAGGATCGGGCCGAGGCCCGTCGGTCGCCGAGATCGAGCGAGAGAAGGATAAAAAAGTTGGATTAATTCCACTGTCTTGGTGATTTGAACCGGGTCTTACGGAAAGGGGATCAAGAGAATTACCACTAAGCTGGTCGGTCGGTTTTGATTAGAAGAAGACACGCCGTCCTTTTGACCGAGAACAAGGCGGGGTCAGACGGAACGCCATGGCTGAGTTCAAGTCGGACATGGATTCGGGCAAGGATGAAACGGGACGAGCAAGGTGGCTTCGGGATGTGCCTCGACGCAGGAACTGGGAGTAGCAAAGCCGGCACCAAGGAGCCACTGAGCTGCGCGGCGACGTGCACACCGCGGAGAAGAACGACGGTCAACGCGGCGGCGCATCCAGGAGAAGAAACGAGAAGAGCGAGGGACGGGAGACGCGGTTTCTCACCGGGAACGCGTTTGTGACCTCGGACGGGCTAGGGGGTCGAACGGCGCCGGATTTTGAAGAAGATGCCGGCAGCAAGAGGACGGAATCGGCGATTTTGCGGGCGATTGGAGGAGTTTCGGTTCGATTCCTCGCATGAGGATGGAGAGGACGACGAGCGCATCCGCCGGTGGTCTCGGCTCGGCGAGGTGGTGTGTAGTGGCGGCGCCATGGTGAGCACGGTGGTGGCGAAGCTTGGGGTTTCCTCTTCGTTTTGTTCAGAGAAAAGAGAATGGGGAGAGAGGTGGCGCAAGGATGGGGAAGGAAGGGGAGAGCCCTAGGGTTGGTGGGAGCTAGGGTTTGGCGGATAAATGGGAGGAGCAGTGAGGAGCGGCGCCGTGGTGGAGAGAAGGGGGCTCACGCTGTTCTCCCGTCTCGGGAAGACGACAACGAGGAGACTCTCCTCCTTAATGAAAGGGTACGCGGCTCGTGGACTTGGGCGATGAGGTGGAGAAGGTGGGCTAGAGGGAGACAGAGAGCTGGGCTGCTCGGCCGGAAGGAGGAGAGGCCCAGGAAGGTTTAGGGTTTTGTTTTGAAACTCTTTTCTTTTTCCTCTTTTTTTTTATATTAAACCATTTTAAATTCAAAGATATTTCAGTTTGAATTTTAACCAGGGTGTGAGTGACATTAAAGATAGATTTCAAAATATATACTTTATTTGTAACCCAAAACAAACACAGTTTTATATCCAAAATTTCTTTGTTGGAAAGGCATAATTACAAAATAAGAAATATGAGAGAGATATAGATTTGGGTTTTATTATTATTGGAAAAAGATAAGAAAGAAAGGGGTTTTTAAAAATAAACATATGAGAGGGAAAACAACAAGCTAGGGTTTAGAAAATAATTTTATTTTGTAAAATCATGGATGATATGGTGCATGATGTCATGATGATGCATAAAAGAAAAATAACAAACAATTCTAATATGGGGATTTTTCCTGGGTCGCTACACATATCTGAGGATCAAGCTCGTAAATTGGCAGATTTTTTCGAATTTTCTACAGAGGCCTGTGCCCAGATTCGTGACAGACAGCAATGCTGTTTCTGCGCAGCGATCCCAAATATAACATCAACTTTAGCATAGAAACTTTACTTGGCACAAAAACTTGATAAGGAGAGGTTGCTACAGTAGTAAACAACTTCCAAAACACAAATATAAAACAAAGTACTGTAGCAAAATAACACATGGGTTATCTCCCAAGAAGTTCTTTCTTTATAGCCATTAAGATGGGCTCAGCAATTTTGGTGATGCACCCGCAAGAAATAGTATTTGAAGCAAAAGAGAGCTTCAAGAGGAAATTCAAAACACATTTAAGCCTAACATGCTTCCTATGCAGAAGAATCTTATACACAAATGAATTCATGAAGAGCAAAGTGACAAGCATAAGAGGATAAAACACGAGTAACTTAAAGATTCTCAACATAAAGAGGGGAAACTTAATATTATTAAGATGCATATAAACATATTTCCCTCTCTCATAATAACTTTCAGTAGCATCATTGATGAAATCCACAATATACCCGTCACTTAAAACATTCTTATCATGGTTCATATGCATAGAAGTATCATTAATTTTGGCATAAGAAGAGTTATTCTCATTAATAGTAATTGGAGCAAGATTATTATCAAGAATTTGAACATGGTAAACAAGTTGCATACTAAGGGAATGGTTTTTAGCAAGCCCATCATAACTATGACAAGTTTCATAAGGATAATTGTAACATGTGTCATATACATCTCTATAGCAATTATCTAAACCAGAATATGTAATATCATCATTTTCACTAAAAGTAGAAGTCTCAAATATAGGATCTTCAAGCACAACATCCCCAAGCTTAGGGCTTTCAATATCATCGTTTAAGGGGACATGAATAATGCTATCATCATTACTTTCATAATCAGTACCAAAGAGATTTCCAATATCAAAGGTAGTGTGCTCATTCAAATCATGATCGCTAATGTATGTAAAGGGCATAGGAAGATCATCGTACTCAGATTCATTATCATAATAATCATTAGGAGCAACATACTTACGGTTACCTAGCGTTATCTCATTCACGCGGGGATACGCCGTTACCTCTTTCTTTTTATTCTCCTTCTTCTTCTTCTTCTTCTTCTTCTTCTTCTTCTTCTTCGTTCCTTCTTTAGGAGGAAGAGGCTTGAAGGGTGGCTTGTCCGCATAACCTGATTTACTTTTAGAAACAATAGAAGAAACTTGGGAGGATCCCTCCTTTTCATTAATTAGTTGAAAACACACAGCGGTCCTATCATATTTTGGCAAGGTGTCATCTTCTAAAATATTTTGTATGTAAGTATTTGTATGGCTATTATCAATGCAATAAGAAAGACAACCATGCAGGACATCATCAATATCAAGATCGTTAATATTTAACAAAGAAATTTTTCTTGATAACTCTTCACACTTCAAAAATAAGGTAAGTTCATCATGCTGATTAGGAATAATTTCATCATCACAATACAAATTTGCAGCACTCATGGGGTTTGAATTATCATTGGAGGAACATTGAAAATTAAAATGACCAACTCTATGGCAAAGTTCACAAATAAAAGGATAGAGGGCACACACTTTTTCTCCAAGATCATCTAGAGCTCTAGACCACTTTCTAGTTTTTTCATTTCTGTGATGGATACAATATTCATCTTCTATTTGATTAATTCCACAAGGTCTATGTATTCCACAAAAATTAACATGCTTATAGGAAATAGCATTCTTAGGAGTTTGAGCATGCTTATTGCAATCATTAACAACAATGTCATTCTTCATGCAAGCCTCTTTAAAAGGTTCATGATACTTATCAAAATTCTTTTTAGGCAATTCTAAATGAGAAGCAAAGGCTTTATAAAGATTTGCAGCAACTTGAGAGTCAAGACCATAAGTAGCACTCATATTTCGAAATTTATCAGTATTCATAAAAGTTTCAATGCATTCATAATCATAATTTATACCTGACTCTTTACCTTTGTCGTTCTCCCAATCTTCAGCGTTCTCCTTAATCCGATCAAGAAGGTCCCTTTTAAACTCTTCTTTATTGCTCGTGAATGATCCAGAACAAGTAGTATCCAGCAAGGTCTTATCTTGAAAAGAAAGTCTTGCATAGAAATTATCAATGATGATATTACCTGGAAGCTCATGATTGGGGCATTTGAGCATTAAAGTCTTCAATCTCTCCCATGCTTGGGCAATACTCTCTCCATCATGAGGCCAAAAATTATATATATGGTTTCGATCTTTGTGAATTTCACTTGGAGGATAGAACTTGGAATAAAATAGAGGCACAATATCCTTCCAATCAAGAGAGCGCCCGTCCTTCAATAGTTTATACCAATGCGCCGCTTTACCAGACAGCGACATAGAGAATAGTTTCTTCTTCACTTCATCCATAGAGATACCTGCACACTTGAATAACCCGCATAATTCATGCAAAAACAGTAAATGATTTCCAGGATGGACAGTTCCATCCCCTTCATAGCGGTTATCCATAACACGTTCAATAATTTCCATAGGTATTTTATACGGAATACTTTCAGCAGGTGGATTTAAAATATCAGAAGCATCATTAAAGTTATCGCATATGGGAGATAAAGCATTATCAGAGCAAAATATTTCTTCCAAAGCGGAGGAGCTAAAAAGATTATTTTTATGTAAACTAGCTTCCCCAAGCTTAGACTTCTTCATAGCATTAGCAGTAATTGCATTCATACTAATAACATTGCTACTATCATGTAAATAAGGTTCCATAGGTTTTTTAATTTTCGCATCAAACCATCCATGTCTTAAATCAGGAAATAGAATAAGAAGCTCTTTGTTGTCCATTATGCCTAACTAGTGTAAACAAGAAAAAAATGTCGTAATTGCAGAGTCTAAAGGAAATAGCTTCGAGTACACACACAATGGCGCCAGAAAATACTGTACTGAACCAAGTATGGGTGCCTTTTACCTTTCCTCCCCGCAACGGCGCCAGAAAAGTGCTTGATGTCTACGGGAGCTTCTATTCTTGTAGACAGTGTTGGGCCTCCAAGAGCAGAGGTTTGTAGAACAGTCAGCAAGTTTCCCTTAAGTGGATTACCCAAGGTTTATCGAACTCAGGGAGGAAGAGGTCAAAGATATCCCTCTCAAGCAACCCTGCAATAACAAAGCAAGAAGTCTCTTGTGTCCCCAACTCACCAAATACACTTGTCAGGTGTATAGGTGTACTAGTTCGGCAAAGAGATAGTGAAATACAAGTAATATGGATGTATATGAGTGGCAATAGCAATCTGAATAAAATATGGCAGCGAGTAAACATGCAACAAAACAGTAAACAAACGGAGATTCGATGCTTGGAAGCAAGGCCTAGGGATCCTGCTTTCACTAGTGGACACTCTCAACAATGATCACATAATAGGACTACTCTACACTCTTTTGTTGGATGATGAACGCATTGCGTAGGATTACACGAACCCTCAATGCCGGAGTTAACAAGCTCCACAATGCAATGTTCATATTTAAATAACCTTAGAGTGCAAGATAGATCAACATAATTACACCAAGAACTAACATAGCATGCACACTATCACCATCATGCATATGTAGGAGGAATAATACACATCAATACCATCATAGCAATAGTTAACTTCGCAATCTACAAGAGATCATGATCATAGCCTATGCCAAGTACTCACACGGTGCACACACTATCACCATTACACACGTGGAGGAGGAATAGAGTACTTTAATAACATCACTAGAGTAGCACATAGACGATATTCAACTAGATCACATAAAGAGAGAGATGAACCACATAGCTACAGCGGAGCCCTCAGCCCCGGGGGTGAATTACTCCCTCCTCATCATGGAGGCAGCGATGGCGGTGAAGATGGCGGTGGAGACGGCGGTGGAGATGACTCCGGGGGCAATTCCCCGTCCGGCAGGGTGCCGGAACAGAGACTTCTGTCCCCCGAATCTTGATTTCGCGATGGCGGCGGCTCTGGAAGGTTTTCTCCGTATCGTGGCTCTCTGTCGGTGTTTTTAGGTCGAGAGGCTTAAATAGGCGAAGAGAGGGAGTCGGAGGGGCCACGGGGTGCCCACACCCTAGGGGGCGCGCCCTGGCCCGCGCCGGGGTGTGGTGTGGGGCCCCCTGGCTCCCCTCTCATCCTCCTCCGGTGCTCTGGAAGCTTCCGGGAAAAATAGGAACTTGGGCGGTGATTTCGTCCGATTCCGAGAATATTTCGTTACTAGGATTTCTGAAACCAAAAACAGCAGAAAACAGAACTGACCTTTCGGCATCTCGTCAATAGGTTAGTTCGGAAAACGCATAATAATGACATATAATGTGTATAAAACATGTAGATATCATCAATAAAGTGGCATGGAACATAAGAAATTATCGATACGTCGGAGACGTATCAGCATAGGGATGGTTGGTTCTGCTCGGCTGGAGCAGGTTGGTTGATAGCAAAGACAACCTCAAGTTTTTACCATCTATCAGATCTTCTTTTGTAGCCGTAGAATCCGAGCCGGAAAGCTTTGGCAACAAGGGACCTGGGGGCGGCATGGTGCCCGCAATCCCCTGCGTGGATCTCCCTGAGGATTTCAATGCCGTCTTGATAGGAGACACATTTGAGAAATACCCCAGTTGCACTTCGTTTGTAGAGCTGTCCATCAACTATTGTGTAGGATCTTGCTCGTCTGATGATCTGTCGTGCGAGGACCTCGTCCTCCGGCAACTTCTGATCGATGAGGTAGTCCAGGAAAGGCTGGGTCCAAGCCGGAATGATAACCATCACTTCCTTTGCCGGAGATACTGCCACCTCTGGATTTTCCGGGTTAGCGCCCTTCACCGAGGGTATCCGTAGATGCTCCAGGAAAATACCAGGCGGAATTGGTTTCCTGCCGGATCCGAGCTTGGATAGCATATCTGCCGCTGTGTTATCGTCTCTCCTGACGTACTTGACTTCGTATCCGAGGAAGCACTTGGCGATCTCGTCAACTTCATCTCTGTAAGCCGCCATGACGGAGTTTCTGGCGTTCCAGGTTCCGGCTACTTGTTGTGCCACCAGGTCGGAATCTCCGCAGCATATGATGTGCTTGATCCCAATTTCCTTAGCGATGCGCAGACCGTGTAGTAGAGCCTCGTATTCCGCCATGTTATTTGTAGCTTCGAAGTGAATCTGCAGAACGTACTGCAGTTCTTCTCCGGTAGGGGACTTCAGGGTGACTCCGGCTCCTGAGCCTTGATGCTGCTTGGATCCATCGAAGTGCATGACCCATGTTTCTGGTTCCGGCTCCAGACTTGCATCCGGAGCTTCTGTCCAATCTGCGACGAAATCTGCCAAGACTTGGGATTTAACCGCAGTCCTAGGCTTGTAAGCGATGTCGAAGGCGGATAATTCGATGCCCCATTTTGCTGTGCGTCCTGTTGCGTCAGCGTTGTTGAGAATCGTTGACAGCGGAGCCTTGCTCACAACTGTTACTGGGTGCTCTTGGAAGTAGTGTCTCAGCTTCCGGCTGCCTAGGAATACTCCATAGGCTAGCTTCTGAAAGTGAGGGTATCTTTGCTTTGATTCCGTCAGTACCTCGCTAATGTAATAGACAGGTCTTTGGACGTCATATTCATGACCTTCTTCCTTTCGCTCCACCACGATGACGAGGCTGATGACTTTGTTGGTAGCTGCCAGATAAAGGAGCATTGGCTCTGACTCTGCTGGAGCTGCCAAGATAGGTGGGGAGGTGAGTATTTCCTTCAACCCTCGAAGTGCTGCATCAGCTGCGTCGTCCCAGACAAATTTGTCTGTTTTCTTCAGCAGCTTGTACAAAGGTAGCGCCTTCTCGCCAAGACGGCTAACAAACCTACTGATTGCTGCGACACAACCAGTTAGTCGTTGCACATCTTTGAGACAAGTTGGCCTTTTGATACACAGGATTGCCTTGATTTTTTCCGGGTTAACCTCAATGCCTCTGTGAGAGACGATGAAGCCAAGGAGTTTTCCGGCTGGAACGCCAAAGACGCACTTCAGCGGATTCAACATCATCTTGTACCGACGGAGATTCTCAAAGGTTTCTGTGAGGTCGCTGATCAAGTCGGATCCTTTCCGGGTCATGACCGCGATGTCGTCGACGTAAGCGTGCACGTTCCGGCCAATTTGGTCCTTCAGGCACCGCTGCATCGTACGTTGGTAGGTGGCACCTGCATTTTTCAAACCAAAGGGCATGGTGACATAGCAGTAAGTGCCAAAGGGGTGATGAACGAGGTCGCCTTTTGGTCGGACTCCTTCATCCGGATCTGATGATACCCGGAATATGCGTCAAGAAAACACAGAAGTTCCGCCCCTGCCGTCGAATCAATGACTTGGTCAATGCGCGGCAAAGGGAACGGATCCTTCGGACAATGCTTATTCAAGCCGGAGTAATCGATGCACATTCTTAGTATTTCAGTGTTCTTTTTGGGTACAAGGACGGGGTTTGCGACCCAATCAGTATGGATAACTTCTACTACAAAACCTGCCTCTAGTAACTTTGCTAGTTCCATTCCTATGGCGCGGCGCTTCTTATCTCCAAAGCGTCGCATAGCTTGCTTCACCGGTTTAGCCCCCGGATTTATGTTGAGGTAGTGCTCGGCGAGTTCCCTAGGTACTCCGGACATGTCAGAAGGTTGCCATGCGAAGATATCCATGTTAGCGCGGAGGAACTCGACGAGCGCGTCTTCCTATTTGGGGTCCATGTTGGCTCCGACTGAAACCTGCTTGGAGTTGTCGCCTACAATGAGGTCGTGCTTCTTGGTTTCTATCGCGGCCTTGAAGGAGGTCTTCTGTTCGGAGATCTGCTTCTTGGTGGTCTGCATCTCAGTCGGATCCACCGCGGCTCTGTAGCCTTGCAGCTCCTCTCCAGATATCACAGACTCTGCGAAGGCGGCTTCGCCTAACTCGCACTCATGAGCCTTCTTGTAGTCTCCGGATACGGTAATCATACCCTTAGGACCCGGAATCTTGAGCTTGTTGTAGATGTAGCACGCTCTTGCGTGAAACTTGTGGTAGGTGGGCCTGCCGAAGATGACGTGGTAGGAGCTCTTGAAGGGCACGACCTCAAACGTGATCATCTCTTCGCGGAAATTATTTGCATCGCCGAAGGCCACGGGAAGTCTGATGCTGCCGAAGGAATTTTCCTTTTTACCCGGAACCACACCATGAAATTCAGTGGTGCTGTGTTTGAGCTGTTCCTTGGTAAGGTTCATCCGCTCCGAGTCTCCAGGTACATGATGTTCGCTGGCTCCGCCGTCCATGAGGCACTTGGAGAAATCATACCCGTCAATGCGGGGACTTACAACCAAGGCATAGCACTCTTTCGGAATGACGGCATGGTGATCCTTCCTATCAAACGTACACGGAGTTTCCGACCACCTGACATACTGCGGCACAGCCGGAACTGTGGCGTTCAGGATCCGGAGAGCTGATTTGCTGGCGCGGATTGTTGGAGTTCCAAGGAAGGTGTGGTACGCGCCGCACTCTTTTTATCGAAGGGGTTGGGTTTAGCTGCGGATCCGGCTTTGGGGTCCGGCGAAGCATCGTCCTCGTCCATCGCCTCGGAACTGTCTTCCTCACTACAAGAAAAGTTGCCATGGCCGACGAAGTTGAAGTCGCGCCGTGGTTGCTGGTGTACCATGGCCGACGATTTTGGTCCCTCCGTGGTGCATGTCAAAACTTTTTTTTCTCGTTTTTGAGGCCACCTAGCCCGACGAAAGCGGCCAAAACGTGGCGTATGGTGGCCCGGGACGTGGTGCATCTCGAAATCTCGGGTTCGCCGGCCGAGTCAACGCAAATCCGCACCGCCGAGGGATGTAGGGCCCAGATGGCAGCCTCTCTGGCATTGTTTTTTTTCTACATCGCGCCATCTCGTTCAACGTTCTCCGATCGAGCCGTTTACGATGCAGGATCATGGGTCCCGCATGTCATCCTCTATGAACCAAAATTCTTTCTATTCTTGGATTTTTTTGACCCCCTGATTTCTGGCTACTTCCTTTTTCTTTTGATCCCTTGCCGCCTTGGAAACGTTGAGACCGCTGCTGCTAAATGGGACCCGCATGTCATCCTCTATGTGCAATCAACTTTCTTTTCTTGGAGTTTTTTTGGCACCTCAAATTTGGTCACTTGCCTTTTTCTTTCGATCCCCTGCCGCCTCTCAAACGGTGATACCGCTGCTGCTAACTGGGACCCGCATGTCATCCTCAATATACTATAAAACTTTCTTTTCCTGGATTATTTTTGGCACCTCAAATTTGGTCACTTGCCTTTTTCTTTCGATCCCCTGCCGCCTCTCAAACGGTGATACCGCTGCTGCTAAATGGGACCCGCATGTCATCCTCTATGTACTATAAAACTTTCTTTTCCTGGATTATTTTTGGCACCTCAAATTTGGTCACTTGCCTTTTTCTTTCGATCCCCTGCCGCCTCTCAAACGGTGATACCGCTGCTGCTAAATGGGACCCGCATGTCATCCTCTATGTACTATAAAACTTTCTTTTCTTGAATTATTTTTGGCACCTCATATTTGGTCACTTACCTTTTTCTTTCGATCCCCTGCCGCCTCTCAAACGGTGATACCGCTGCTGCTAAATGGGACCCGCATGTCATCCTCTATGTACTATAAAACTTTCTTTTCTTGGATTTTTTTGGCACCTCATATTTCGTCACTTGACTTTTTCTTTCGATCCCCTGCTGCCTCTCAAACGGTGATACCGCTGCTGCTAAATGGGACCCGCATGTCATCCTCTATGTACTATAAAACTTTCTTTTCTTGGATTTTTTTGGCACCTCATATTTGGTCACTTGACTTTTTCTTTCGATCCCTGCCGCCTCTCAAACGGTGATACCGCTGCTGCTAAATGGGACCCGCATGTCATCCTCTATGTACTATAAAACTTTCTTTTCTTGGATTTTTTTTGGCACCTCATATTTGGTCACTTGACTTTTTCTTTCGATCCCCTGCTGCCTCTCAAACGGTGATACCGCTGCTGCTAAATGGGACCCGCATGTCATCCTCTATGTACTATAAAACTTTCTTTTCTTGAATTATTTTTGGCTCCTCATATTTGGGCACTTGCCTTTTTCTTTCGATCTCATGCCACGTTTGAAACGTTGAGGAACCTGCTGGCTCATGGGACCCGCATGTCATCCTCTATGTGCTATAAAAGTTTCCTTTGTTGGATTTTTTTTCACCCTCTGATTTTTGGCTTGCCTTTTTCTTTTGATCCCCTGCCCCCTTTGAAACGTGAGTGTTGGCTCAAGGGACCCGCATGTCATCCTCTATGTCCATCAACTTTCTTTTCTTGGATTTTTTTCACCCCCTAATTACTAGCTACTTTCTTTTTCTTTTGATCTCAAGCCGCATTACAAACATTGAGACCGCTGCTGCAAAATGGGACCCACATGTCATCCTCTATGTACAATAAATCTTGGATTATTTTTGGCTCCTGATATTTGGTCACTTGCCTTTTCTTTCGATCTCATGCCGCCTTTGAAACGTTGAGTAAGCTGCTGGCTCATGGGTCCCGCATGTCATCCTCTACGAACAATAAAAGTTTCCTTTCTTGGAGTTATTTTTTACCCCTAATTTCTGGCTATTTGCCTTTTTCTTTTGATCCCCTGCCCCCGTTGAAACGATGAGGACGCTGTTGGCAGGTCGGTCCCACATGTCATCCTCTATGAACAATAAAAGTTTCCTTTGGTGGATTTATTTTTGACCCCTAATTAATTTCTGGCTATTTCCTTTATTTTTCTTTTGATCCCCTGCCGCCTTGGAATTGTTGAGAATGCTGCTGCCTCATTTTTCTTTTGGTCCTGTGCCGCCTTGGAAACGTTGAGACCGCTGCTACAAAATGGGACCCGCATGTCATCCTCTATGTACAATAAAGTTTCTTTTCTTGGATTATTTTTGGCTCCTGATATTATGTCACTTGCCTTTTTCTTTCGATCTCATGCCGACTTTGAAACGTTGAGGATGCTGCTGCCTCATGGGTCCCGCATGTCATCCTCTCAGAACGATAAATGTTTTCTTTTCTTGTATTTTTTTACCAACTGATTTTTGGCTTTTTTTATTTTCGATCCCCTGCCGCCTTTGAAACGTTGACTCCGCTGCTGGCTCATGGGTCCCCGATGTCAGCCTCCCCGTACAAGAAACATGTGATATTTTATTTTGCAGACAATAAACGTTGTATTTCGCTCTGAGCTATTGCAAACGGATAAATTAAATCTTTATATCTACATAAACAAACTTATATGTTGAATCTCCTTGTTTTTTGTTTTTGCGAAGCATAGGACTTTCCTGTTTTTTTTTTTGAGAAAAATCCGACCTTTCCTGTTTTGGAGTGGGCTGAAATTGTACGAGTCAAAAGGCCCAGCAGTATAGTTCGAAGGCCCAGATGTCCAGATACAGCCCAATTAAAATCTTTCTTTTCTTGGATTTTTTTCACACCCTGATTTCTGGCTACTTCATTTTTCTTTCGGTCCTGTGCCGCCTTGGAAGCGTTGAGACCGCTGCTACAAAATGGGACCCGCATGTCATCCTCTATGTACAATAAAGTTTCTTTTCTTGGATTATTTTTGGCTCCTGATATTATGTCACTTGACTTTTTCTTTCAATCTCATGCCGACTTTGAAACGTTGAGGAAGCTGCTGGCTCATGGGTCCCGCATGTCATCCTCTATGAACAATAAAAGTTTTCTTTGTTGGATTTATTTTTTCCCCTAATTTCTGGCTATTTGTCTTTTTCTTTTGATCCCCTGCCCCCTTTGAAACGATGACGACGCAGCTGGCAAGTCGGTCCCACATGTCATCCTCTATGAACAATAAAAGTTTCCTTTGATGGATTTATTTTTTACCCTAATTAATTTCTGGCTATTTCCTTTTTTATTTTGATCCCCTGCCGCCTTGAAATAGTTGAGGATGCTGCTGCCTCATGGGTCCCGCATGTCATCCTCTCAGAAAGGTAAATGTTTCTTTTCTTGAATTTGTTTACCAACTGATTTTTGGCTTATTTTTTCTTTCGATCTCCTGCCACCTTTAAAACGTTGACGACGCTGCTGGCTCATGGGTCCCCAATGTCAGCCTCCCCATACTGCAAATCCTCTTTCTGCAAAGGTTGTATTTCTAGATAGATAAGGTGGATTCGAATCTGCCATGGTTCAGGCAGCTCAGGTAAGCCTTCTTGCACTAATTAATGGAAGTAGTGTATCGCAAGGTCAAGACATGTGGCTCGGTGTAATGAATCTATATGAATCATGTTGTGGGTTCAATCTGATAGTTCTCTAACAGGTCAGCCAAAATAGAAATTAAGTTTTTTTCTAAAAGGGAAATGCAAATTAAGATGAACACAAACATTAGTTATCATAATAGCTGATCATACATACATACTTGCTAAGAGCAAAAGCTTGCCAGAGTTTTACCACCCATACAATTAATTAGCAGTTCAGATAAGATAACCTTATATAAGTATAACTACAAATGCATTTGCTAAGGGCTCATGGGACAACAGAACTAGACAACCGCGAACTTTATGACCAGCATGTCACAGCGGCATCGAAAGATCTTGACCTTCAACTTTGATCCAATGCGAAGTTTGGCACCGTCAATGAACTTTTTCCACCTGGAAGTAACAGCCAAGCGGCCATCTGTGGGACTGACAGAGTACCGTCCCTCCACGGTGAGACCTTCACTCTCCATGACGAGGGATATCTTGCCCCTTCGGCCAGCATTGAGATCCTTGGAGATACTTTTAGGCAATTTCTGATTCAAAGCAAGAGATACCACCAAAAATTAGTCAATGGCACCAATGCACTGAACCATGTGAGACTTTGAGCAGAGAAGACATCAAGATAAGAGCAGTTATGCTGTCATATACTCACGAACATAGCCTTCAGATGCGTCCTGGTCACCACACGGGTGGCCACAGCAATGAGCTGAGACCTCGGTGATCTGGCTGGGGCAGGTGCATGAGCCTGGGCTGGTACACGAGCTGGTGCTGATGCAGGAGACTGCTGGGCAGGTGCAGTAAACGGTGCCTCTAGAGGAACCGGTGCTGATGCAGGAGACTGTTGGGCAGGTGCAGTAAACGGTGCAGCTAGAGGAACCAGTGCTGATGCAGGAGCCTGCTGGGCATGTGTAGTATATGGGGCCTCTACAGGAACCAATGCTGATGTAGGGGACTGCTGGGTAGATGCAGTAAACGGAGCTGGTACAGGAACCGGTGCTGATGCAGGAGAGTGGGAAGCCGGTGCCGGTGCTGGTGTGGTTGCCCTTTGTGACATCCGCTCCTGTTCCATCAGGGGATCTGCAGCTTTGATCATGTTAAACCCAGCAAGCTAGAACAGAGGGAATGGTTTAGAACAACTGCTCAGAATGCAGTTATCAAAAGATATGAGTAGAAAAAAGTTACATATTATATATTTGGAAGTGTCTCCAACTCTGTAAGCAGTTACGTATATCTGCCCGTTTGAGTTTCTGATCCTCAGCTCGTCGCCCTTCTTCAGACCGTAGTCAAAAGCAAACTTTCTCCAATCATGTCCATACAAATATGTGATGGCCTGCGTCTTGTAGACATACACCTCATAGACCGTGTAGGTGTTCATCAATTTGCCATTGCCATGCATAGTGAAAGATCCTTCATGCGGACACATCTGGTTAATCATTGGACGAAGTTCACAAGGTACAGTCTGCATGTGAAAATTGATACAAATGTAAGAAGCAGGAAGACTAAAAACAAGACTTTACTATATGCCAATTCATGCTAAACCACTGAGAATACATACCTGTAACTCTGTGAAGGAGCTACTAGAAAGGTAGATAGAGCCATAGGAGGTGTTATATGCGGGGTATGTACATGGGCCCGCCATATTCCCGCAAGCTCGGCATCGGGATGGTGAAGGAAACATGGGAGGTACTACTGGTGCGTAGCGCTGAACGTAAGTGGAAGAATTAGGTTGTGTAAAGTGCATAGTTCAGAGCAATGCAAATGTTGACAAGCAAGTGCATAACACTATGTTACAAACTGAACAGTGAAAAATTAGTGTATGATGAATATAAGCATGCTAATTTGGTGTTTCCGAATTCCAAAAAGCATTAGACAGAGCCAGTGATAATATCAGACATAAATCATGGCATGTATATGTGGCTTAAGAAAATATACCCGAACCCTTGGATGGTTACGGCCCGGCTGATCCTTGGACTTGAGCTTATATAAGCATCCAGAAGGTGGGGCTGACAGTAACTTGGTGGCAGCCTCTGCAGATGCCTCATCAGCAGCAGTTGCAATCCTTTTGACCAATGAAGGCTTAGCAGTTTCAGTCTGCATATAAAAATTGAAGAGCAACAGACATCAGCAGTGATATATAAAATGAATCTATGAGACACTGATGCATATAGTGCTGGATGTAAGTGGAAGAATAGGTGTGTGTGTTTCTGAACTATTGGTAAGCATTAGACAAAGCCGGCAATAAACAGACAAAAATCAAATCATGTATGAGGATTAAGAAAATATACCTGCTTACTGAAAAGGGTACCACCCAGCTGGCCCGTGGCCTTGTGCTTGAGGAGGTTTTCAGAAGATGGTGGCAGCACCATCGTCTTCACAGCAGCCTCATCAGGATCATTTTTTATCCATTTGAGTAGAGGAACAGAAGTTTCATCCTGCATATGAATAGCAACAGAACTCATCATTGATATTTAATAAATCTATGAGATAGACTGATGCAAATAGTGCGGGTGTAAGTGGAAGAATAGGGTTGTGCATAGAGAACAGTTGACAACAATGCAAATGATTACAAAAGAAGCCAATGGAAATCAACAGTTTATATACTGGATGAGACAGACTGAAAAGTGAAAAATTAGTGTATGATGATTGTAAGCAAACGCAGTGTTTCTGAACTTTTGGTAAGCATTAGACAAAGCCAACAGTAATTAAACAGATAATAATGAAATCATGTATGTGGATTAAGAAAATATACCAGATTCATTAAAAGGTCACCACCCAGCTGGCCCATGGCCTCGTGCTTGTAGAGGTTTTCGGAAGATGGTGCCGGCACCATCGTCCTCACAGCAGCCTCATTAGCCCCATTTTGCATCCACTTGAGTAAAGGCGCAGCAGTTTCAGCCTGCATAAGAATGGGAACAGATCTCAGCAGTGATATTGAATGACTCTGAGACAGACTGATGCATATAGTGCTAGATGTAAGTGGAAGGGTATGGCCGTGTATGGACAACAGTTCACAACAATGCAAGGGTGTGTTCGGTTCTGAAACAGCGTGGAATGGAATGGAATGGTTCCATTTCAGAGGAATGGAATGGTTACATTTTTGTTCGGTTGGGAAAAATGGAGAGCAGAAGAGATCGAGGTTAAACTAACCAATTGTCTCAAAATTGTAATTAACAATTGCAAATGACATTTTAATCTCAAAGTCGTAATTAACAGCGCCTAATGGTGCTCTTTTAATCTAAAAATCGAAATTAACATCATTTTATGTTGGGTTAGGGGAACTGGAGTAGATGAACATTACTGTATGATGATTGTAAGCAAACGAATTTGGTGTTTCTAAACTTTTGGCTTCGAGATCTTATGGGTTTCAACTCTAGCCTACCCCAACTTGTTTGGGACTGAAAGGCTTGGTTGTTGTTGTTGTTGTTGTAAACTTTTGGCAAGCATAGAAAAAACCGACAATAAACAGAGAAAAATCAAGGCATGTTTTGTGGATTAAGAAAATATACCATATTCATTAAAAGATCACCACCCAGCTGGTGCGTGGCCTTGTGCTTGTAGAGGCATTTAGAAGATGGGGGCGGCATCAACATACTGGCAGCCTGATCAGCCGCAGTTTTGATCTTCCTTTTGAGTAAAGGCCCTAAAGTTTCAGTCTGCATATGAATAGCAAAACAAAAGGCAGACCTCAGCAGTGATATTGAATTACTGTATGAGATAGACTGATGCATATAGTGGATGCTCTTAGCCTTTTGCAGCGTGAACACTAGCTATGGACAGACAAAAAAACTAGTTAACTCAGCTTTGTCTAGATATGAATGTACTACCACCATCCAAAAGCTTAAGCCTTATTTATTTTTGAGAAATCAAAACAAGCAAAGTTTGACCAAAATTTTAGAACATTCTATCAACAAATATAATACTGTGTAGATACCGTAGGAAAATATATTTTATTATCTATTTAATGATATTAATTTTGTATTTTGCATGTTACTGATTTTTGGTAAAAGCTTAGTCAAACATGGTATAGTTTGACTTTCTAAAAATAATATAAGCCCAAAGCTTTGGGATGGAGGCAGTAGTATCTAGAGCTAAAACACATCTAGATACATCCGTATCTACAGATAGTTGAGTCAATTAATTTGGATCTGAGGGAGTATCAGATTCAGACTACATCATGGTAAGTTGGTTAAAAAAATTACCCCTGGGCGGTCCCTGCCCAGCTCGGCAGTGGCATTTCGCTTCTTGTGCTGCAGATCGGGCCATGCTCCTGCAGCAGGTGGGGCGCTATTCTCGTTCCCCATAGCCTCAGCACGGAACCTGGAGGTACCAACCTGATACAGAGAATATAGAGCATGGTGTCACAGAGGCTTTACGCACAAACAGCTGAAGACATGTGCTACTTTAAGCATATTCCAGAACAGGAACAGATTGAGGATGCAGAGACCAGAGAGACACTTAAAAGGTAAAGAGTGGATAAGCAAACGGAGTACCTGCTTCGCGGGGCTGGGGACGCAGCTCAGGCTCAGCCAACTGCCCACATGCGTGGTGGCCTTACGCTCCATTGCCCCCACCGCCGAGGTCTTGCCTTTCCTGTACAAGCTGACAAAAGATACAGTGAGGATCAGCAGAAACTACAAAGGTTGCAAATGTCGACAAATAAAGGAAGAACACCCCAATCCAAGCAAAGGTAGCCCCCGCCCCCCACCCCCATCAATCACTCCCAGCTCGAGGGTGACCAGAAAGACACCCCTTTGCCCAGAATAGGAAAGAGATGCGCAAGATATCGAGGAGAGGAAAAAAGAACCGATCTCGAGAAAGGAGAGAACATTACTAGTCCTACCTAATCCGCTTGGGCTAGATGCAGCTTGCCCCTCCAAGCTGGATGCCTGGACGGTGGAGGCGAAAGGAGGGGATCGAGCTAGCGGCTTGCATCCGTCGGCAATCGGCACTCGATCGGGAGAGAAGGGGTGCTACATAAAGGGGAGGGGTAACATATTTTATTACACAGTGAACTTACTGATGTGACTAGTCATTACATGTCTCACTGAAACTAGGGCCCATAGTGTGGCACCCCAAATTTACTTGAAGCTGCCCGGCGGGACGCATTGGCGCGTCAAGAAACCCCCGAATTGTAGCGGGGAAATGAAACATTTCACAAAAATTCGAAATTCAAGCACACCGCCACGCGCCAAGCACGCGGCTGTTCCTTCCTCTTCCTCGGTTCCTCCTCCCCTATCCGAAAAAACCCCAAATCCCAAGCTCAAACCAAAAAAAAAACAAAAAACAAATCCCCTGGCCGCCATGCATGTCCTCGTTAACCCGCTGGAGATCGTTCCCGGACGATGCGGACCACCCGCCCTGAGATCCAGAATTCCGTCCACCTCGAGGCACTGCGTGCTGTCTCGCAGCAGCGGCTTGAGGGCGCTGAAGAGGAAGTTCCGCCGGAAAGTGCTCATGGCAACCGTGCAAGCTCACCGGCGTGCTGTATCCCGAGAGGAACTGGTCAAAGCTTTGCTATTCGCCACACAAAAAAAATTGCGGGCCAAGATCTGGTCAAAGCTTCGTCGATGGCTTGCCGCGAGAGGCTTGGAGTCCAGAGTCAATAAACTAGCTGCTCGAGGACTTGGGCGGTTTACACGGATTCATATTAACTGACTCAAGTTTGTTAGTCTAGTTAACAAATGCATCTAGATACATCCATATCTAGACAGAATTGAGTCCATTAATATGAATCAGAGGGGAGTACCTGAAAGTGTTTCATGCTACCAACTAATGCGCTGGCAGGAATCGCTGTAGAAGTAATTGTGCTACTACTTGTACGATGAACTGATTGTGTGGGTGTCGAATTTTGCAACGCGATCATCCACTGAATGCTTAATCTAGCGCCAAAGGCGTACAAATCATAACATACTACAGCACCAGAACATAAGAGTACGAATCATAAAGTAGCTCAACATTTTGCATCAGGGCTGGGTGGTCCTGAGACTACCGGGACGCCCCTGATGATCTCCGGGTGTGCATCCTCTTCAACGCAAAGCTGTGTACTCGGTCCACGGCCTCCTTCTGTAGGCTGGATAATCTCAGGTGCAGGACCTTCGTCTATGAGAGGCTCGTCATCAGTACCATCCACAGGTGCATCAGGGCTGGGTGGTCTTGAGACTACCCGGACGCCCGTGATGATCTCCGGGCGTGCATCCACTTCAACGCAAAGCTGTGTACTCGGTCCACGGCCTCCTTCTGTAGGCTGGATAATCTCAGGTGCAGGACCTTCGTCTATGAAAGGCTCGTCATCAGTACCATCCACAGGTGCATCAAACTGAGATTCATCTTCAAATCTCCCATCAAACTGAGAGACCTCTTTAACTCTATGCTTCTGCAATTAGTACATCAACCGATTAGACAAACATCTAAGGGATGCAACCTGAACAAATGCCGTTTTACATATTTACCTTCTCATCTGGCACAGCACATGTCCCAGAGCTGAAACCCGTTTCCTGAAGCAAGCGCTTTTTCTCTCCTTCCCGTCCATCCATCTGCAACAAGTTAAATTTGAGTACAGAACCTTGCACAGCAATGCAAACTATTGATTGAAACAGCGGCAGCATCAATATAAATAATTAACTACATATGCCAGCACACATACAGTGTGAGCAAGATCTGCTTCTCCTGCTAAAGGATCATTATATGGTTCACCATGCTAAACCCGCCTAACATATGTGCGGTCCATCCCAAAAATGTGTAAATGATCTGCCACTACAGGGTGAGGCCTCTTCTCACCATTCATACATGTGCAGCGCGGGCAATACACGTCCAGGTTGTGACCATCATGAGCTCTAATAAACCCCATAAAGGGTTGAACACCATTTATATATGAAGGGGAACATAAGTGTCCATGCAGTTTCCAAGTTCTGTCCATCTGTTTAATTATGAGATACAGTGGTTGGTGATTAATTTAAGGCGAAGTAGGAAATGTATATCCATCGAGTACAAAACTATACTACATGATTATGCATTTCAGCAATCATGTCGAGTACAAAACAAAAAATGCCCATCGACATTTTAGCAAACAGATCGTGTACAAAACTCTGCCATGGCATTTCAGCAAATTAACGGATCGAGTGCAGAACTGACTCTATATGCCCACGCAAATGAACAAATTGATCGATGACAAATCGAGCGGAAAACTATAAAGTGCCAATTAGTTCGAGCATACTGACGAATTTTTTTAGCAGCATCAAGAAAATATAAATCGTTAGGCTGTCTTGCCCGATACATGATTGAGCTAGAGATAGCAGCCCTACCGTGGATCAACTTGACCGCCGGTGCGTCTCGAGAAGAACGACGGGGAGGGGAAGCTTCTTCTTCGCACGGACGGGACGGGGAGGGGAAGCTCTTCGCACGGACGGGGATAAGTTGTGTACGGGTGGGTGGGGGGTCATGCGGCCGGGCCGCCGGGGTGATAATTAAGGTTGGTAGGTGGCGTTTAATGGAGTTGCGTGTGTAATTTGCCGTGCACAAGGTTGAGGAATAGGCGGTTCCCTTTGCCGCGCGCACAATTCAAACTATCCCGCCCATGTAGTTTAAATTCGCCATATTTTCGTTAAATCGACATAAAGTCATGTGAGTGGGGGAAAATTAGCAAAGTTGCTTGAAAAATAGTAAAACTCTGGAATTATCCTTTAAATATGCTCTACTTCGTGTGAAAATCGGGGTGTGGAAGCATGTTGAGCTGTTTTATTTGTACTTTCTTCATTAAAACTCCCATTTTATGCACTTTGGATGGAAAGAAATCATTTGTACATAAATTTTGACAACGCCATTTGCAAACACTAATTGTTTACATGCCAAGATGCACCCATCCACCAAATATATATGTGGCAAAAGTTTATCACAATCTAGCAGATATGCATAATTAGTGAGGGACCCCTTTTGATTTTGTGCAATTTCCACTAATTAGGTAGAGATCGAGAAGGGTTAATTAATTAGGCCATGTTAGGGGTTATGTGTTTTAATAGGTTGTGTGGATTCAAATACAACTTCTTTATTTGTGTGCTATGATTAATCAAAACTAGATCGATCGACTGCGCACACATTATTAGAGGCGCATGCCTTTGCGCACAAAGTGCATGTGTGTGTTGTTGGCCACCAACGAGAGAGAGAGAGAGAGAGAGAGAGAGAGGTAGAGAGAGCTACATACGAGAGAGCGATTGAAATCCCCAAATTAAACACATATATATGCATGGCACATTTAATTTAATTAGAGGACCGCGAGGCACCCCTGGCCTGCTTGATGCATAATTAAGTGTCATTGGCCTATATATATAGGGTTTAATTAGGGTTTAGGGTTTAGGGTTAGGAGGTTAGGGTTTAGGGTTTAATGTTTATGGTGTTTAGGGTTTAGGGATTAGGGATTAGGGTTTATTTAGGGTTTAAGGTTTAGGGATCATCGATCGAGTGCGCACACACACATTATTAGAGGCACACGCGCCTTTGCGCATAAAGTGCATGCGTATATGTGTGTGTTTTTTGGCCACCAACGAGATGATCGAGAGAGAGAGATTGAAATCCCCCAAGAATATGTTCAAATATATATTAAAATATATGCACGAATTAATGCATGCATGGTAGGCCATGCATGCACACTAATTATATATATATTATGAGGAAACTTAATCAAATGTGTTTTCATTCGAGAGAACTTGTCAAAATTCAAGTTAATTAATTTATCATCGATAATTATATAATTAATTAATGAATCTCAGGGAGATGTTATACAACATATGATCGATATATAGGCCATGTATATATTAATTGGTTTTAATCTACCGTTTTTGCTAGCTAGCTGCATGCTATATATAGAGCATGTTTTTATTAGATCGGGTTATAGCTAGTATAGTTTAGGGTTATGTGTTTTAATTAACTAGGGTTTGATTAGCTAGGGGTTAGTTATATATATATGGTTTAGGGTTAATGCATGTCACATTTAATTTAACTAGAGGACCGCGAGGCACCCCTGGCCTGCTTGATGCACAATTAAGTGTCGTTGGCCTATATATATAGGGTTTAATTAGGGTTTAGGGTTAGCTAGCTGGGTTTAGGGTTTAGTGTTTTGGGTGTTTAGCTAGGGTCTAGGGTTTAGGGTTTAGTGTTTACTGTGTTTAGAGGGTCTAGGGTTTAGTGTTTAGGGTGTTTAGGGTCTAGGGTTTAGGGTCTAGTGTTTAGGGTCTATGGTTTAGGGTTTAATTAGTGTTTAGGGTGTTTAGGGTTTAGGGTTTAGTGTTTACGGTGTTTAGGGTCTAGGGTTTAGGGTTTAGTGTTTAGGGTCTAGGGTTTAGGGTTTAATTAGTGTTTAGGGTGTTTATAGGGTTTAGGGTTTAGGGTTTAGGGTTTAGGGTTTAGGGTTTAGGGTTTAGGGTTTAGGGTTTAGGGTTTAGGGTTTAGGGTTTATGGTTTAGGGTTTACGGTGTTTAGGGTCTAGGGTTTAGGGTTTAGTGTTTAGGGTGTTTAGGGTCTAGGGTTTAGTGTGTTTAGGGTGTTTAGGGTTTAGGGGATTAGGGATTAGGGTTTTAGGGTTGTTTAAGGTTTAGGGATCATCGATCGAGTGCGCACACACATTATTAGAGGCACACGCGCCTTTGCGCATAAAGTGCATGCGTATATGTGTGTGTTTTTTGGCCACCAACGACATATAGATGATCGAGAGAGAGAGATTGAAATCCCCAAGAATATGTTCAAATATATATTAAAATATATGCACGAATTAATGCATGCATGGTAGGCCATGCATGCACACTAATTATATATATATTATGAGGAAACTTAATCAAATGTGTTTTCATTCGAGAGAACTTGTCAAAATTCAAGTTAATTAATTTATCATCGATAATTATATAATTAATTAATGAATCTCAGGGAGATGTTATACAACATATGATCGATATATAGGCCATGTATATATTAATTGGTTTTAATCTACCGTTTTTGCTAGCTAGCTGCATGCTATATATAGAGCATGTTTTTATTAGATCGGGTTATAGCTAGTATAGTTTAGGGTTATGTGTTTTAATTAACTAGGGTTTGATTAGCTAGGGGTTAGTTATATATATATGGTTTAGGGTTAATGCATGTCACATTTAATTTAACTAGAGGACCGCGAGGCACCCCTGGCCTGCTTGATGCACAATTAAGTGTCGTTGGCCTATATATATAGGGTTTAATTAGGGTTTAGGGTTAGCTAGCTGGGTTTAGGGTTTAGTGTTTTGGGTGTTTAGCTAGGGTCTAGGGTTTAGGGTTTAGTGTTTACTGTGTTTAGGGTCTAGGGTTTAGTGTTTAGGGTGTTTAGGGTCTAGGGTTTAGGGTCTAGTGTTTAGGGTCTATGGTTTAGGGTTTAATTAGTGTTTAGGGTGTTTAGGGTTTAGGGTTTAGTGTTTACGGTGTTTAGGGTCTAGGGTTTAGGGTTTAGTGTTTAGGGTCTAGGGTTTAGGTTTTAATTAGTGTTTAGGGTGTTTATAGGGTTTAGGGTTTAGTGTTTAGGGTTTAGGGTTTAGGGTTTAGGGTTTAGGGTTTAGGGTTTAGGGTTTAGGGTTTATGGTTTAGGGTTTACGGTGTTTAGGGTCTAGGGTTTAGGGTTTAGTGTTTAGGGTGTTTAGGGTCTAGGGTTTAGTGTGTTTAGGGTGTTTAGGGTTTAGGGGATTAGGGATTAGGGTTTTAGGGTTGTTTAAGGTTTAGGGATCATCGATCGAGTGCGCACACACATTATTAGAGGCACCCGCCTTTACGCATCAAGTGCATGCGTATATATGTGTGTTTTTTGGGCCACCAACGATATATAGATGATCGAGAGAGAGAGAGATTGAAATCCCCAAGAATATGTTCAAATATACATTAAAATATATGCACGAATGCATTGTAGGCCATGCATGCACACTAATTATATATATATTATGAGGCAACTTAATCAAATGTGTTTTCATTCGAGAGAACTTGTCAAAGTTCAAGTTAATTAATTTATCACGATAATTATATAATTAATTAATGATTCTCAGGGATATGTTATACAACATGATCGATATAGGCCATGTATATTTTAATTGGTGTTAATCTACGGTTTGCTAGCTAGCTGCTATATATAGAGCATGTTTTTATTAGATCGGGTTATAGCTAGCTAGTATAGTTTAGGGTTATGTGTGTTAATTAAGTAGGGTTGATTAGCTAGGGTTAGTTACATATATATGGTTTAGGGTTAATGCATGGCACATTTAATTTTATTAGAGGATCACGAGGCACCCATGACCCACTCGATCGATGCACAATTAAGTGTCGTTGGCCTATACATAGGGTTTAATTGGGGTTTAGGATTAGCTAGGGTTTAGGGTTAGGGTTAGGGTACGTTTAGGGTCTAGGGTTTAGGGTTTAGTGTTTAGGGTTTAGGGATTAGGGATTTAAGGTTTTAGGGTTGTTTAAGGTTTAGGGATCATCGATCGAGTGCGCACACACATTATTAGAGGCACCCGCGCCTTTACGCATAAATTGCATGCATATATATGTGTGTTTTTTGGGCCACCAACGATATATAGATGATCGAGAGAGAGAGAGATTGAAATCCCCAAGAATATGTTCAAATATACATTAAAATATATGCACGAATGCATTGTAGGCCATGCATGCACACTAATTATATATATATTATGAGGCAACTTAATCAAATGTGTTTTCATTCGAGAGAACTTGTCAAAGTTCAAGTTAATTAATTTATCACGATAATTATATAATTAATTAATGAATCTCAGGGATATGTTATGCAACATGATCGATATAGGCCATGTATATTTTAATTGGTGTTAATCTACGGTTTGCTAGCTAGCTGCTATATATAGAGCATGTTTTTATTAGATCGGGTTATAGCTAGCTAGTATAGTTTAGGGTTATGTGTTTTAATTAAGTAGGGTTGATTAGCTAGGGTTAGTTACATATATATGGTTTAGGGTTAATGCACGGCACATTTAATTTTATTAGAGGATCACGAGGCACCCATGACCCGCTCGATCGATGCACAATTAAGTGTCGTTGGCCTATACAGAGGGTTTAATTGGGGTTTAGGATTAGCTAGGGTTTAGGGTTAGGGTTAGGGTTAGGGTATGTTTAGGGTCTAGGGTTTAGGGTTTAGTGTTTAGGGTGTTTAGGGTTTAGGGATTAGGGATTTTAAGGTTTTAGGGTTGTTTAAGGTTTAGGGATCATCGATCGAGTGCGCACACACATTATTAGAGGCACCCGCGCCTTTACGCATAAATTGCATGCATATATATGTGTGTTTTTTGGGCCACCAACGATATATAGATGATCGAGAGAGAGAGAGAGATTGAAATCCCCAAGAATATGTTCAAATATACATTAAAATATATGCACGAATGCATTGTAGGCCATGCATGCACACTAATTATATATATATATATTATGAGGCAACTTAATCAAATGTGTTTTCATTCGAGAGAACTTGTCAAAGTTCAAGTTAATTAATTTATCACGATAATTATATAATTAATTAATGAATCTCAGGGATATGTTATACAACATGATCGATATAGGCCATGTATATTTTAATTGGTGTTAATCTACGGTTTGCTAGCTAGCTGCTATATATAGAGCATGTTTTTATTAGATCGGGTTATATCTAGTATAGTTTAGGGTTATGTGTTTTAATTAAGTAGGGTTGATTAGCTAGGGTTAGTTACATATATATGGTTTATGGTTAATGCATGGCACATTTAATTTTATTAGAGGATCACGAGGCACCCATGACCCGCTCGATCGATGCACAATTAAGTGTCGTTGGCCTATACATAGGGTTTAATTGGGGTTTAGGATTAGCTAGGGTTTAGGGTTAGGGTTAGGGTTAGGGTACGTTTAGGGTCTAGGGTTTAGGGTTTAGTGTTTAGGGTGTTTAGGGTTTAGGGATTAGGGATTTAGGGGTTTTAGGGTTGTTTAAGGTTTAGGGATCATCGATCGAGTGCGCACACACATTATTAGAGGCACCCGCGCCTTTACGCATAAATTGCATGCATATATATATATGTGTGTTTTTTGGCCACCAACGATATATAGATGATCGAGAGAGAGAGATTGAAATCCCCAAGAATATGTTCAAATATACATTAAAATATATGCACGAATGCATGGTAGGCCATGCATGCACACTAATTATATATATATATTATGAGGCAACTTAATCAAATGTGTTTTCATTCGAGAGAACTTGTCAAAATTAAAGTTAATTAATTTATCACGATAATTATATAATTAATTAATGAATCTCAGGGATATGTTATACAACATGATCGATATAGGCCATGTATATATTAATTGGTGTTAATCTACGGTTTGCTAGCTAGCTGCTATATATAGAGCATGTTTTTATTAGATCGGGTTATAGCTAGTATAGTTTAGGGTTATGTGTTTTCATTAAGTAGGGTTGATTAGCTATGGTTAGTTACATATATATGGTTTAGGGTTAATGCATGGCACATTTAATTTAATTAGAGGACCGCGAGGCACCCCTGGCCTGCTTGATGCACAATTAAGTGTCGTTGGCCTATATATAGGGTTTAATTAGGGTTTAGGGTTAGGGTTAGGGTTTAGGGTCTAGGGTTTAGTGTTTAGGGTGTTTAGGGTTTAGGGATTAGGGATTAGGGTTTCAGGGTTGTATAAGGTTTAGGGATCATCGATCGAGTGCGCACACACATTATTAGAGGCACCCGCGCCTTTGCGCATAAAGTGCATGCGTATAGTTTAGGGTTATTTGTTTTAATTAAGTAGGGTTTGATCAGCTAGGGTTAGTTACATATATATGGTTTAGGGTTAATGCATGGCACATTACATATAGTTTAAATCTCAAGAATGTTTATACATGATAGGCCATATGTGCAAAGGAATTTTTTTCCTCGTGAACTTGTCAAAATTCAAGTTTATCAGTGCCAATGGAAACTAGTCCAAAAAATTACATAGAGGACCAAAAGTACTAGACAATAACTAATAGAACCTGCAACTTTACAAAAAGGACCCCAAAACATATAGAAGAAAATCAATCGAGTCCTTCTCGACCGCACATCAGATCTCTGCTCCGCATCCTTTCCAGCAACTCCGTCGCCGGGGACGCACCACTTGGGACGGTGTCGCCGGTAGTCGCCAGGACGAAGGAGAAGAAGGGCCTCAGCAACGGCATATTGGCTCTGAGAAGGGTCGCTGAAAGTCCAAGATGTGCACGGGCAAGACGGATGACGCCGTCGTATGCCCCGAGCTTGTGAACTTTAGCAGCTTGACTTCCCCATTGGCCAGATCTGAAGCACTGACCAAAGCAAGCCTCACCGTTAGCGCCATCACATTGATGGCACCAGATCGGGGTTTGGCCGGCAAGATCCGCCAGATTCACCATAGGCCAGATCTGAAGCCGATGACGAGATCCCCGACTCCATTGCGCCATTCTGCTCATGGGAAACACTGGATCTAAGCTTACAACAACACTAACTCCCTCGGATCCAAATTAGCTGACTCAACTTTGCTTATCTAAATATGGATGTATCCACACATGTTTTTACTCTAGATACATACACGTCTAAGGAAAGTTGAATCAATTAATTTAGTTCGGAGGGTGTACAATATACAGAGAGAAGTCGGCCTCGTCTCCGGCCGGCGAGGCCGCCGGAGAGAAGGGGGAGAGGAGCCGGGGGAGTGGGAGAGACTCGAGAGAGAAAGAGAAGAGGAAGAAATGAGAGCTCCCTGGGGAAGAACATTATTTTTGTCGTTCTGCTCGTACTGTAGCTTGAAACTGAAAATTTCGGCCACGCGCCAAATCATCCCGCCGCATCCATTCGAAAATCCCGTGACCAGTTTTACCCTTTTAACCCTGGTCCGGAAGCTACAACCCACCGACCATGGAGGGCTCATTCGGTAACAATGAAATATCTTGCCTAGATCCCGAACCCTCCCCACAGGCCCACACCCACCCACCAACCATTCGCCCCATTAGCTCAAAAATACTCTCACACGCCAAAGCTCTGACTCTCTACAGTACTAGATCTGCTTCGCCGCCGGCATACTCCTCCACAGCGTAGCCTTGATCGTGTTGGCTGTCCACCCACCTGATCCGCTCCCCCGCCGCCCTCGTCACCGACGGATCTGCTTCACCGCCGACCTCGCCACCGACGGATCTGCTTCACCGCCGACCTCGCCACCGACGGATCTGCTTCACCGCCGACCTCGCCACCGACTACCTCGCCGCAGCGGCTGTATCAACTTCACCGAATACCTTGCCAGCCAACCAGATCTGCTTCACTAACGCCCGCTTCTACTGAAACATGGTCGATTCATCGTCTCCCGCGTTCGCCGCCGCTGGAATGCAAGTTGCCGCCCCCGTCCACCCCGCCGCAGCTTGGTTAGTACGCTGGCCCGTTAGATCGCGGTGTTTCTTTAGCCATGTTTTGTGTAGTTATTTGCAGATCTCATATGCCGTTAACTTTCTTGATGTG
The DNA here is from genome assembly GCA_030979885.1 of Lolium multiflorum. Classification (NCBI taxonomy): domain Eukaryota; kingdom Viridiplantae; phylum Streptophyta; class Magnoliopsida; order Poales; family Poaceae; genus Lolium; species Lolium multiflorum. The sequence continues at coordinate 145,670,709 of CM061751.1, read as the reverse complement.
TTGCTTCGCATGAAGTTTGTTTAAATGTTGTACAGTACAAAAGCATTATCCGGTCGCTACCATCCTGTTCATTCTACTGACACCTGTGTGCATCCACATATTTATAGCCTTGTACCCATTCATTTGCTGCCAACTGTTTTTGTACTGCATGCTATTGTCGCACTGCTTTTATAGTCGTGCTATGGGCATTTCCAATCTGCTTGTTCTTATACCACGTCATTAGCTCACCGCTAGCTGTTTTCTCGTGTCTGCTATTCTCACACTGCTTTTATAATCATGCTATGTGCATTTCCAATCTGCTTGCTCTTATACCTCGTCTTTAGCTTATATAGTTATTGCTGCGTGCATGTCTGGTCTTTGTATTATCGTAGACTGACTTGTCAATGTTATTTTTCCTTGGGATTGATCATGCGAACCACTTATTAGAACATCCAACATTAACAGCGGGGACGCTAGGTAAGGTTGGAATCTGAGTTCGTGGTTGGTAATTTTGGCAGTTTACTTCCGTTATTATCTATAACCTATATGCATTGTTCCTTATGCAAGAGATTAACACTTGGAACCCTGCCATAGCAATGCCATTCATGCTTTACTATGTTTCTGCCTATTTGATATGCTTGTCTTGGAGAAACTTCGAGGGTGATTTGAACCTGACATTTGGTCATTCTTAATGCCAGTTTACTTTATGTGTAAAACCTTGGCATTACCCTACTCTAAATCTGAATGTCTGAAATTCGTATCTCATGCAAAGCAACATCTAGTTGGTTTTAATTTGATATCTGGTAACTATTGGCTTATTCATTTGGCAGCTCAAGTTTTTTGTTATTTGAAACCAGCTGACTTGGTCTTAAATGTGATATCTAAACACAGATTAAGGACAATGGAGCAGGAGGATTAGCATTTCACTTGATGGCTGAACCTAAAATGATAGGCATGTTGACCACGACTAGTGCACGCAAGAGAAGGACCTGCAGTGAGCCAGTATGTGCTTAGTACATGCATCTTATCTTATCTTGTGCTTATTTCTGCTACATGCTGTTATCTGATCTCTACATTGCGTAATACATGTTTGAATAGTTAATTGTTGTAACTATGTTTACAATGTTACCAGAATGCTGTTTTAATGAAGCAGTCATCATTAGAAGATAGTCGCCAAAAAAGGATCTGTAGCGACCCTGTGCAACATTATGATGTAAGTTTGTGCTTAGTACAAGTTCCATACATGTCTTATTTATGCAACTTGTTATTATCTTATATCTACATTGCATAATAAATGTTTGCATAGTTCATCGTTTAACTCTTTTTGCATTATTATCAGAATGCAGTTGTGATGAAGCAATCTTCATTACCAGTGAGGCCCACAAAAAGTTCTGATCTTTCTTCTGATGCATCTTCTCATAGCCGTCAACCTAGACCATTTCTTTCATCAGACAGTAAATATCTCAAGGCTGTACTTTATAAAAGACATGGTATTGCTGCTTTAAGATCTGTAGCTGATATGTTGACAAAGAGTACACAAGATTCAATCAAGGCGATTGCCAAATGTCAACGTGTTATTGATGATGCTAATAGAAGTCCTCAATGATTCTATGTAATTTTTTTATTTGGGCACATTAATTGCCTTGTAATTTTCCTATTTGTTTTATTTGTGTATGTAATTGTGTGTATCATTGAAATCAGATTTTAGGCTCATGAAATTTAATGCAAGTTGACTAGTCAAACAAGTAGGGCCCTACAACAGATTGGGCCGGCCCACTTACAGTAGTGTGGGACCCACTTTCATTTTGGGCCGGCCCACTTCTTTAGTAGGCCGGCCCGGTTACACGATAATGGGCTCCACATGCTTATTGGGCCGGCCCACTTGCTCTATGGTGGTCCCACATGGTATGGCCGGCCCTTTAATAGGAAGGTGGGACCCACCTGTGTTTTGACCGTCTTGTTGGGCCGGCCCACTTTCTAGATGGTGGACCCCACATACCAAATGGGCGGCCCACTTTCTATATGGTGGACCCCACACACCAAATGGGCCGGCCCTTTAATAGGATGGTGGGACCCACCTGTGTTTTGGCCCGGCCCACTATCTCGTTGGGCCGGCCCACTCTACATGGTGGACCCACATACCAAATGGGCCGGCCCATTAACAGGAATGTGGGACCCACATGTGTTTTTGGCCCGGCCCACTATCTTGGTGGGCCAGCCCACTTGCTATATTGTGGACCCCACATACTAAATGGGCCGGCCCTTTAACAGGAAGATGGGTCCCACCTGTGTTTTGGCCCGGCCCACTATCTTGTTGGGCCGGCCCACTTGATATATGGTGGACCCCACACACTAAATGGGCCGGCCCTTTAACAGGAAAGTGGGACCCACCTGTGTTTTTGGCCCGGCCCACTAGCTTGTTGGGCCGGCCCACTTGCTATACGGTGGACCCCACACACTAAATGGGCCGGCCAACAGGAAAGTGGGACCCACCTGTGTTTTTGGCCCGGCCCACTTGCTTCTTGGGCCGGCCCAGTTGCTGTAAGGTGGACCCCACATGTTAAATGGGCCGGCCCATTTAACTTTTGACCAGTCAACATTAGAGGTTAGGCCCGGCCCACGTAACTAATGGACCAGCCCAGCTATATAGTTGACCGGTCAAACTATGTCATCTGGCCCGGCCCGCTTAAGACGTGGCAGGCCTCGTGTGGGCCTACCATCTACCACGGGGTTTCAGCCGGTTAACGCCGTTAACTGGCAGTTAACGGCGTCTGCCACGTGTCAGTTTGCATGACGTCAGCAGTCAACGGGCTCCCGAAAACACTTCCGCAACGGTCCGATTTTCCGTGGCGGAAGGGCGCCCAAGCGCGACGGACCGAAAAAATCGTCGTTGGACTTTGCCTGACGCAGTTTCGACAACGGAACCCATATCGTCGGGTTAGGCCCATAGGCGACGAAAAATGCCCCTTAGTTGACGATTTTGGGACGTTGTCTATCAGAACTTTTCTTCCTCTTTGTCCTTGTTCTTGCCCTTGCCTCCTTTGCCGCGTGGGCGGTGCTTCCGGGCTCGCTTGTATCCTGCCTCCGGGTCGTTCTTCAGATCGTTGACCCACTTGCAGTTGCGGTTGGTGTGAGTGGACTTTCCTGTCCGGATCCGGATGGGCCGGGCAAGGCATGTCTTTGTACTCATCATAAGTTTGGGCGCTGGTTCCGGCGACGCGGTGACCTCGTCACCACGGCGATGGCCCGTTCCGGCTCGCCTCACGACCGCGGCCTCTTCCGCCTCTTGGCCTCCACGCGAAAGCCATAGCGATCAGTCGGATCCGCCGCTCCTTTGGTCATCGGGGGGATTTTTCCGCTTGGTGCCGTGCACTACCGTTGTCACGGTTCTTCTTTTATTGATGCAGGGAAATTCTGAGTTGCTAGATCTCCGCCTGCGTCGTCATCGGCGGCAGTATGATCGTTGGCGATGGTCATCATGTTTTCCAAAGTCAGTTTGTTTGCATTGACCAAGCAGGTCAGCTTGTGCCGCAGCAGTCCTCCTCTCTGCAAACCACCAATAAAGGCATGCATTGCTGTGCGGTTATCAACGTTCTCGCACTCGTTCCTGGTTTGCAACCATCGGGTAAGGAAGCTTCTTGATGTTTCACCCTTCTTCTGGATACATGCCTGTAGGTCGCTTGTCGTGGCAGGTCTCTTGTAGGTGCCCCTGAAGTGTTTCTCGAAAGGGTTCTTCAGGTCAAACCAGCAAAAGATGGAGTTCTTCTCGAGGTCAACTGAGCCAGATCCGGGCTGGACCTACAAGGTACAACTGGAGCATGCGGGCAATGTTGGGGTTCCTCCGGCAAGGTTACGCATTATAGTAATCCTCAATCCAGGTGTCCGGCCTTTCGGTGCCATCATAATTCTTCAGTTTCCGGGTAGCTTGAGGTTCATCCTTGGCTTTGGTTCCTCTCGAATCATCCTACCAAAGCACTTTGGGCCAATGTAATCAGATATGTACTCATTGAGGCGTTCTCGGGCATCGCGTGGGCCGCCGCCCGGGGTTTTTGAGCGGGAACGAGATCTCCGGCCACCGCCTCCGCCACTTGGTGGTCGTGAAGGGGACTGCGAGGGCACATGAGATTTCTTGCCGCGGACTCCCGGCGGTCTTCCGTGGCTGGCTCCGGCTCCGGTGGCTACCTTCACCTTGGTGGTAGTTTCTCCGTCATTCCGGCCGCGGGTTCCGGCTCACGCTCGCATTCCGGTCCCTCCTGAGCTCGAGCTCGCGATCGTTGTTCCGGCTCCTTCGGGCTCGGGTTCACGATCGTTGTTAAATTTCAGCCGTGGTTCCGGCGTACGCTCCTGGTTCTCGGCGGTGGCATGTCAGGATGTTGGTCCACCGGCCCCATGGGGCCTGGTGTTCCGGTGCAGACTGCGGCGGAGAGGGGAGGCGCGCGGGCACCGTTAGGCGGAGGTGACGGGTTGAAGTATTTTCTCCCCGGCGTACGTGCCGTCCTTTCCCTTCCTTGGATCGACGGAGCGTCTTTGATGGTACGGGGATCGGATTTGGGTGCTCCCTTGCTTTTCTGCACGCTCCGTTGATCGGTGCGCGATTCATCATCGGGATGTCGATTGACATGGGCGTCCTCTGTAGCGGTGAATACACAGTGATCCGGATTGGATTCCAACTTCGCGAGGTATCTACCTTACTCTTGCTGCATTGAAGCAACGAGCTTGCGGACGTAATTAATATCAATTTCCTCGTCCTTCTTTTCGAAGTTCCGCCTTCTTCATGTTATCCTTTGGAGTTGCAACGGCTGCACCTTTCTGAGGTTGCGAAGTTGATCTGCGGGGAGGGATTGCTTCTACGATGATTCTATCAGCCTCCGCTGTGCATAAATCATTTTCACCTCCCACTCTTTCCTCATACGCAGCGTGTTCGAGTGTTTCGGTGATTTGCGATCTTTGTCTTTCAAAGCGATCCATCAAGTTTGCGGCTTACGCCTCTCATCCAATGTTGCGGCTGCGGTATTGGCGAACTTCTTAGGCCGTGGCCGGCATCTCTTTTCTCGTGGCCTCTAAAGCCTCCGGATGCGTGGCGTCGCCGGGGGTTATGGGTTTGTTGGGGAGCGTCGGACTACGCGACTAGATCCATGCGTGCTTGTGCAACTATCTCTTCGGAGACGGACGTCCTCATACGGACGTTCCCCGATCTAACGGAGATCCGGCATTGGATGGTCCTGGGTCGGGAGGTGGAGGCTTCGTCTTCCGTTTCCTGCTGATCCAGCGGTGCCACGGTTGCTAGAACCTGCATCGGCTGGGCGGATTCCACTTCAGCTTGCTCACCGCCTCCGAGTTCCTCGAGCTTGCGGTTGAATTCCTCTGTATTCATGGATGAAGCGCCGTCATCTTCTTCCCCGATTGCGAGCTCCTTCGTCAAGCGATTGCTTTCTCAACAGCCTCCTGGCGATCCGGAGGCGTCGCCGTTTTACGGGGCCTCGACACGCACGGGGCCGGCTCAGGGCTTCTTGAGGGCGGCTCTGCGGTATGGGCTATGAAGTGCACGAAGTGACACCTTTGCTTCTCTAACACCTGGGAGACCCAGGCGGATCTGCATTGGTCTTCCACCGTTTTCTCCTGCTCAGGGGCGGATTGGGTGGGCTTTGATTTTTTCAGATCTAAGGCGGAATCTTCCTTAGGAAGTTCCTGCGACTCAGATCGGATCTTCGCGACTGCGTCTCGCTTTGCGGCGGTCGCGTGGCGTGCACGGTGCGTTCTGTCGGAATCGGCAGTCTGTAATGAAGATGTGTATCGCCGATCGGGATGATGGAGAGCGACGGGGGTTTGTCTTGGCGAGATCAGCACTTTCGTCCTCGGGGACGATCGGGAAGCCCTCGGCGTGCTTTGGCACGCCCTACGGCGATGGTGTCGCGTGCATAGAAGGTAGAACCTCTCGGTTCGGCCTCCAGGGCAGCCGCGGTGCAGTGAGGCGCCAGCGTGGTTGCCTGTCGACGGTATTCGAGGAGGAGGGATCCTCTGTGGAGGAGAAGAAGTAGGCCGCCACCAGGAGCGGGAAGTCCTGGGACGGTGAGTACGCATTCTCGACGGACCACAGCACGATGGCAAGGCCTCTGCTTCTTGTGCGGAACTATCTGGGCGCTTGCGCGTTGTTACAATGAGTTGTGGTTGTGCCTCTAGGGCTCCCGGGATCCGGCTTATATAGGCGCACGGATCTAGGGTTTACATGGAGAGTCCTAGCCGGATTACAGATTGAACTACGGTACAATGTCTTGCCGTGTACGTCAAGGATCCGCCTTCCATCTACGTCGTACTGGATCCGGGTTCCTCATGGGCCTCCACGGATCCGGCCTCCTTCGTAGGTCGGTTGGGATCGGCTTGCGATCTGAGCAGGACTTGTCCTTCATGATCAACAAACAGCCCAGGCCGCCCGATGGGCCACATGCCTCATCACCGTCTGTGGGCCACCCGGGCTTGCCGGATCTAGGCACTGTCGATGGTACACCCATGAAGTATACCCACAACAGTAGCCCCCAGA